>OZ010571.1:158763672-159031172 GCA_963932145.1 Acanthosepion lycidas
AAGGAAAAGAACATCAGCTTACAACAATCGATCAAAAACCTGCAAAATTTGCTTGGAGGAAATATAGCTATAATTACCTTCCCATCCCAAAACAAACTACTAAATAAACGATCTGAACTCATCTCAAAATGCAGGCATGAAAATAAATTTTACTACGTTATTAAAAATCGAAAACTGAAAAGAATAAATAAAAATAAATTAAATAAATAGACAAAAACAAGTAAAATAAATTAATCCAAATAAAGTAAATAATAAACAAATTAACCACTCCTGCCAAAATAACCGGTAGAATAGACTACCCACAATGCATTACTGATCCGTATATATAAATAGTCGAGAAAAAACAATGTGGCTTGACGATTGCGTTTAGCATGAAACGGTCTCTCACCTCTAAGTGATGACTTCAATATCCATATATATATATATATATATATGTGTGTGTGTGTGTGTGTGTGTGTAGCTTTTCTATAATGTAACTCTCTCTATCTCTCTCTACATACATATATATATATATGCATGTACTGCAAACGCAAAATCCCTTTCTTTTACTGTGACTTTTCAAGAGTACCGGCTATAGGAAGTGAACTCAAAGTTGCTAATGAACTGGGTCCACTAATCCATCTGTTCTTAAATCTTTAATCTTAATCTCAATACGACATGCATATTTCTAGAATATGGTAAGGTTACTCGTTTTGTCAGATATGTTCATCTAAATAGCCAATCACATTTTTAATTACTAATTAATTTTAATACCTACAGAAACTATTTCTGTGTCGCTTAAAATCTTTATATGATTTTTTTTCTTCGTTGAATTTTGCGCCGTTTTCATTTTGACTGACTTCAGGACAGATTTGAAAGTGTCACTATTTTTGTTATTAGTTAAGGTTTTCAATAACTTGCGATCTCATAAAACTAAGCTGATTATTCAACCTTGACTCGTATTTCTTTTATGTTGTTTTCCGTTTCTCTGCTTATTATCTTTCATTCTACAAAGAAAGATGATGGTCGTCTTTTTTCCTCTATGATCAGCCATGACTTAAATGCCTCTCCTCAGCCTTTTGATGTTCTTCCATTCTTCTTCTTTTGAGACAGTCTCTCTCTCCTTTGTATTCCCTGACACAACTGCATGGCATGCAATACATGCAGTTCTATTTTCCTCCAGTGAAGAAAGTTTTTTCAGGACATTCGTATTGAGATTAAGATTACAGAATTACAGACAGATGGCTTAGTGGATTACGGCGATGTTTAAAGCGTCTAGTTCATTTAACAATTTTGAGTTCAATTCTTATAGCCGGTACTGTTGAAAAGTCACAGTAAAAGAAAGGGATATGCGACACAAAGGTGAATCTGACTGATGATTATTAACTGTTATGAAACGATAATGAAATCGGAACAATCTAACGTTGTAAATTGAAGAAGATTTCGTTTTAATATTTTGATCAATTCTATGACTAAGAATCAGCGTGGCCTAAAAATACACCAGGCCAAGATGAAATGTGTAGTAGTGTCTGAGAACTCACAACGCATAGGTGTTACACCAAGTAAGACGGAGGTGGAGCAGGTCCCGGTGACAAACCACAGCGCCCAGCATCGCCCAGTGTGGACTCAGACCTTGCCGGACAGAGTAGTCTCTAAGCGGATTAAATGGCCCCCAGCAAATTGGCGCGATTTTGATGAAGACGTATGCATTATAATCCAAGGTACGTCTGCAGGTAACATAGACCGACGACTTCAAGCCATGAGTAAACTTATCGTCAGCTACGGATCAGAGCGTTTCGGCCACATTGATAAAAAGAGAAATAAAATCTACACTCAGAATAGGCGTGAAGGAAGGATAAGAGTAGTAAGGCAGGAATTAAGATCCCTCAAGAAACGATTTAAGGCCGCTAGTGAAGAAGAGCGACCAGCCCTCTCAGAACGGAGGAATATTTTAAGACAGAAACTGAAAAACCTGCGAAGGGCAGAAGGACATCGTCGCCGTAGGAAAGAGCAGGCCAGGAAGAGGGCTTCGTTTATCTCCGACCCATTTGGTTTCGCCAGAAGACTTCTGAGAGATAAGAGAAGCGGCAGATTAGCATGCCCAAAAGAAAGGGTGGATTCTTTTTTGAAGAGCTCTTATAGGGACCCAAGAAGGGATGAGGAATTAGGATTTAATGATCGCCTCATTAAACCCAACGCCCCAGAAGTGGAGTTCGACACGAAGGTGCCAAGTTCGAGTGAGGTCAAAGAGATAGTAATGGCAGCGAGATCAGCTTCGTCGCCAGGACTGAGTGGCGTGCCTTACTCCGTGTACAAGCGTTGCCCTGGTCTTCTCATGAAATTATGGAAGATCATTAAAGCAATTTGGCAGCGAGGTAAAGTTGCAGAACAATGGCGATATGCAGAAGGTGTTTGGATCCCAAAAGAAGAGAACTCAGAAAATATCGAGCAATTTCGATGTATCTTGTTACTGAGTACAGAAAGCAAAATATTTTTTAGTGTTATTTCCCGACGGCTATCTGCTTTTCTGCTAAAAAATAGCTTCATAGATACATCGGTACAAAAAGGCGGAATCCCTGGTATGCCTGGCTGCGTTGAGCATATAGGAGTTTTGTCGCAATTAATAAGAGATGCAAGGAGGAATAAAGGGGACTTGGCTGTTGCGTGGTTGGACTTGGCCAATGCTTATGGGTCCATACCGCATAAACTCGTGGAAGAAGCTTTAGTTAGACACTACGTCCCAAGTAGCATCCGCGAGCTGATCCTAGATTACTACAATCAATTCCATCTAAGAGTTTCATCCGGTTTGGTTTCTTCAGACTGGCATAGACTCGAGAGAGGAATTATTACAGGCTGTACACTGTCAGCCACGCTTTTTGCTCTCGCGATGAACATGCTCGTGAAGTCCGCTGAGGTAGAATGCCGTGGCCCCGTTTCAAATACCGGAGTTAGACAACCTCCCATCCGGGCTTACATGGATGATCTTACAGTCACCACACATTCTGTTACAGGCTGTAGATGGCTATTACGTGGGTTAGAGAAACTGATTGAGTTGGCAAGAATGAATTTCAAGCCTAACAAATGTAGAACAGTGGTAATAAAAAAGGGCCGAGTGGTAAAACACTATTTCACAATAGAAGGGAGAGCCATCCCGACGTTGGCCGATAAGCCTGTTAAAAGTCTAGGTAAATCCTTTTGTAACGCTCTGAAGGACACACTAGCTATCGAAGCTATACGTACTGAGTTTGACTTGTGGCTGGCGAAAATAGACAAATCGGGATTGCCAGGGCGTTTCAAACTGTGTGCTCCCACGAGCATTATGGCCACTCCAGACATATAGCGTTCCCATCTCGACTGTGGAGACTTTAGAGAGAAGAGCTAGCAGTTTCCTCCGTAGATGGTTAGGATTACCTCGGTGCTTAAGCAGCGCAGCCTTATATGGTTCATCCAATGCCATCCAGTTGCCATTCAGAGGACTAGTTGAGGAGTTCATGGTGTCACGGACAAGAGAAAGCTACCATTATAGAAACTCCAGAGATCCCAAAGTATCAGGTGCGGGAATTGAGATCAAGACTGACAGAAAATGGAGTACGACTAAGGAACTAGCTATCGCATAAGGAAATCTGAGGGTAAAAGCAATAATTGGTTCAGCCGCACAGGGCAGAGCAGGCCTGGGGTTGATTCCCTCCTACAAATTCGGAAAAAGCACCGTGAAAGAGCGTCAACTCCTGATACAGGACGAAGTAAGGGCAGGGATGGAGGAAAAGCGGATGACAAAAATGGCAGGTTATAGCCAGCAGGGCGCGTGGACCAGGTGGGAGGGTGTAGATCGGCGGAAAGTGTCGTGGTCAGATCTTTGGAATACCGACTTCAGCCGATCTAGATTCCTGGTTCAGATGGTGTACGACGTATTACCAAGCGCGACCAATCTACACCTATGGGGAAAATAGATTCACCAAAGTGCCCCTTGTGTTCAGGGAGGGGATCACTGCAACATATATTAAGCGGGTGCAGAACAGCTCTGACAGACGGGCGCTATCAGTGGCGTCATGACAAGGTTTTAGAGGCGATAGCACTCATTATTACTGAAGCTTTACAGAGTAATAAACCCATCCCAGAAAGAAGAGCTATCCGTTTCGTTAAAGAAGGTGCAAAACCGAGTAAGAAGTTTGCAGGATCCCATTCACTGTTATCGTCCGCGTCGGATTGGCAAATGCGAGTCGGAAACAATTAAAATTCCCAACACATATATCGTCCTCCAAACTCCGCCCAGACATAATCATTTATTCGGACGCCACAAAACAGATTATTCTGCTGGAGTTGATGGTCCCATGGGAAGAGCATATGCAAGAGGCATTTGAGAGAAAATATAGTAAATATGAAGGACTCTTAAATGACTGCAGAAATAAAGGATGGCACACTCATTGTTTCCCTGTCGAGATCGGCTGTAGGGGGTTCGCCGGACAGTCAATGATACGAGCCCTTACTAGCCTAGGGATAAATGGACAAAAAAGAAGGCGGGCGATTCAAATGATCCTGGAGTCCGTCGAAAAGGCCACCAGATGGTTGTGGATAAATAGAGCCATTGAGTGGCCCAAAACTACAAATAAGAACGTTACCAATACAGATGTACATACGGCATAAATGCCATCACTGATTACGTTTAAGACTGATTAGTGTGTATATATATATATATATATATATATATATATATATGTAGGTGAAATTTTTGTATATAGATGATGAGAAACTTGGAACTCAATCTTTCCATTTGCTTCAAGTTAGGGTTAGGGTTGCTATGACTTCTTACTGGTCTTCCGAACAGATTATTTTATTGCAAAACATTTTTCTTACAAGTATTCTTTCCTGTTTTTCTTTGTTTTTTGTTTTTTTTTTTTGTCTCATTTATGGATAATTGTTTTTTTTTTTGTTTTTGTTTTTTTACGAGAAACTTACTTTAGCTAAATTTACACGCTATTTTTCTTTCAACTATTTTTTGCGACATGTAAATATCTCAATTATTTATTTTGAGGAATTCTAGTTATCTCTCTTAGTTTTTAAACGAATTTCTTCCGGTAAGGATATTTTTTTTAACTTATTTAAAATTTACACGTATTTTTTGTGGGTTTTTTTTTTTTTTTTTTTTTTTTACCAATAGTTTACATGTAAATAGCTTGATTTTTTTTTTTTTAAGCGTTTTTTGTTAAACGTTCTTCGTTTAGTTTTTAAAGTTGTAAATAGTCTGTCATTTTAATCACTCTATTGTAAACGTTTTATGAAGTGTAGTTTGGGAAAGAAAATGGGAATAAAAAGGTAAAAGAAAAGAAAGACCAAACAAATAAGTTAGTTAGAAGGGGAGGTAGAGGAAGAACGAGTCGCAGGACGACCCAATTGAATATAACAAATCGTTTTTGTTTTTTTGTTTATTTTTTTTTTTTTTGTTGTTTTTTTTTGTGTATATATGTGTTTGTGTGTGTGTATATACATATATGTATATTTATGTCATGTTTCTTGTTTTGTTTTGTTTTTTCTTCCAAAAAAACAAAAAAAAACACCCATTCTTGGCCGGATATAGGAAGATCAACACAACTATGCATACCTAATTTATAACATCGAATAGCCCAAGTGAAGTCTTGATTGGTCGTTGTCTACTGGGGCAACTTATATATTTCACGTCCTAAAGCTCGTGGCAAAATTTTTGTTCTAGGTGCGGGCCGAATACTGATCATATTCGGTCGGGTCGCCCATCGAAGAAGTCTGTTGTTTATTTAGACCCGAAACTTCTAGTGACATGGGAGCAACAACACTGACGACGCATCTGGATTTAGCACTTAAAGGTGTATTTTAATAATTATGACAGTCACATACAGAAGGCTAAATGGGGTAGCGACTAAAACATTGTGGGTATAACAATCAAGATGAACAACTGATCCTGATAACAAAGCATATAATAATCATAATTATTTATCTCAAAAATTGTGAAATAAAGCCGACATTAATCCTTATCAAAAATAGATTCCCAATAAACTCTATTTAGGTTAGCAAAATTCAAGTCTAGATCATCGATCCTATTTGAATATAATGTGGTACACACAACGATCAGTCATGATTTGCAATTCGATTCCACTATTAGTTTGTTGGTGTCTCTTCTTACTTATGATACGTGTATTTTGCCCTTTGATTTTTCAACCCGAATAAATTTAGCATATTTATATCTTTCATATATGCACACGCGAACCACACAAATGTACATTCCGAGATATATAGTACAGATAATAGATCCGTTGGTAATTAATCCAGATGGATCCTAGTAATACCAGATATTAAAAGTGATCCACAAAGAGAGCTCAATGTATTTATTATAACAGACCATATATTTTATACAGCAAAGATCCAAAATTACCTCATATGTGGGTATAGTCTATTTCAAACTAGCATTGCTACGTACCAGCTAATTGTCTGGAAATGGTGTTTTTTGAATTTGGTTTACATAGCGTTGGTAAAAACGCATGAGGCTACTTGAGTGGACGCCTCAGTTTAGATAAGGAATTTGGGTTGGTGGCCGGGAGAAGCGACGAGGCTGTGGTTTATTTATGGCCAAGGCCTTTAGTTGTAGGTAAATAATTTTATGTTCCTGCTAGTTGTTTTATAGGTGGTGGGGGTTTTAACACACCCGCACATATGTGTGCGCACATACACACACACACGTACAGATATGTACATACGCATATATACATATGCACATCATCCCTTTTCTCCATTAAGGTTCGGTTATAATATTAGGAATGCCGAGCTGTACCGGGAATTCTTTAAGTAAAAATTTAATCAGAGAGGGTTATATCAATTGGGTGGGGTATTTTTTGGTAGTTGGTGAGTGATAAGGTAATATCTATATTCTATATATAAGCTTGAACCTGCTTCTGTGCCAGCATTTACTATTTCTCTCCTTTGATTTAATAGTTTGCATTGATCATTTTATTTAATTATTCTAATTTTTCCTCTAAACATAGCTTGCATCTCTCTAAATCTATTATGTATTGCGAAACTTAATTTTCCAATCTATCTGCGGATTTAGACACTTTTTTCTTCAATTCCCAAAATTACTTTAAAGGGCTGTGGTCGAATTAAAGCAGAATTTATACCGATCGCCACTCGTTTACCAATCCTAAACTAAAATTCCAAACAATCCTTTCAAAGAAATTCTGTCTTGGACTGAGGACAGCTGGCACATAGCAGTGCTAGTTTGAAATAGACTATATGAGGTAATTTGGGATTTTTTGCTGTATTATATATATATATATATATATATATATATATATATATATATATATATATATATATATATATATATATAAGTGAACAGAAGTCAACACTTAGAGGCAACAGTCTGTTTCATGCTAGACGCAATCGTGGCCTGACGATTGCGTCTAGCATGAAACAGACTGTCGCCTCTAAGTGTTGACTTCTAGGTTCACTTTTATATTTACACACGCTCGATCTCTGATACTGAGCACTTTATCTCATAAATATAGGACATCTTAAAACTGTTTCACACACACACACACACACATATATATATATATATATATATATATATATATATATATATACACACACACACATTGGTTTGAAAATTGCATTCAAACATTACCTGTCGCTATTCGGTTTTGACCTTAGTGTCCACTTCGATATTTACACTCGCTCTATCTCTGATATCGAGGAGTATTACCCATACATATACCATAACTTAAAACTCTATTCTATTCTATATATGTGTGTGTGTGTGTTTGTGTGTGTGGTCAAACTTTAAGCGTGAAACTGAAAGACACGATATAATGTTCCTATGAACAAGGTCTGTATTATTTTTCCTCCGTTGATCATCTGATGACTTCGTTCTAGCATGAAACACTGTCGCTAATCGATGTTGACCTCAGTGTCCACTTTTATATTTTCATAAGCTCTATCTCTGATATTGAGCACTTTTACACATAAACCTAACATACCATAAAAGTATATTTTTATAATACACACACACACACATCTATATATATATATATATATATATATATATATATATATATATATATATATATATAATAGAAAGAGAGAGAGAGAGTATATGGTGGATTCTCACGTCGTTTTCGACGTATTGGGGTCAAGTAGCTCAGTTCATAGGAACCGACAACTAGACACCAGCACACATGATTTGATTATAGTGGGGAAGGCTTTGTGCAGAACTAGGCACACTATTTGAAGGGCCGAATACAGACCCGGTTTTGTATTCAGAGTTGACATTCTCCAAGGAACCCAGTCTGTCCTGGAGGGAGAAGAAGTGGATTAATACCTTTCCCAAGGCTATCAGTACGTAAGTGAATGTAATGGATTCGACAGCCGTGCCTCATACATACATACATACATATATATATATATATATATTAATTGATTCATCGAGTCTGATAGAAACCTCGGCCGTTTCGTCCTATATTTGGGACTCATCAGCAGTGCGCATCCACTACCAAGGGAATCGAAACCCCGACATACCATACCAACTGCTCCACCGGGCCTCGGGGACGAAGAGATTGCAAATCAATGTAGCGCCGCTCCCTCCCACATTCCGTGGTGGAACTCAACTGAGATTTCTATCAGACTCGATGAATCAATTAATATAATTATCAAATCCTCCTCATTACTATTTGTGTTTATCATCGCTTGAACCAGCTTCTAATGCTCCAGTTGGAGCGGCTTAGTGAGAGTAATCGTGGCTCCAGGAGGCTCAGTCCTATGGTCAGAGAGAATCTGTGGAGCAGTTGGTATGGTGTTCGCTTGCCAACCTAACCAAATATAGGACGAAACGGCCGTCCAGTGCTTCCTGAGGTTTCTATCAGACTCTATGAATCAATTAATATAATTATCAAATCCTCCTCATTACTATATATAAATATATATATATATATATATATATATATATATATATATATACTCTTAAGGTGTGCTATATTTATGGCATAAAGTGCTCAATATCAGAGATAGAGCGTGTCAACACTTAGAGGGGACAGACTGAACATATATATAAAAAATATATAGTGACAGATTTTATAATCCCTTACTTGTCCGATATTTACTTACCTCATCACGAAATTAGGATCTGATACACGTGGTTAGTTTAATGTTGGTTAGTTGCAAGCATGACTCTGAGGAAAGATGTTCGCTCCACTCAACCCATACGATGAAGTTGCTCGAATAAGCCGATTTTCCCTATTTCATGTAAGATACTGCCAAGCACACGTCGTATTTTCCCCACGAAAAAGGAATAGATGCTCTCCAGCTTGAAAACCAAAAAGCGTTGGAGCTTTGATCCATTCGTATGTGATTACACAAGCCTAAATTCACTTTCATATTACATCCTGTACTTGTCACTACATCTCGGCTCTTAAACTTGTTAGAATCGTTATTTATTGATACCTCTTTTGATTCGTTCGTTTTCATTCCTCTGATGACCATTATGAGTCTTTTTCATTTGCTTCAACTGACGTTGTCTGAAACCATAATGAGGCTTCGTCGTTGCTTGATCCCTATTGAATATCGATATCAGTTCCTCACGACAAACAGAAATCTTTTGATAGCACGAAATATTCTAATTTTCTTCATATAAAGATTATCGACAGTTTTTGAAGTTATTCAAAATTTATTTTGTTAACATCAATGCTTCATTGATCGTATTCATCTGTGATCAATCGAAGAAATCGTCTTTTTTCATGGTTTACAACGATTGCTTGCATTTGATTTCGATTATTAGTAGTAGTATTACTACTACGGCATCCACGATCAGTACGTTAAATACTACCATTGCTGCTACGGCGAGAACAAGTGTCCAGTTTTTGATTGGATGAGATTTGAAGGGTGTCGTGATTTTGATTGGTTTAGATTTGAAGACTGTCGTGATTCAAACATTTGGCCAGCGTTTGTCCTCCTTTAGTACGAACAAGTTTTTATATTGATCGCCAGACGGCGCCACTGGATGCACCAAATTTTCTGAAAAGCGACAAATTACAAAGGCGACGAGAAAAAAATAAATGAACTAAAAGTGAATCAATTTGACTTAGAATAAGAAAGTTGAAATTTATAGAAATTCACACAACTATGTTTTCGTTTGCTTGTTCTGTAATATCCGTCAAATTTTACTGGTACGCAAATGTACACTATTTGTTTAATTTTTTATTTTTCTTCGCATAAAAGAAAATTACTTTGATAAGATTAATTAAAGATTGAGAGTTTTATTTGCAGAAATAT
Organism: Acanthosepion lycidas; assembly: GCA_963932145.1. Classification (NCBI taxonomy): domain Eukaryota; kingdom Metazoa; phylum Mollusca; class Cephalopoda; order Sepiida; family Sepiidae; genus Acanthosepion; species Acanthosepion lycidas. Next base: position 158,773,942 of record OZ010571.1, read on the forward strand.
TGATTTATTCTACTTTTGACGCTTTCTTAAAACCCACCAACCCATCACTCTCTTCCTCTCTCTATCTTTTCTCTCTCTTATATATATATATATATATATATATATGTATGTATGTATGGGTAAATTTAACAGACAGCGAATGTATATTATGTTTTATCATGAGCCTTTGCAAGTGTTGTATAATGGCTTTAGTTTCAAGACAAAAAAAACAAAAACTGTCCAACATTTGGATTTTTCTTTATTATATTGGTCGTCGATCTAAGCTTTCGGCTCACGTGAACCATCATCCGAGTGATTATAAGTGGGTATATGGACTTAAAAGAAGTGCACCGTCAAAGATGACATCCTGTTTTGTTTACATAGAAGTTTGCTATGCGACGATAACGAAGGTCGTAAATTCATAATGCGGTTCTATAACGTCGTACATGAGAACGTGAGAGAAAGTAATGTTATCAACAGAACCATATGTTTAAATGTATTGTAATAAGTTGTTACTGATTTGAATAGTAATTTCATTGAGTGTGGGTTGTTTTGTAGCTAAAGTTATTATACGGCGCTTAGAACGGCTCATAATAAAACATAGACATTCGTTATCTGTTATATTTAACAAATTTAAATATTAAATTTAATATTTGAATAATGATTTAATATTATATTTAATATTTGAATAATGATTTAATATTAAATTTAATATTTGAATAATGATTTAATATTAAATTTAATATTTGAATAATGATTTAATATTAAATTTAATATTTGAATAATGATTGAGATAGGAATAGTTGGCTGATATCATATTTCCTCAAAACTACCCCAGTCACATCCTTCACCCTAATTCTCCAGTCGACGAGTTAAGACTGCTACTTTCTTTGATTTTTATCGACTCTAAGTCGAGCTAAATTCAATCTACCCCTTTTTAATTGACACATTCCGATAAAAAAAAACTTATACTGTACGGAATAATTTATTTAAAATGGACATTTGAAATCAATCAGTTGAAATAAAAATGTGATCTTTTAAAACCAGAGTATACAAGTCATTAGAGATTTTTAAAAGATTATTTGTAAAATTAAAGCAAGAAATACATTGCTTATTAAATATGTCTCCAGCTCTGATAGGGCTCAGATCTACGCAGCCCGACTAGCAACACTAATTTTATTTCATTCTTTTTTACCTCTCTTCTCCCTCTCCTCTCTCTTCTCCCTCTCCTCTCTCTTCTCCCTCTTCTCTCTCTTCTCCCTCTCCTCTCTCTTCTCCCTCTCCTCTCTCTTCTCCCTCTCCTCTCTCTTCTCCCTCTCCTCTCCTCTCTCTTTCTTATGAACAATATCAACGAAATGTATTTCTGTGAATATTGTGAGGCACAGAGTTAAAGCAAATTATTTTGGATTCAGGTGAAGTAAAGAGTGAAAACTACGTACTACAAAAGAATATTGTTGCTTTAAACTTTGATTCACTCGGGCGAAACACGACAACCCGATCCCCGGTGTAGCCATATATATATATATATATATATATATATATAATTTTATATATCAACAAACAGTATTCATCTGTCCGATGAAACTCGTCACAAAAATCCTTTCAATTATATATAAGCATGTTCGGAAAATAATGACCGATTTTAAAATCAACTTTAATTCCTGAACTGATGTATTTAACCTGTGTTTAGATAAGTCTATATATATATATATATATATATACACACATTTCTGCCACCGAGTTTCAAAGATATTAATGCCTTTGCGATAAAACTCTAAAAATTTCAACGCCAAGAAATTTTATATTACAGAACGTAATTATGGAACGTCTTTTGACTTAAAACATTATCAAGATGCTTGAAAAAATGGTAGTCAGTTGGCGAGAAATCTGGGAAATATGGTGGATGTGACAGAGTCTTCTGCAGTGTCATCCTAGTAACATTGCCGAGTATTGTCATGAAGCTGAATTGGACCTCATCGATTTTCTTAATTCAATACTTATTTCATTCAGTTGTTGCCAATAAACTTCAGCAGTGATGCTCTGGTTAGATTCCAAAAAGCACTAATGGATAACACTAATGGTGGGCTACCAAACAGTCACCATAATCTTCAGTTGGTGCAATTTTTTGGAAAGTGTTTGGGTGCTTTGTCATCATCAAGCCATTGAGACGATCTTTTATGATTGTCATAAAGGGTCCATTTCTCATCCCAAGTCACTATTCCATCAAGAAGATGCATCGAACGCCCTTCAAAACCTCGAACTCTAATTTTCTCTGAGTTCATGCGAAACCCACTTATCGAATTTTTGTGAATTTTCTTAAGATAGTTTCTTATTGTTGAAATGCTGACATCCATTCTCTGATATTTTTGACATGGGTTTGTTTGATTAGTCTTTTCATATGATGATTGTCAATTACAGATGGAATTCCCACCTTAATTTTCAAAACTCGTATCTCAATAGCAGCATTTCAGAAAGCAGCGCCTACTGTCAGATTCTTCCCTCCATGATCTCTGTTCATGTTTTGGTAGAAGTGAGAAGCATTATGACCAAAACTTGAATTCATACAAAAAAAAAATTAAATGCATCTCTTCTTCAGGGTGGACGTATAATATTTAAGGCTACTTTAATTATTAGGAATGAGTAATATATTTTTGGGCAACTATTATAATAATATATTAACAACACGTAAGATTAACTCTAAAATCGGACATTATTTTCCGCATAACTGAATATATTATGGAACAAAAAGCAATAACGCGAACTTCGGATTATTGAAACAAAAATACAGTAAAAACTTAAATTTATGTATTTGACAAGATATCTCGTGATGGAAACATGTGTAAGGGATAGTTGGATTTATGCCTTTCCTAAATATGTTCATGCGAATTGAAAATAAACAGCTTGAATCTAAATTTGAACTTGTTTTAACTGGTTCGTCCGTTAACTTCATCAGTGTGACCCATCAAGACTAGCCCGATTTTGGAGGGTGAAAACAACGAGTCTCTTTTATTTGATTGATTCTTGTTTTTCAAATGAGTTTCCTTCATTTTATTTTTCATTTACTCGCTGCCAAAATGCCTAAAAATATCAAAGCTGTGTCTTTCTAATTTCTCTCTTCGTACCTGGCACCAAATACGCGAAATAATGTCTTCAACCTCCTTTCACTGCATCGGACTCGACGAAATATTCAAATAACTCGCTTAAATTAATTTTGTTAGTGGATTTGTGGTAAACTCTAAAATCAAGTTCTCTTTTTGAATTCAGTACGCCATAACTTATACTAACGCTGCTTAATAAGTCAAATGTACGTGAAGCCTGATTAACAAATGAAAATCAAAAAACCCAAAAGGAAAAATAACAGAATTTCTTTCTTTCTCCATATATCATTCTCTGATGGAGCGTTAATAAAAAAAAAAGTGCATCGTTCGAGATATATATATATATATTATATATATATATATATATATATATATATTATATATATATATATATATAGTATTTCACAACAGGTAATTTTGGAATTTGTTGTGTAATACTATTTATTAGCTGTTATAATAAATACATTGAGGTCTTAATATTTATTACCTTTAATATATATATATATATATATATGATAAAATATAGTTTTAAGGAATGCTATATTTATCAAATAAAGTGCTCAATATCAAAGACGGCGTATGTAAATATAAAAGTGGACATTGAAGACAACACCCAGAGGCGACATTGTTTCATGCTTGAACGCAATAGGCCATATATACGTACGTATATATGTATATATGCATTTATAAGAAATATTAGAATACGAATATAACTGTTTTGTGGTTATATAATTTAAATATCCCAAATCCAATAGAATCATGCTTCAAAACAGAGTGATCGCCAATAAATAAAAAAAATGGTATTTTACACACAACGAAGACATTGCATAGATAGAAAGTCTACAATAACAGTTACAATGATAATCGCTTAAAAGCAACAAACCAGATGACAAATTTGCAAATGGCTTTCTAATTCATGTCATTATTAATAAAGCGGAATTGAAAAAGGATTTCTTATTCAAATACTTAAAAGTTGGTGTATTAGGATGCTTCATCTCTAATATAATTCGCGAAATATTAGTGTCACAAGGGAAAATATCCTAAAAGACGCTCATCTAACATCGAAAATTACATTTATGAATTAAGTGATTTTTTTTTTCCTTCTTTAAGTTGACATACGGATTCTGTCAAATTTTTGTATTTCTTCAAATGAACAAAAATTCAGGAAAAATCCTATAATCATATCAAATAAGACAATCTGCTGCATAACCTCGGATACAGGTTTCAAGTTGAGAAATAATATCACACCACCAATCGAACGTAACACCATCAAAGAGTTTAAGGCTACTTGTTTCGATCATTGAAACGAGATCATTTCCCTACCACCTGTGAATATATTGGAAAGAAACATTTACCTGCTGTTTTTAGTAATCTCTTTGATTTTGAGACTTGTCTGCTGTCGAACAAATACTTTATTCGATGTTGGTTGGGAGTAATTAAATAAAATAAATTAGATAAAATAAAATAGACTAAATTTTTATATTGACGCAATATATTAGGCAATATTCGGGGATAATTCAAAGAAATGTGAGCAAAGTCACAAATGTCAAAGATTTGATTTGATTGATTCGTTTTCTACGGCTTATCAACCCTTTTCGGGTTATTAAAAGCCAGAAATTTTTTTAGATTGTTGAATTGGTGGGGGTAGGTAATAATGATTCAGTCATACAAAACTTACTGAAGGAAGAAGAAATCTATTCATACTTTTCCTCGGGCTATTTGTGCGCAGATCGCTTTTAATGTTACATCCCGTATCGGTGATTAGCTTCTTACAGAACCTTTTTCCCCATCGTAATGTCAGAAGTTGAACTTGTATAGAAATCTATAAAAGAATAAATGAAGAATGCTTAACAAGACGCGTATCCAAAATAGGTTCATAGGAAGCACGGGTTTTTAAAAGCAAACAATTTAGAAAGCGTACAATTCTTGAAGTTTCTACAATGTTTCTATTCAAATGGAGCTTAATACATCGACCATAATCCCGAAATTGCAGGTGAGAACAGCCATTTTGTGAGATTCCTTTTCTTCTGATTCCGGAAAGTCTTCCTCAAATTACCAACTTGTATTTCTCAAAACAAAACGAAAGCTACAAAAGCCGTTGCCATTGTAATATTTAAACTGACTAAACGGCAGTTATTGATGACAAGACATTTCCAGTGATTTGGAATGACAGGAATTCCTCTTCTTTGCCCGCAATTCATTCTCTCTCGGCTGAAGAGCAAGCATCTCCTGACACAAAATAAGTGCTTAGCAGACCAATTGTCTTTTTTTTCTCTTTTGTCTTTAGGTATTGTTTTGTCGTTCTTTGAAAGGCATGTCTTAACCACTTACTGCCAAACCTTGTCTAAGAAAACATTCCACCCAATTAGGTATCACTCTACATCCATTCTGACGCTGCCCCTTCTTTTGAAACCAACGCCATTATCTACCGTTGCCAAGCAACGCTGTCCATTTAAGAACTCTACTTGTTTGTCTGTCGAAATGTTATTTGCTTTTACCACTTGTCAAAATCAATAGTTTTCTCTCTTCCTCTCCTCGGTGTTCATTCTTTGTCTCTCATCTCTACCTCTCTTATTTTCTCTCTTTCATATGTCCTCTCTCTCCCTCTATCTCCCTCTATCGCTTTCCTTCTTTTTTCTTCTTCCAAATTTTTTCTTCATATTTTTCTCCATCAAATTATCTTTACTGTTTACTTTTCTTCCGCTATTTCCTTTTTCTACATCTTGTTTTATTTTTAACTCTTTCTCTCTTACTTTCTTTTTCTTTCCATCTCTATTCCTTATTTTCGTTTGTTCCTTTATTTATATTTGTTCATTTATCAATCATATTACATATTACATTCTCTCACTCTTCCTCTTTTCACATCCTTTTTCCTGTCTCTCACTTTCTCCCTTTCTAATTTGCCTTTCATCTGGTTTTCTTTTTCTATTTACTTCTCATCTCTTTTATTTCTGCCGTTTTTCTCTTCCCCGCTCTTTTTCGACATCTCTCTTTTTCTTTTCTTTTGGTTTCTTTTTCCCTATATTTCTCACCATCTCTCTTTTTTATTTTCTTCTGTTTTTCTTTCTCCTCTCTTCCTGCCTCTCTATCTTCTGCTTTTCTGTTCCCTTCTCTTTCTGTCCCTCACTCTTATTTTTAGCTTTCTTCTTTCACAAATTCTCTCCCTATCACTCTCTCTCTCTCTCTCTCTCTCTATATATATATATATATATATATATATATATATATATAATGAAATGGACAAAATCCGACAATTATTTTAAGACATTTTTATGTTTAACATAACAGTATTAAACAACATTTACCGGCCTAAATGTCCGAGAAATTTTCATATTTAAAAAATAAAATATTCGTCCTCCGACAGGATTCGAACCTGTATCCTATACAGAACCGGCATATAGCCGGTAAATGTTGTTTAATACTGTTTATTATAAACCGAGCATTTACTTTAATATTTGTATCTATAAAAAGAATGTTAAACATAAAAATGTCTTAAAATAATTGTCGGACTTTGTCCATTTCATAATGTGTGATGTCATTTGTTTACATTTGATACGCCATGAGCAGATATGAATGTACGTGATAGATTCATGGATGATTGAAGTTTATAAGCAGTAAATTCGACTTTTCCAACCGAACGATCCTCTGTGGCCGAATCGGTAAAAAGGCACGTCAGGCTATATGATAACTAAAATATAGGAATTCCTGAAATATTCAATACTTCGTAGTCAGCTGGCACCAACTCAAAGCTGCGAAGAGAACGTGCGATTTTACAAATATGATCAGGCAATATCAACAGCAATATTCAACTATCGATATTTTCTTGAAAGTTAATGACTAACATTGAAAAAGATTTTACAAGCATCTCATATTTTCATACCAGTATTTGTTTCTTTTTCCTAAAAACGTTACAAAATCTTTACTTTTTCGTGACTCGGTAAGCCATCTAAAAGAAAATCAAAATTTTGAATAAACACAAGAGGAAGCCAAAGATTTTACTGAGCCAAAATGATATGAATTAATTTCAAATCCGACTGGTATTACTGATGGGTCAAGCACCAAATTTTCTAGCTGTCGCCTTATTCTGAAAATCAGATTAAGGCCAGATGATCAGTAGTTTGCATAATAACCTTTGACAGTATGGGTGTTATACACTGGCAATTTTATATCCACTTTCAAAATATCTGTATATTTGGGATGTAAAACTGTTAGTAGCATCGCAGTTTCTTATGAACTGCACAGAAAATAAAACTTGATTTTTTTTCTTTTCCTTTAGCTCAGCGTTTAAACCAGTCTTCTTCAGGAGTATGTAGCACGTGTATGCCTTTGATTCAAACGAAACATATCTTGCAGAAGAGTTTTTCTTAATAACGTTACATTATTTTATTTTATAGATAATGATTTGAAAATTAGGAATAATATTTTTGTCAACTACTTTTTCTGTGTGATCTAGTTTATAAATTTTGAATTTTATTTTCTTTACCTAGACCAAAACAAACAAGGAACTGGGTCATGTATCTTTTCAGAGCAATATCTTATATATTTCTATTTTTTTGTGGATTTGAAAATCAACAGAAGTGGGCATTAATAGATAGATTTAATTGGACTCTGGGTCTTGACTCTAAGCTAAATCGTTTTCATTTAAAGATCTAATGCTACTTTAAAGTTTAGGAAATACTGAATCTTTAGAGTTTGTTACCTAAAAGTGTCTATTTTAAGACAAGCTTTTTTTTTATTTTTAAGTGTTTGCATTCATTTCCTAATTCTAAAGGACCAGATCATTTTTTATCAAGAAAGTCATTTTTTTGTCAATTTTAATACATTACAAATAATTGAAGATGGCCATTCCTCTAGCGTTCTAGCAGGAGCTAAAAAGAGCAAAACTGTTAGAAATATTCTGGTGGAGCGTTTTGAATTTGATGGAAATAAAGAGTTCAACGACTGTTCCGCTGGGACATTTAATCAGAAAAGTTGCTTGCGGTTAGAGGCTCCAAGAAAAAAAGATTCTTCTGTTAAATTCACTAGAAATAGTCACCTCTACGGCAGATACATTTTCCACGGAAAATTGAATTATCTCAGCTGTCTACTAATAATGTCAGTGCCAGTGGCTGTGGATACAGTAATCGAAACAGAGGCTGTTTACGAGAAAGTTAATTATGCAAATAGACAAGAGTTTCAACTTTAATTCATAAAACTGTAAACACACACACACACACACTCAGAGAGAGCAAGATTGTGTTTGTGTATATGTGCGTAGTTTGTGTTATATGTGTTTATAATGAGGTGTGTATGCATAAAGATGTGTTGATGTATGTATATGTTGTGTGTGGAGATATATATATATATATATATATGATGGGTATTGGATGAGGATGATATGGATTTTATCTCAATGTATTTCACTAGCTGTCATTTATATTTACTCCATGATTAATTTGCTTCTCTTTGACCTTCTCCCCCACCCATCTCATCATTAATATAAATCCCCAGAAAATAGATTTCTTAGGTAAAGTATCAAGACTTTACTTCTTGTTCTCCTGTGTTTTTTGTTATTGATTAATATTTTTAACATATTATCTTGATAAATTTAAACCATTGTGTAATTTCGGTTTGATGAGACCGGTATTAAAAACTTACCTTGTGACTTAAATTTAGATTCGATTTTCCCTTTGAGATATATATATATATATATATATATATATATATATATATATATATATACATACACACATATGACAATTTCTCCGATTTAACCAGTAGAGAAGACAATATTTATGAATAAAAATGACAATAGAAAAACTACTAATAGTATATTATAGAAACAAGTAGAAGTTTAAAAAAACGCATTTATTAGCACAAAATAGACCTCACAAAAACAACTTAGCTAATGCACTAGTCATACATAGAAATAAATTCAACCATAATTTTGATTTTAAAAATGCTACACTCATAAAAAAAGAAAATAACACACTCAGAAGGAAACTTCTAGAAAGTGCCGCCATAGAGTATTACACAAATATTAATCTACGCCCAGGTTTTTTTCCCCATTTCACCTTTCTTAACAAAATTACAGTTCTCACAAACAAATATACACAAGATTCATAAAATCAAAAGAAAATGCTTGAATACATCAACACAGATATAAGGACAATATTCTGCACACGTGACAAATACTGACGTTATTTTCAGTTAACAATAGGAAAATAGTGTCCTCTACACTCCAATTGCTAGGAACATTCTATTTTTTTGTTTTTATTAGTTACCTTGTTCAATTGAATTCATTTAATTTTTTGCTTATTTTGCTTTGATAATATATATATATATATATATATATATATATATATATATAATGTGTGTGTGTTTATACGTTCTTTTTATAGATACAAATATTTAAGTAAATGATCTGCTTATAATAAATAGTATTAACGACGTTTACCGGCCTGAATGTCCAAGAAAAACAATAAAATCGACCTTGCTAACCGAAAAGCTCTTCTGTGGCTAAATCGGTAAAAGCACGTCAGGCTATATGACGGTTCCGTATAAGATAAAGGTTCGATTCCTGTCGGAGAACGCATATTTTCTATGAAAATTTCTCGGACATTGAGGCAGGTAAATGTCGTTAATACTGTTTATTTTAAACAGGGAATTACTTAAATATTTTTATCTATAAAAAGAACGTATAAATATAAAAAAAAATCTTAAAATGATTGTCGGACTTTTTACACTTCATAATGTATGATTTTATATATATATATATATATATATATATATATATATATATATATATATATATATACGAAGGTAAACATATTGGAGCTTATATACAAGACAATATAGGGTATATGCGTCGTTACTGCTCAAAATTAGAAATCAAGCCATTTTGAACATATTTCTACATAGTATCAAGATCATTAGACCAAATTATGGATGCTATTCGTTTTGGTTTTTAATCGTCCTGCTTGAGCATTGATTTTGCCTCATTATGTTACGCACAAATTGATATACGGGCAATTCGTGACTGAGCTCAATTCATCTGTTGATTGTTAAATACATTGAAAGAGGATCGATGGCGCTATATGTCGCAACCCTTTCAAAAACCTGCATCAATACCAATGACGCGCGCACACACACACACACACATATATATATATATATATATATATATATATATATATACAGGGGACTCTCTCGTCGCGGATGATACATGAAGGCTCAATAAGATAAAAGGGTTCTCACCTTTTATTGACACACATGTCACTGAAGGTGTTTTGTAAACTTCTGACACATATAGATTACTAAGTCATATTTGTAGTCAAGCTGCCTAGAAGTCAAGTAATTTTCCTGTAAGCAGTTTCGTATCACCTATGCACGATATCATATTGTCTTAAAAGGGGAAAACACGATAAATATAAATAAATGTCACACTTGTCAAAAAGGATCTACTTTCATTAAATGTCTTTTTGAACTCCAACAGAAAAAAACTTCACACAGGATCATTATCTCTTAGATTGGATTCATAGTCTTCTGCGGTCTTCTTCACATATGAATTCAATCGTCTGTGCCGAAGAGCTGAAAACCTGAGAGTTCAACACGGTACCATTTTTCTATGGTCTAATTGTGAAGTTCTGTAACCCAGTAAATGATGGAACTTTCACTTCACAGTTGTTTGTAAGGTTTGCCATTTCTGTTACATACTCTAGGAACCGTAAAAAATATTTTACCTATATTTAAAACGAATAACTTTCGTTAAGAATAAGACGAATTTGGATCTGTTTGATTTATTCAAATAGAAATTGTTTTCTATTTTCTTCTTCTCTATAACGTTTAACTTCTGGATGTAGGATAGCATGAACACAACCTCGTTTCCCTCATTTGTAACTCTTAGAAAAATTTGTCCCTTTGCTAATCCTTTACAACCCCATTTTGCCATCCAATCACTCAAACTTATCAGATCAGCTATATTCACCTTTCACTTTTGCCTTCTAAATATCGTGTGAGTGTGAAATTCCTTAAGCCCTATTTTTTCATTATGTCCATGAAATTACAGCTGTCTCTCTTTGATTCTGTCGTTTTTGCTTCTATTTTCCTTAAGACTTCTTCGGTGTTTAGTTGCCAAGTCCGTAAATCTGTATATTTGTTTAATATTAACATCTCCATTTCGTAGATTACATATTCAGCTTGTTCTCTTGTTGACGGCCATACATTCGGTCTTCTTACTGTTGATATTTATTTCGTATAAAATACAAAATTGTGGCACAAGGCCGAAGAAGAGGGAGGGGTAGAAGGCTGGTCTTCACTATCTTATACCTAGCTAATCTGATTCGGGACCCATTCGTACTTTACAATTTACCCATTCACCACAAGAACTCGTCCGTCACCAATTGATCCTCCATGCACCATAATACCGCATCCACACTAGGGAGACCTACAAAACGCCCCCCGTGTCATAAAAATTTAATGATACTAAAAATATATATATACAAAATTCTATGATGTAAAGATGAGAGGGGAGGGAGATGAAACCAATAACGAACTAAAATATATATTAACATAATGAAAATTAAACATAACTGATGTTAGTAGGACCCGTCCAACCCTCAAAACAGAGAGGTCACTGTATTCTTCTCCAGCTGGAGGTCGGGTCCAAACCACACTCCGAGAATGCAGACAGGACCGTCCGTCGAACCGAAGGGCCCCGGAAGATCGACCCCCTTCCAGGCACCTAGCCGCAAGCCGGACGACTTGTCGCGGTTAATCTTGGCCCCTGTCACCTTTTCGTACCGATCAAGCGCCTTCAGCACCGCCTTAATGTCTCTGCGGAACGACACGAAGGCAGATACTTCTTACTGTTAATTGTTATTCATTTCTTCTTGGTTTCCTTTTATAAGCTTGACTGGAAGGTGATATCGTGACGTAAAATTATTCAAGATTTAATGTCGTCATATTCCAATTGTTCACCTTTGAGTAAAGGCTATAAAAATGCAACTTATTCACAGACTAACATCCGCCATAGGTAATATCATTTTGTTATAGATTATTAAAAACTAATTCTGTAATTTTTACGTCAGTCAATGTAAAAAATTATGGTTCCGATCTTTTCAACTTTTTCAAATAGACGTACTCTCGAGTATCATAGACCAAAAGATGGAGTATTGCTGGGCTGGAGAGGCTCAATTCTCACCTTCCAGTTTTGATAGACTTCAAAATTCGCTTACGTGTTCTTTTTTTTGGGGGGGGACTTCTTTTCCAACCTGTAACCTTTTTCCTACACTTGCTATCAAATGTTCAGGTAAGCTCTATTTTTTTTATTTCATCATTTCAAACCTTTACTGCTACGACACGCAATACCACTTCCTTGGGGTCGAAATACCCTCTTTTCTTTTATTTTCCAAATGTAAAAAAAAAAATGTTGCACTGAAGCAGTTTTCTCCCAACAAGTGCAACTTTGTGGAACGGACCCCGACATGTTAGCTTCAATAAATACATCAATCTTAATCTCGTCAAGTCACTTCTTAAAGGGTCAATTGTCATCTTTCCTCCTTATTCTCATAATCTTCATTTCTCAACAACTTTTCTGCTATTTATATCATACACCTCATCCATTAAGTGATACTGTAACACACTACTTTGAGTGGCTCATGAGTTTTGTATTGAGTGAAATTCACTATTAGTTAGGCTCTATTTCTCTACCTTGAGCGGCTCTCGTGTTTTATAGAGTAAAATTTAGCATAAAAAAGCACAAATTGGCAAAAGTTCTAATTTAGAAATTAATTTAAACTCCAATTTTGTTCGAAGTTATTAGAGAGAAAATTAATTTATCAAACAATAAAAAATGTAAAAGATGCCAGAAGAAAACATGGAACGTGTCAGGGATATTTTAGCGAAAAAAAAATGAAAATCTTGAGAGGAAACAACAGAGGAAAGATAAATAGAAATGAAGGGGTACATTCGTAGTAGCAAATGACGGAAGTGATATTTGTGTGTAATCTATTAAATGTTGTGCGTCCGTGATAGATGCACATCCGGCCTGCCGACTTCAGTTAGACAGAAAGGCAGGCAAAATGATAATTGTGTGAAGGCGATAAGCGGGCAGATTAAGTGAACGACAGACATACGTCAGATGGATGATATAAAAACGCGCGGTATAAACAGATGAATTAGTAGATAAGATGTTTCTTTGTCACAAACTGAGTGAACGACAATCAAGATAAAAAAAGTGAAGATATCCACATGTATTCAACTCAAAACACACACACATATATATATATATATATATATATATATATATATATATATATATATACACACACACACACGTCAGAGAGTATAAGTATTTAAATGGGTACTCTGGTAGTTATACTAGCACAAACACGCACACACAATGCTGGAATGATCGTCTCCTTTATTAAGACTATCGAATGCTCAGGCCGGTAGAGGTAAAGTTACATTGTTTAAAAAAAACGGCAATGTCTACATAAACACGTGTATCCATTAAATATAACGTTTAAAAGTAATAAGAAATAATAACGGATTATAAATAACAACTATTAAAACATTTTGGAATAAACACACACACACCCGTGCTTTTCTCTGAACAGTACAGTTTCTGCTTATTTTAGATGGCATTAGGATCGTATAGCTTCCATTAATTTCATTAAAAGATCGTTTTTTATTTTATTGTGACAGCTGTCATATGTGCATTCATTATTTTCAAAACTGTCAAAATAGACAGTTTTTTTTTTTGTTGAATCTAACATTGGAGATAGAAAAAAGTATGCAATGTTTTCCTCGGGATAGATGATTTGAGATTGATAGCGATCAAATAAACCATTACTTGAGAATAATCGATGTTATACCACTTGGGAGATAGAAAATTCTCTCAAAATATCCAAGTAAAACTTTGAAAATTATTTACTCCAGGTTGGTTATTTTGGTCGCTTTTATGTGTGGCTTCCGAAGAGACGAGAAACCACTTGCCTGTATTTTCGTGTATTGTTCGCTATTTAAACATAATAAATATATTGAGTTTATAAACAAATTGTAACTGACAAGGAAAAGTGGATAGTGTACAACAATGTAAAAATCAATAGACGGTAGAGAGCAAGTAAAATAATACACTAATCTTAACAAAGAAGATGATGATGATGATGTCTTAAAAAGACAAAAACCATAAACATTTTCTTAGTCAGCATCCATCCAGCTGACAATACGCCAGACTGAGGTACATATCTATATTTATAATTTACAATGAAGAAAAGTGGTGTTTAACAAAAGCCACACCCCACGTCAACTTGAACAAAAGTACATAAGAAAAAGAGCAATATAATAAAAATTTTAAAAAATTTAAAAACGACTCATTAAAAACGACTCATTAAAAAATGGAAACATTTTATAACTTAGCTATCTTTTCACCGAAAACGTGCTACAAAAAAATACAGCAGAAAAGAAAACCAGTACACTACAAACAACAACAAACTCCATCTTTAACTGCATATCAAAGTTCTAATACGCACACAATTGTAACTGCTTATAAACCAACGTAATATACAAGCTACGGTAAAATCCAATAGTAAGCCAGAAAAAAATATCAGAATAATAGTCTTTGAAATCAGAAAAGCTACTAACACAAGACAACAAAATATGCAAACAATGCAATACTCTTAAAACAGATTGGTACCTCAAAAGCACAAAGCAAAACATCCCCAAAGTAGCACAGAAAATAAAAAATAACTAAACAGCTTATAACATCTCAACTGGGTAACATTTGCCTAAAAAAAAGTAGCTAAGCTAAATAAAATATCGGAGCTCATTTCCAAATGCCGAGACGAAATCAAGTTTCTACTCCACTATCTACAATCATATCACAACTTCATTGACTTAACAATTAATAAGAATAAAATAATTAACTTTCTTTCAAAGTAAATAGCAACATTTACAACCAAAGAAAATATGTAAAAAATAAAAGAATAAATAAATAAAATACAAATAAATAAAAACAAATTATAATAAAGTAAGGTAACTCACCTTTAAATATAAGATTCGGGAGATATTTTAGTAAATTTGCGGCGATAAAAAGTAGTGTTAAATGTCATGAAATGCAGTTATTTGATTGCATCAATACTGCAGTTTCCAGGCTAACTGCCAAAATTCAGAAGCATCAAAATCCATAAGTTCATTACAACAGAAAATGTCAATATCTAAATCGAAATAGAAAAAGGTTCATATAATAAGAAATATCCATGGAATAATGTATTCTTTTCTCTTTTTCTCTATTCTATTCTATTCTATTCTTTTTGTCTGTAAATCTTTATTTAAATCTATTTTTGAAAAATTTAATTCATCTGCCACTTGTTTTATAGACATCGAGGCGCAACACCCATACAAGATCATGTAAAAATTTTCCAGGGAAAATGTTTTCATTTAAATGTTTTCAAGTTTCTTTTATAAAAAAAGACTGTAAATGCTGTCGTCAAAAATGAAAATATTTGGTTGGAGTTAATGCAGAAAAAGAACTGTTTTTGCTTTTGTGTTATTTTAATAAAAATTCGTGTGATTTTTCATATCAATCTAAATTTATAAATCTTTTAACTTTCCTCTTACAACGTTTATATCCCCACCACACCCAATATATTTTCTTACTTTAAAACCGGTATTTTTGTAGTTTTATTTTTAGGTGGAAATTATTTCAGTAAATGGACCTTAGGAGACTTACCCAAGCTGAGTAGGAAATTCATTCTACTAGAAATTTCAGATATAAGAGCTCTTAAAAAAGCAATCAGAGTATATCTTTGGGGGCTGTGTCACAAATTTGCCATTTATATTTTAAATGTTTAAGACTTTTTGGCGTAGACTCTGTAAGTAGGCATTTAGTTGACCTGCCAGTCCATCCAGATCTGTCGCTCGCTCGATGTATCAAAGCCATTCTTCATCCAAACATTATGTAGTAATCAATGTGAACTAATGGAATTCAAATGAATCTGAAAGGGTGTTTGTCTACTTATGTTTCGAACATTCCTTCTTATTCGAGAGTGTGGGCGGGGGAGGCTCATCGCTGCAAAGGTAACAAGATTTTCTCTATCCAGTAGTTATATATATATATATTGGATTGGATTCAGCGAGCCGACTAGCAATTATATTTTCTCATAATCAGATAAGAAAAGTAATTGGATAGGAAAAAACAGAGATAAATAGATAGATAGATAGATAAAGATGTTAGGACAGTGATAGCGACAGAGGTGCATATTAGTAGAGTTAGGAGATCGGCAGGATAAATAATTTTTTGTTAGTCCAAGAGTTGGGAAAATAAACAGTTTTTTTCTGCTTTTTAACATTAGAATAAAGTACAGAATCAAGATTGGTCCGAAAACCAATCAGAACTGGACAATAATAATGTTTTCAAGATTCAGCAATTTTCGAACAAATGTTGATATTGGACCAGTTAGAGAAGAGAAAGTATCACCAACCAAATATTTCCTTGAAATAATGTTGCAATCAATCGGAAGATCTTCTTCAGCTTAAATGAACAGACACTCTTACCTAGAGTTAGTCAATTGGCATTGTGTGCTTGCATAGTTTGTGATCGTCACATTTATAGCTAAAAAACATCGTCTTGCTTGAAAATCGAAGATTCCTTTACAGAGAGTTAAAATTATTAAGAATTCTTTCCTGGGAAGTTTTCCAACAAACAAAACAGCTGAACATGTTGAACGCGTGTCGCTTGCAATGTAAAAAGAATCAACAAAAATTACAAAATCATTTAAATTACCCATTCTTCATGTTTGGTGCAGGATTCTTTGAGAAAAGAGTATTACCCAGACTTGACAACAGCTTTGACACAGATCTATTTCAGGCTTTTCTTACAGTTAAAATCGCCATTGATAAGAGAAAGTTGAATCATGAAAGTTCATATTGCATAATATATTGAAAATTGGAAGGAACACTGGTACGAAGTCAAATAATTTGAAAGGGACAAAAACCTCATTCTCCTAAATAATTTAACCTTTCAGTAATATTAAATCATTTCTGAACAGACCTTCTATCCTCTAATTCTCTTAAAAAATGCAATGATAAAAGATCTGGAAAAATAAGGAAATAATTGACTCAACAGAGAAATACGACACTGCTTCCTGTCCAAACAATAATTTTGAGTCGATCATACGAATTTCAACAATTTTCTTACAAGATGGATACGAAAGCGTTTCCATCTTGGTTTAAATATGATTTACCGCTATTGCCGTAATATTTAAAAATGAGCACCGATTGACCCGAAAGAGCTAGGCTATCAAAGAAGAGTTGCAAGAAAGAAACCTTTGATTTCAGAGGTTAACAGGAACAGGCGTATGTACTGGGCGAGAAAATTCAAGAGTTAAGATTATGAATTTTGGCAGCCTGTAATTTGAAAAGATGAAAGTAAATTCTGCCAATATTCGAATTCGAGATAGGTTTATGTTTGGAGAAATCAGAATGAGACTTGGAACACTGGACGTCTGCAGACGACCTGAAACATGGAGGGATTGGAGTAATGGTGTGGGGTGCTGTCTAGTTTGGAGGGAAATCTGAGCTGATTCTTGTTGACGAGCAGTTGAATGGCCCAAAATACTGTCAAATATTAGAGAAAGGACTACTCCCACTATTTGAAACCAATCAGATTGACAAGATTGTCTACTCCTTTCAAGAAGATGGAGCGCCATGTAATACAAGCAAAGTATCAAAGGCATGGAAGGAATTGCAAAGAATCAAGTCACTGCCATGGGGAGCCCCCAAAGTCCTGACATTAATTCAATACGTTTGGGAACACCTTGACTGAAGACTTCAAGAGCGTGCAACCAAAATCACGTCAGTGGCAACCCTTAAAGAAACATTGCTAAAGGAGTGGCAAAATATGGATCAGACGATTGTTGATAACTGGACCAAATCCATGAAAAATCGAATGCACACACTGAAACTATCAAATGGAGGACCTATTCCATGCTAGTTTCAAATACTGTTTATTAATGTTGAATAGGGATTACGTAATTAAATTTTGAAATTGGATGTAGTTTATTTCTTCTGGCTAAAATCTTTATTTCCATCATTTGAAATATGGAAACATTCTTCTGCTCAGGCCTATTGACGGTCATCACCCTTAGTTCTTTCACTGACATGCCACAATGTTAGAGAAAGGGAAAGTATGCGTTTGAGTAATCAACGCTTTAATAAATATTTTACCTGATTAAATAAAAGCAACAAATTGTCTGAGTTGCATCCATGATCTTAAGTTGGAAGTCATCGTCAAAGGAATGACTTCAAACTTAAGATCATGTATGCAACTCAGACAATTAGATGAATAAGTAGACGTGAACATAGATTTCAGTTCACACACACACACACACACACACACACACATATATATATTTGACAGTATATCAATAGTGGTATGAAAATACAGTAGTAGTGTTAATAAAATTATCTTGCATTTAGACTAGCAAGGATACCCGGCGTTGTCTCTTTCCTTTCTTCCACTGCGCCACACAGCCATTTTTGAATGATGGATAATGTTGGTGTGGATGTGAGTATAGAATGTATAAAAACATTCATGACAAATGTTCGCAAAACACAAGAAAAAGAATAGTTATTATTATTGTTGTTGTTGTTAATAATAATAAATATTGAGGAATTATCCCAATTCAAGCATCTAGATATCGAGGAATTGTCCAAATACAATGACCTGTAGATCGACAAAATGTGGGGAATTAAGACCGAGACAGTACCAATAGTAAACGGAACACTGGGCCTCGTGAGAAAAGGAATGGACAATTTTACTAACAGTGTGCCAAATAACATCTACATACAAGTTGAGTTGCTAGGAACATCTCATAATGCTATTAATTACATGACAATTCTCCTATAGGGACTAAGCCCCATCGTTTGAATCCGGCTCCACAGGATACAAAGTAGAAAACATAACATACACAAATAATAATAATGAAATTGAAACTTCAAAAATGTGGTACATGAGGACATCAACAATTCCACTAGTTGGAGCACTCGGATTGATTGGAAAAAGATTCTTATAGACTCATTGAAGAGATTCTTGGTAGCCCTAGTCTTAAAGAAATACAAAAGATTGTACTCACATGTACAACCCACACCTTACGAAGGACTTTATGTAAAATGCGTGCGATTTTAGTGGGTGAAGAAGACGCAACAACCGTGAATGATTGACGAGAGGAAAGATACCCTGATCTATAATGAAGTCAGGATACTTTAGGCTGCTCAGCACTTATGTGACAAATCATAAAAATGAACTGAAGAAATCATTGGATTTAATAGTGTACTTTTTCGAGGAACAGAAACTATGCTGAAAGGGTACCAAGGAAATGACTTATTATACATCAACCAAATAATACCGAAAGAAGATAAAAACAAAAATGAATAATGGACAGATTATAGGAAGACTTACGACATTATACCTCTGCTATGGCTCATAGAATGATTTAAATTTCAAGACAATGAATTTTATCATCTGTCTATATTTCTGAGATGAGGTGTTGTAACTATTTATTTACATTATTCAAGATGTTGTCCTCACCTTTATCATATTCACGACGTTTCGGCCGTTGTAGGCTCCGGTCTTCAAGTGATATACGTTGGAATTTCGAACTGAACCCTTTAGTTAGTCCACGGGAGTAGATTGTTCTAGTTTCTGTTATTCCCCTTTAGTAATTCAACTCTCTAAGGATTTTGTTCACACCTGCTGTGGCCAGTTATTGGACTTACGTTGGTTGACGTAATCCAAAAAGTGACTTGTCCCGAAGAGTTATGAGTTCGATACCTGGCCACTGCAGAGGTGACCAAGAAATACTTGGTGAGTTGAATTGTCAAAGGGAAATAACTGAAACTGAGATATTCAGAAAAGGCGTGGCGCGTGGAACTAGAACAATCTACCCCCCGTGAAATAAAGGGTTCAGTTCGAAATTCCAAGGCATATCACCTGAAGAAGACCGGAGCCTACAACGGCCGAAACGTCGTGAATATGACAATAAAGACGAGGACAATAATCCGAGCAATGTAAATAATCTAAATAGTGAATTTAATAGCGAAAACAATTGAAGAATTGCAAAGAAGACCAAATTTAAGAGGAAAATTAAGGATTTAAAAAAAAAAAAAAACTATCTTCCAAGGAGACTCGCTATTCATCGTCCTGCTTATTTCGCTGGATTAAATAAGAAAATTCAGACATGTTGCTAAGGTGAAAAAAGTCGCAAGAAAAGGTGAAAGTTGTATATGGATGACATTAAAACTTTACCCAGAATAAAAAGGAACAGAAATCTGATAGAAATGGTCAGAATCTTCAATCAGAATTTCGGAATTAAATGTAGCACTGACAAATGTGCAATTGATACAATGAACAAGGGAAAAGAAGAAACAATATAATTGGATAAACCGCCCATAAAACTATCAAGAAAACACAATGAAAGTGGTTGCTTCAAATACAATGTCATTCTACAAAGAAATACCATCAAACAGGAAAACGCAATCGAAGAATATCTCCGAAGAACAATAAGAATCAATAAGAGAGTATAAATTCTGCGGCAGAAAACTTAACGAAATAAATAAGTGGGCCGTTTCCATTGCGAAAATCGGTAACATGGACCATAGAAGAGGAAAACTGATTGCGGCGCATGAGGAACTACAGGCTGTGTGCGTGATAAGAAAATGATTAACAAATTTCACATAGGGTGTCGACTCTGCAACCGAGAGTCACAGAGCAAGGGAAACAAACTACTAACATCAACTAAAGAAGTGAATAAAGTACATAAACTCATAAATGAAGACTTTTAGCATATGTACAGACTGGACTATGTCGCAGAGAATAAATGACCAAAAATCATCTAAGACTTTGAGATTCAAATTGATCATCGAATTCCGAACAGAAGACAGAATTTGGTAACCATGTAAAAAAAAAAAAAAAAAAAAAAAAAAAAAAAAATTTCTATATGTTGGATTTCACTCTTCTCACTGAGAAGATCTGAAAGAGATCAGAAAATGGAAAAATATATCTACCTCGATAGAGAATTGAGAAAAATGTGGAACAGGACGGTAACAGACGTGCTAGTATTCATCAGAGCACTGGGAACAGAAAAAAAAATGAAAATTAGGATTGGAATCACCCAAACCATGAAATTGATTAAAACAGGTTTGGATACTGAGAAGAGTTGTTGAGTTTTGATTGTCACTTAATCTCCGGTTTAGATCACCAATTACGACGGATGGGAACGCTGAAGGAGGGAATAATAATAATAATAATAATAATAATAATAATAATAATAATACAAACAAAAACACAAAAAGAAAAAATTCATGAAAAATTTAAGAACCCAAAAAAATGGTCTGAATGCGATATGATTAAGAAATAGTCCTCGATATGACGATAAACTACATCCGGCAGCAAGGCCTCTAATCGGGAGATTGGAGGCTGGGGAGCGTGGAACCACCTCTTAATTGTTGTTGTTCCCATGTCCCAGCTATGGGAAAATAGTGAACCCCCAAACAACAAAAAAACTATGAAAGTATAAAAATACATTTTTAAATAAAAAAAATTTCCAACAATACATACCAAAATTACCAACAATAAATTTTAAAATAAAATGACCAACATTACTTTTTATCAGGAGTTTGAGGCATACAACTGTGTTCACAATGTATTTAGTTGGAGCCATAAAATTGTGTTCAAAATGTTTAAATTTCGACAATATGGCGTTTAAATTTCGACATAAATAACCCATAGAGGTGTTAATATGCCGCTAGGCCAAATGAAGCAATCAATTAAGAAATGGCTAGCGAATCAGTAGCGATAGTTATGGAAGTTCCAAACAAGTTTTCTGTGACCGAGCTTTATCAAAGACAAGAGACAATTGAATTTTAAATTTCAAATCTGATGACAAAGATGAAAGGGTAAATAAGGGAATATAATAAATTCAATTTCAGGATAAGAAAAATCTGATTAGTATTGAACGGTGGCTGACATAAAACTGTGCAAACCACTTGACTTTCAACATATAAAGATACGACACGGGGACAGGTAAAAGGAATATGGTTGAAATATACAAAGAAAAGCAAGCCTAATTGTTGATGGAAAAACAAAAGCTTAGAAAGAAACTGCAAGAAAATCCGATGATGAATTGAATAATTGGCGATTACATTTTGACAAAAATCCAGAAAAGAGAAACTAATTAGAGTTTTGCTATCATTTGATATCCTAATTATGGTCAGAAGAATAAAAATGATTTTAATATGCAAAACATGTATCGATGCTGGAAGTTTGATGATTATGTCTATGATTATTATTAACTCAGTTTTGTTAGTTTTACGATGATGATCAGTGCGATCATGACGATTACGATAATAAAGGAAATATCTGAAATATTATTTTCATATGAGCGCTATTTACAGAAGTGCGAAACGAAAATGCTGCATCATTGTGAACAAATATAGAAATATGTCTGTCTCTCTCTCTCTCTCTCCCTCTTTTAACTAACATGAGTGTTTACGTGATAACAGTTAAGAGTGAATGTCCTGATAGAGCAAGAACTAAAATTGCTATAAACAGAATGACATTTTTGCAAATTTACACCTGTAAGAAACACTCATCGTTCAATAGAATTCTTATTATTATCATTATTATTGCCGCCGCCTTTTTCAAGATTCTCGGTTGGTTCCCGCCATGATTTATGGCTTGCAAAAACGGAAACAGACAAGGCGCCATATTTCAATCACTGCATTTTTTTAACGTCTTTGTGAGTTAAAATAACTTTCACTTATTACAGTGGGAAAATCAGAGGTGAAAACAGTGAATATACTGATTCACATATGCTATCTGTCGAAATCAATACGGTTTTTGTTATTGATATATCACTAATGTTCGAAAGATTAGTAACTGAGTGAATAAAATAGCGGTGACAAAAGTTCATTTTTAGATGTTTCAGGATAATTGCGTTCATCAGCTCTCGATCATCTACTTTGAAAATATTTGATAGATTTGAAATTAATAAAAGTATTTGCGTATTATTTAATTCAGCATCAATTATATTTTTTTCTAACCATTTTAAACTACGCCTAGCATTACTGTTTCCGGTGATACTTTAGTTAATATCTGAAATGTTTTCATTTGAGATCGAATTTGTTTGGTTCATCAAAATGCATTTCTTTCACAATTGATTTGAACGTTTAACTTAAAATAAGCCAAAGTAAATTCCAAATAACAAGAGGAGAGATAATTATTATACCTGACTCTCCAGTGAAAGAAATGCATTTTGATGATCCAAGCAAATTCGATCTCAAATGAAAACATTTCAGATATTAACTAAAGTATCGCCGGAAACAGTAATGCTAGGCGTAGTTTAAAATGGTTAAAAAAATATATAATTGATGTTGAATTAAATAATACGCAAATACTTTTATTAATTTCAAATCTATCAAATATTTTCAAAGTAGATGATCGAGAGCTGATGAACGCAATTATCCTGAAACATCTAAAAATGAACTTTTGTCACCGCTATTTTATTCACTGAGTTACTTTCATATTACTTAGTGCTAGCGAAAACGTTTGCACGCGCTTATGTGCGAGCGCTTCTTAAAATTGCGAGCAAGAAAAATGATCAGAATATTAAGAAGAGTAAAAAGATGATTGGAAAAAATTGCTTTGTAGAAAGAAAGAAAAGAAAAAAAACATTTCAAAATCCGGTTCCCAAAACCCCAATCTATTTCCTTGAAACTGTTTCTGCCACTAGAAATCTAAGACCTAATCATTTTTTCCCCGATTTGATTCAATCATTTTTCAAAGTTTAATCTCTGATTATTCATTTATTTTATTCTTATCGATGTTGCTACAGATTTTAATGTTTGCTAATCTGTCTATTTGTTGAAATCGATAGAAAGTCCTTGCATTTCATGTCATTCAGTTCTCCAACGAACGAGTGTAACAGATGGAATAAAATGGCGCTAATACCGTTACTTGTTTTAATGTAGAGATAGACAGATATGAACAGATTAAAACAGACATAGATAGATGGATAGATTGCCTTTTATTAGATAACATTTAACCAATTAATCATGTGAGTGTGTTTTCTAACTGATAAATCGACATTCAAAACTTACTCATTGCTTGGATTCTATGAGTGCATATGTGAATGAAAATCTTTTAGAGCTGCGAATAATTATTTTCAAAGGCGCCGTCCACGTTTTGAAGCGACAATCTTTTCTCAAAAAATCATTTGCTTCGAAAATAGACGATTAAAATTTGCATTACAAATGCGCCAGATACACACACACACACACACACACACACACACATATATATATATATATATATATATATATATATATATATATATATATAAAACTAAATGAAACCGAAACTATTACGAAAGCTTCCAAATATAACTCTACCAACAATATATCTTTACATTTACCTTGATAAAGTCAGTGCGAAAAGCGACGGCGAAAATAAATTTTATTTTTGTCTTATATATACGTGTGCGCCCGCCCGTGTGTGTGTTTTAGTACCACAACATAATAATAATACAAGTTTTAAGAGAGGGATCATAATTTAATATTTAACGATTAAAATCGAATAAATTAAATATAAGCTAAGGTACCCTTTGACCAACACTTCGTTAAAAACCAGTCGTTGGTACTAAAATACCACTGAAGTGGTGTTTTTAGGGTTTTTTTAAAATAGGATATAAAAATTGGAGAGAAGACAAAAGAGGAAAAATAAATTATTGTTGTCATCCAGATCGAGCCAATGACTCTCAAAACAGTTTTATTTTTATTTTTTTTAATTAAAAGAAATTGCATTTGGTAATCATATCCTTATTTTTTCTAATTATTTTATTATCTAATACTGATAAGTATGTCTTATTCATGGGTTTAGATTTTTGTATTCCCCCCCTAAGAATATTGATAAGATTTAAATTTTCAGCGAATTTGAAATGTAATATTCTCAATTGGAAAAAAACATTCGCCCACTTCCAATGAGAATTAATGTTACCTTAAAGACCCCATAGATTCGTGAATTCGCCTATCAATTTTAATGAGTTCTTCTAATAGAAGAACCATTATCAGATAGCGAACTTATTAAAATCAAGGACAGATATTTACAGTATTAGACCTTAGAAAGGTGCAGTTATTAATTATTCTGACTGTTGCCACAATATCTACTATATTAGACGACATCAACAAATTCCAGGTTCTCGTTTGATGACACCTTGAAAACGGAAACCAAGTTTCAAAGAAGGCTTCTTGAATTTCACAAAAGAAAGTTTCTTCCTAGGTAGGTTTATGGTAGAATTCGTATTGCAGGTTCTCAACGTTTTAAGATGTCTGGTTTACCTAAAATTCACGAACCGCATATTCCTATCAGACCCATTTTGTCCATGGTTGGTTCTGTCTAGCATTAGTTGGCAAGGTGGAGTGTCGAAATTCTACATCCTGTTCTGAAGTTTTATTCAGACCACTGCATTCCAGACCTCTTTCAATTTGCGTCATATTCATGTAAATTACATTTGAAACCGAATATCTTGTGCCATTTGATACTTCTAGTCTGTTCACCAGTGTACCCCAAGAAACTCTTGCCATTTGTACCGATTTATTTACATCGAGGCCCCTTAAAACCTCCTTCTTTCCTGTCAATGATTTTGTTGAGTTGATGGAGATGGCTACTAAGTCAATCACGTTCAGTTTCAATAGTTATGTATCGACCGATCGATGGAGTTTCGATGAGTAGTCCTCTGGAACATCTTGTTGCTAATATTTTCGTAGGGTTCCATACTCCCCTTCAAAATCTACGATGGAAGGAGAAAATAATATGATGCTCTTTTTTTTATTTTTTTTTATTTTTTTTAGACGTTTTAGTCAAGAAAACTTCCACATCTTTCATCACTAGCGTATACAGAAAACCCACTTTTACAAAGTTATATCTTAATTGGGATTCATTTGCCTCCAAATCCAGGAAGATTAACTTTATCAAAACTCTTGCCTACCTAAGATATCCACGGAATGTAAATTAGATTCCAAACTCAAGCAAATCACCGATATTTTTCTTGTAAATGGTTATCCTGAAAGTGTTGTTCTGAGTAGTTTTAAACTTAAAAGTTTGATCATATTTAGTCCTTTTAAGTGTCCTGTTTATATCAAACTACTATGATTTGGATCACGTACTTAATATTTGCCGATAAGATCTCATTTTTTTTTAAATTCTGTTATCGTACGTACCATCTTATCTACTACAAGAGTGCGTTCCCCTCTATCCGTTGCCTACACTTCAACAAAACTTTCGCTTTAAATATCAGTGTGATGCTGACTATGTAGGTAAAACCATTAAGCCGTTACAGGTAAGCATTGCTCAACATGTGCCTGGTCCTATTTTTAGGCATAGAGCAATAACATCATCCAGACATTGGCAGACACACGAGTCTGCCATTGGTGAACACTTGTTAAGTACAAATGTTTGTAGCATCAATTATTCAGAAGAATTCTTTGTTCTGCACAGAGTCCGGACAAAGCATCACCTGAATATCTTAGAAACTGTTATGATTAACACACAGCATCAGACTCTGTGTAGGCATAAGGAACTCAAACACAAATTAGAACTGTTTGGAGAGTCATTAGTTCGTCTGGATGATTTTCCCCTCTTCTCTCCAATTTTAAGGACCTATTTTTTTTTTTTTTTTTTTTTTTTTTTTTTTTTAAGCCATTCAGTAATATTTTAATACCGACGACTGACTTCTGATGAAGTGTCGGTCGAAAGGCACGTTAGGCATGGTTTATTTTATTCAATTTCAATCCTGAAATGTTAAATTATTATCTGCCTATATTTCTGAGATGAAGTATTGTAATTATTTACATTTTTCGGACTGTTGTCCTCATCTTTATTTCTACATTCAAGGCGTTTCAGCTGTTGTATGCCTTCTTCATGTTATTGGAATTTCGAACTGAAGCCTTTTATTTCGTCCACCGCGGTAGATTGTTCTAGTTCCATGTGTCATGGCTCTTCCGGATGTCTCAGTTATCTCCTTTAACTCAACTCTCCAAGTTTTGTGGTTCACCACTTCAGTAGCCATATATTGAACTCACAAATCTTTGAGTGAAGTCACTAGGATAGCTTGTTTCTCATTTATATTTCTTACCATGGCTACCAGGGATAGAAAAGTACAAGTGGATAAAAACTTTCAGAAAACAGCTCCGGTCAGCCTACCTTATGTGAAGGGATTGTCGATGAAAATACAAAAGTTCTATAGTTTATCAGGATGACCTTCAAAAGTGGTTCGACAGTTCAAAGACACCTCTTTCCAGTAAGACCAACAATAGAGGAGAACCTGACTATGGACTGTGTCATCGTAAAGCTGTAACATGAGAAAAAATGAGTTGATGTATAAAATTATACAAAGTTATACCATATATATATATATACACTTTTGTTTCACACATATATATATATATATATATATATATATATATATATGAAACACACGTAGACATTAATATAACATTTATAGTAATATATATATATATATATATATATATATAGAATATTACTTTAACTGTTACGTTAGTGGATACCTGTGTTTGAATATATATATATATATATATATATATGAAACACACGTAGACATTAATATAACATTTATAGTAATATATATATATATATATATATATATATATATATATATATATATATAGAATATTACTTTAACTGTTACGTTAGTGGATACCTGTGTTTGAGCAGACGCCCCGTGTTTTTGGTATTTTTAAGTGTGTATTACGTTACCGGCCTGCGCACTTGAGAAAACTGAGGAAGGGAAATGTGATCTCTGGCAGGGTTAGAACCTGCGTACTTCTTTGTAGATGAAAAGCCCTGTCTGATCCGGAGTGCTTTAGACCGCTCGGCCACAGAAAACGTCTCAGCCAATTTGAACTACAATCTTTGGAAACGTTTAAGTCGACATTTTAAAAATTAATATTTCTCCATTATTGCAGTGTTTAGTTAATACAAACAAACTACAATATTACATTATATTTAAGTTTGAAACAATGTAACACGGATTTTTGTCTACTTTGAAACCTGTGAAATTGTTCTAAAGATTAGTTTTCAGGAAATAATGTGTCAGCTACTCTGCTTCACGGGGTCCTGATGTGGGTCATTGAACTGTTTCTTGCAAAGTGGTTAATGAATTCCAATTAAAATCCTCTACAAAAAACTCTTCCCGAAAATGTAGATTGTGAAAATGGAAAAAAAAAAAAGCGCCTTGAATTAACCAAAAAAAACATGAACAATGAGGAAATGTTCTCTGGTAGATCTACACGGTAACAATTTAGTTTGCATCAGCAGTATATCAGATGACCTTCAGGAGAAAAATATCACAAAAATGTACCATCCAGACAATGGAACACCTTCCAAGTTGGATGAGTTTGGAAGAGCTGTTTTATATATCCGGGGCCCTGGAAGATATTTGAATAATGTTGTAGAATAAACGGATTATCTTAAGAAGGCCAATGCCACTCCGTTGGAATGTCAAGACAACAGTCCTGCAATTATTCCTATAGAAAATTTGTGTTTTATTTTACATAAAGAATAAAGTTGCAGAGAAACAACTAAACGATACAAAGACGTTTGTAAATCCTAAGAAGAATGTCTGAACTTCTGGGATTTCAGCAGAATATTGCCGCTCAAATAGCCAACATCCCTTGCCATATTGAAGCTGCTATCAAGGCGAATGGGGGCCATACAAACTACTAGTCTATATTGAAATTCATAGAAAATAAACGACCTTTAATAAATTTGATGTATTGAACTGAGTTTGGGTGGGGTATATTTATTTCGTTTTGAAACACTTTCTCTCCTTCGATTCCCGAAATTAAGCCGGGTTAGTACCAAGATCGGTGACCGCTTGAGAATACGAGGTACTGTAAGCGCGGACGTGCGACTGGTCGAATGACTAACGGTTCGAAATGAACAAATACCCTTGGGAAAGAATCCATCTCTTCGCCCGGGTTTTTATCTGAAAATCATTATTATCACAAAATAAATGTTAATAAATATTGTCACAAAAAATATTCTTACAATCTAAAACTATGTTTTGGCTTTAAATAATCCGCAAAAGGTTGATAAGCCGTAATAAATGTTGGATGGTCTTAAACATTTTGCTGCAACTATATATACACATATTTCCAATACTTGAGATTTTTTCCTATAAACACAACAGATTGTGTACACGTGCGTGTGTGTGTGAATTTGTACATATATAGATAGAGAGGGAGAGAGAATACATTGGCACATATACATTCAAACACATGCATCTGAACTGACAGATATATGCGCAAACAACATTTTCTCCATCACGTTGGAAGTTCTGTTTTCTTTGGCAATATTTTTCCGATTAAAGCTATCGATTACCATTTATTATTTTGACGTCTTCCACAACTTTAGAAAGCGCAAAGAATTGTTGATGATTTTTCAGGACCGCATCATGACAAGAAGAACTCACATACACAATGGAGCTTTTTAGCAGTGACGCTTGTCGTTCAAGTCGTTCTGAACATTTCCAACTTTTTCTCACATTCCTATTTTGTCAAATCTGCAATTGGCGTGAGAGATACGAGCGAAAAGCAATCGACATAGTTCTTCCAATATTTGGAAATGACAGGACACAGGAAAAAGACAAAGATCAACATGGCGAATACCACAAAGATGACGAATTTTAGGTTGTCATAAGATTTATGGTCGGGGTGAGAGCAAGTTGGTAACTTAATATTGATGCAGAAATTGTTATCGATTTCGAAAATGGAATTCAATTTCATAGATGCTATGAAATTTAGAAAGAGTTTCCAGACACTTGATCTGAAACGACGTTGTTTTTTCTTTTAGTTTTTTGGTTTTTTTTTGTTTTTGTTTTTTTTTTTTTTTTGTCTAAAAATGAATTCTTTCAAAAATGACAACTAAGAAAGAACAGTGTTTGCTTATAGAAAGTAGTTTTTAATCTGCATTTTTTTTTTTTTTTTTTTTTTTTTTTCGGGAATTATCGCTGCATGATAGGTAGATAGATGAGGAAAACGAAATACAGATTTGAACAGACATAGAGAAATGAGATAGATAGACAGATGAAGAGAATAAATAGAGACATAGATGAACAGACTTAGGTTTAAAACTCATTACTGCACCAATATTAAACGTAGATATATGATACTTTTCGGTCTTTAGATATCATTGTCAATAGATTCGATCTTTTCGCTCCATATAACTACACTCAAGCGAAAATCACCGACTAATTCTCCAGTCATCATAATAATTTTCTTAATACTCTTTGAAGGCAAGCTTTTAAAGTCTACTTAAAAGATGTGGGTGTCTCGTGTAAATGTGATGAGCCATGTTAACGACACTAGTCATTCGGCTGTCAGATGATGGACTGTATGTCGTTATCGACGACCATTGCAAATCTAGGGTTTCTTTAAGAAGACGGAAACAAGATGTTTGAATGGCAAATGTCGATTTCGTGATCCATGTCAACAGTTGTAGGACTTGTGTTTCGCCTTGGCTCTTTCTGCTAAGATTTGGCTATTCATTTTGAAATAAGACCTGCAACAATCTCGCTCTTTATATTCCTTGTTTCTCTCCCTATCTCTCTCCACACACACACACACACACACACACTGTATATATATATATATATCGATCTAGCTAGCTATCTCTCTGTATCTATCTCTCGATCTCTTTCTCTATTTATTTATATCTATTTTTACCTCTCTCTCAAGCGCTCTCTCTCTCTCTCTGTATATATATATATATATATATATATATATATATATATATTTCTATCTATCTATCTTTCACTTGCTCTCTCTCTAGCTAGCTACCTGTGTATCTATCTATCTATCTATCCATATATTTATCTATATCTCTCGCTCTATCTTTCTCTACCTACCTATCTATATATCTATCTCTCTTCCGCAAACACATACACGCGCGCACACACACTTCTACACGTTGCCAATATATTTTTATCAGTTATCTTTTTCTCTGTACTCTCTCTATCACTCCACTCTTTCTCTCCGTCAACTTTACTACTCCAATCTGTCTTCTTTGGTAGCCTTCTTTCTCTGTCTTCTTCATTTAACTCTTCTTTTCTCTATCACTCGAATTCACTTTATATCTCTCTCCTTCTGTCTCTCCTTTTTCCTCTCACCCGTATTGCTTTCGATTTTTCTTCATAAATCGGACCATCTATGTATCGAGTCATCGAGAAAGAAGCCTGAACACTTCAAATTTCTCTAAAGAATTTTCTCCAACTAAAGGTATTGTTGTATAAATAAAAAATAGACCCGTTCCACCGGTTTTGTATTTAAAAGAATCGGATTTTTCATTGGCGCCAAAGGCCGATGTTTAAATTCAGGTGAAAAGCCAAGATTACATCTGTTTTTAAACTAGACAGAAATTCAGCATTGGGAGGATTGGTGCAACACGATCTTTCTCCCGACATTTCTTTTTAAGCTAAATTTAAATACTTTCAGATATCTCTGTACATTATCTTATTGTCTAGCATGAAATTGATGTTAGTATTCAAATTCACTGTTTCACTTATCTCTTCAAGGATTTTTATAGATCAAATCTTTTATTCATTGCCTCTTTTAATTTTTAATAAATTGTCTGGATGATTTAAACCATTTTAAATCTCCGGTCTGATGAGGCAATTGTCTCTCTGAAGTACGTTATTACTCTTTAATGATGCAATGTGTTTGTCCTTTGATATATTAACTCTGTAGTTTCATACATTGAGCTTTCTTCATGGATCTAACTTTTTAATATTTTATATTAAAAAGATCTATTTGGATTATCCTTACCACTTACGGATTTGATATAATGATCTCTCTCTCTATCTCTCTCTCTCTCTCTCTCTATATATATATATATATATATATATATATATATATATATATATATATATTTAGGGATCATTATAGATTATAAGCTGTTTAGAATAATAGTATAGGATAAGGAAGAAATAAATGTTTATAAATTTAAAAAGTTTGGGGAGAAAATAAAATTCTGGAATACACGTGAGGTCCACTTAACCAATGATAAACAACGCAAAAATAATAAAAAAAAAATAGCAAAATTTTATTTTCTCCTCCGTATTTCATTTTTCGATGATACTTAAATAAAATCGAAACGTTAAATTTATAAGTGTTTCCTTCAATTCTTACTGTATATCTACTTTTGCACTCGCATATATATATATATATATATATATATATATGGATTCTATCAACTTGGAAATTTATATATATATATATATATATATATATAATGATGAAATATAGTCTTAAGATGTGCTATATTTATGGGATAAAGTGCTCAATATCAGAGATAGAGCGTATGAGAACATATAAGTCAACACTTAGTGGCGACAGTCTGTTTCATGCTAGATGCAATCGTCAGACACACTATATCGATTGCAAATATATATGTGTATATGTTTGTTTTGTGTGTGTAAAGGGCAACATATATTTGAGAACATATCTTTAGCGGGCAATAAATGGGTGACGACCTAACGCAATGCTACGCGATATGCGCCTAATTTTACGAATCGCCTTCCTCTTTCAGACGCGTATCATAAGTATTAAAGCTCTAGTATGATATTATCAAAAACTACATCCTCCTCGTGATACTGGCAACTCGCTGATAACAACTTGAAAGTGACCAGGTCAAAATTGAAGAAAGATAGATTACTCTGCGCGAACCTAGTGTGATGCGCCCCAAGTAGAATACATGTTTCGATTCTATTACCTACCTTGAGTAACTGGAATCAAGAGGGTGTCTATCTTCATTTCTCGAAGCTAGAAATGTTTTATTGAATATCGCTTTCCGGCTTGTGGGACATATATACAATGATTTGTTTTAAAAAAAACTGATTTTTCTATTGAATATCTTCATATTTTTTTTTTTAATAATTTGTTGGCATTTACCTGACGATGCTGTTTATATCTTCCTACCGATACGTAAACGAATCTATGGGACTACATATATACAACAATATATCATGTAATCTCTTCCCACACTTTCGGCCACTCTATTGGCGCCTCTCTTTTTCTGTTTCTCTCTTATTTTTCTGTCTTTCTCTTTCTTTCTCTTGCTCACACTCTTGTATCTCTCTTTCTGCTCCACACCCTTTCTGTTCCTCATGTTCTGTCTCTCTCTCTTTCTGTTTGTCTCTTATTTTTCTCTCTTTCTATTTCTCTCTTATGAGTTTCTCTTTCGCACTCTTTTCTGTATCTTTTTCTTCTCATTTTTTCTGCTTCTCTAGTTCTCTCTCTCTATCTGCTTCTCTCTCTTTTTTTATTGTTTCTTTCAGCATTTATATCTATTTTCTAATCATTGTCCTTATATACTTTTCTGAATATTTATGCATATATTGATCAATCTCTGGACAGCAGTCTGCAGGAATCAATATTTGCTTCGATCTGATTGATTCTTTTCACTCTCTACTTCTCTTTTTCTCTTTATATGCCCATAAAAACACACTCACAACTACGGACCATACCACTGAATCTCTCTTTAGCTATTTCTCTCACGTTATATATATATATATATATATATATATATATATATATATATATATATATATATATATATATATATATATATGTATCCTTGTGCAGGTATGCAGAAAATAGAAAAGAACACGTTGGGTGCATAATCCGGGGTTCCTTAGTATTTTTGTTTTTATTTTTAAAAAACAGTGCTCCATACAGAAGTAGAGCTTATATTATAATAATATTTTTTGTTTAAAAATATGATTCCTTCGCTACATAAGAGTTCTCATGTTTCAAAAACGTGAGCCGAAATCATCCAAATAATTAATAAAATTAAGTTGGATTGAGGTGTTTAGTCACGTTTCATCTTCAAGCGAAATTTTAGGAATAAGCTATCTCTCGGTTTACGTGTGTTTTTACAGAATTTGTTATTGTGGGAGTGGCTATACTATTTTCATTCTTTAAGTGGTCAGGGAGTTAATTCTTATCAGTAGATTCATCATCCTCTGAGAGGTTTTGCTAAGGTTGGGTAGGGTATCCATTTCAAGGCTAATGTTTACGGTCATCCCTTAGTTGGTTCCCAGTGAAGGATATTTTTATGGTGCGCCGACAGTCGTTCTGTGTCTGGAGAATTGTCTCTTATTCTTGTCTATCTGATTATCTATTTATTTATTTGTTTATTTAAGTGAGTGTTTAATATACAGATCGCTTTGCATTGAATTTCTTTTTTTTTTTTTTTTTTTTTTTTATGACGACAAAAAGGGGTTTTTCTTATTTAAGGGTTTGGCTGAGCTTTTTAGAATTTTACTTAGCTATGTTTTTTTTTTTTTTTTTTTTTTTTTTTTTTTTTATGCTAATTATCTAATGCGAAAGTCTGTTGATGTCGGCAAAAAACCGTTAACTCCTGCCTATGGTTTAATAATTTTTCATTATTTAGGAATTTAATGATGTGTAGTTTTTCCTGTAAGCATAAGAGGCATGGGTCATCCCAGGTTCTACAGGTTCTTGCTCTATTTACTATTTTCCATTTTACTTTTGGTGTTTTATTCGTTTCCTTTAGGTGCCAGAAATATTGGGATAGAGATGTCTGATTTCTATTTTGAATATTGTTGAAAGAGCTCTTGTGTTGTCTCCATCTAATTTTAAAATTATTCTTTGTTGATCCTATGTATATCCTATCAGTGTTAGGGCTCTCAATGGATGAGATAGTGCATTGGTATACCACGGATTTTGTGAGGCATTTATTTTCCAACGGGCAGTTTTTAGGGTTTCTACAATCGCATAATTTTTCGTTATTTTTATCTAGTTTTAGTTTATGTGTTTTATTACTGTTTTGGTATGCGTGTTTTTCTAGGATTTTCTTATTGTGTCTTTTTATGATTCTTTCTATATTTTCAGTGCAGCTGTAACTTAGTTTCAATGTGTTTTTGTTAAAGATGTTGCTAAGTTTGCTATTAGTGGGAAAGTGCTTTTCAATTAAGGCTAGGAACTTATGGCCTAGTTTGGTGCTGACCATTTGGTTGTACGGTGGGGTATACCAGATGATTTTTCTTTTCCTGTTTCTCTTATTATTGGTACTAACGTTTCTATAGGTTATGTCAAAGTTTTTGTATCCGCTGTTTTTCAGGGCTGTGTTGTAAAAACTACTGTGCTGTTGGAATATTTCTTTATTTGCTGAGTTCATACTTATTCTTTTCTCTATTGATGTGGGTATATGCTTAATTATAGATGGGGGGTGGTTTGACTTAGGATGTACGTACAAGGGATTAGTGTTAGGTTTTCTGTAAGGTAGGTGAACGTTGTTAGTTAAGTCTAGGGTTACGTCTAGGAAGTTTACTTTTTTTAATTTAGTGTTGACTGTTGTTTTTAAATTTAGTTTCCCGAATTCATTGTAAATTACCTTTCTAATTTTCTCTGTTTTAAAGCTTGTGGAGCTCCTCACTACCATGAGCCCGTCATCTCTGTACAGCCCGATGTCCCTCACGTCCAGTTCACGGTGGGCGGTTAGGTTGTACAGTATAAATAGACCTACAAGGTCCGAAGATTCTGCAGAGTCTAGAGATCCCATGGTAGTGTCAAAGTTGTCATTGGTGTTTTTTATCCACTGGTCCCCGTTATGGATGAGGACAGATTTCTTTGCATTGAGAATAATGTTTGTTTCTTCTTCAGTTAAGTCTGTATATACCGTAGCAAACTCCAGGGCAGTCGTGAAGAGGTCTTTTGATATTGACTGGTAGTAATCGACAATATCGAACTGGATTAGGGTGCATTCGGGCTTATTTTCGATGTTGGTAAACCAGTTTATGACTTCTTTGGTGTTGATCCAGAGTGTTAATCCAAGTTGTTTTTTAATTTGGCTAGTGATCCTTTCCAGGATTTTTTTGCTTATCTTTCCTATGTTGGGTCTAGTAGGGTTTATCATTCTGGTAGTAGGGTCTTCCTCAAAACCGTGTTTGTGGTCCTTAAGGGTGATGTAGCACTCTTTTTCGGCCAGTTTGCCTACTCTATCTCTTATTTTTAATTTATCAGTAATCATTTTACTTGTTCTATTGATACTGTCAACCATATTTATATTGTTATTCTGGGCTTTTTTATAAGTCTTCGTTAAGTTTTTTTTAATTAATTTGTTGTAGTCTTAAGCCCGAATGCACCCTAATCCAGTTCGATATTGTCGATTACTACCAGTCAATATCAAAAGACCTCTTCACGACTGCCCTGGAGTTTGCTACGGTATATACAGACTTAACTGAAGAAGAAACAAACATTATTCTCAATGCAAAGAAATCTGTCCTCATCCATAACGGGGACCAGTGGATAAAAAACACCAATGACAACTTTGACATTACCATGGGATCTCTAGACTCTGCAGAATCTTCGGACCTTGTAGGTCTATTTATACTGTACAACCTAACCGCCCACCGTGAACTGGACGTGAGGGACATCGGGCTGTACAGAGATGACGGGCTCATGGTAGTGAGGAGCTCCACAAGCTTTAAAACAGAGAAAATTAGAAAGGTAATTTACAATGAATTCGGGAAACTAAATTTAAAAACAACAGTCAACACTAAATTAAAAAAAGTAAACTTCCTAGACGTAACCCTAGACTTAACTAACAACGTTCACCTACCTTACAGAAAACCTAACACTAATCCCTTGTACGTACATCCTAAGTCAAACCACCCCCCATCTATAATTAAGCATATACCCACATCAATAGAGAAAAGAATAAGTATGAACTCAGCAAATAAAGAAATATTCCAACAGCACAGTAGTTTTTACAACACAGCCCTGAAAAACAGCGGATACAAAAACTTTGACATAACCTATAGAAACGTTAGTACCAATAATAAGAGAAACAGGAAAAGAAAAATCATCTGGTATACCCCACCGTACAACCAAATGGTCAGCACCAAACTAGGCCATAAGTTCCTAGCCTTAATTGAAAAGCACTTTCCCACTAATAGCAAACTTAGCAACATCTTTAACAAAAACACATTGAAACTAAGTTACAGCTGCACTGAAAATATAGAAAGAATCATAAAAAGACACAATAAGAAAATCCTAGAAAAACACGCATACCAAAACAGTAATAAAACACATAAACTAAAACTAGATAAAAATAACGAAAAATTATGCGATTGTAGAAACCCTAAAAACTGCCCGTTGGAAAATAAATGCCTCACAAAATCCGTGGTATACCAATGCACTATCTCATCCATTGAGAGCCCTAACACTGATAGGATATACATAGGATCAACAAAGAATAATTTTAAAATTAGATGGAGACAACACAAGAGCTCTTTCAACAATATTCAAAATAGAAATCAGACATCTCTATCCCAATATTTCTGGCACCTAAAGGAAACGAATAAAACACCAAAAGTAAAATGGAAAATAGTAAATAGAGCAAGAACCTGTAGAACCTGGGATGACCCATGCCTCTTATGCTTACAGGAAAAACTACACATCATTAAATTCCTAAATAATGAAAAATTATTAAACCATAGGCAGGAGTTAACGGTTTTTTGCCGACATCAACAGACTTTCGCATTAGATAATTAGCATAAAAAAAAAAAAAAAAAAAAAAAAAAAAAAAACATAGCTAAGTAAAATTCTAAAAAGCTCAGCCAAACCCTTAAATAAGAAAAACCCCTTTTTGTCGTCATAAAAAAAAAAAAAAAAAAAAAAAAAAGAAATTCAATGCAAAGCGATCTGTATATTAAACACTCACTTAAATAAACAAATAAATAAATAGATAATCAGATAGACAAGAATAAGAGACAATTCTCCAGACACAGAACGACTGTCGGCGCACCATAAAAATATCCTTCACTGGGAACCAACTAAGGGATGACCGTAAACATTAGCCTTGAAATGGATACCCTACCCAACCTTAGCAAAACCTCTCAGAGGATGATGAATCTACTGATAAGAATTAACTCCCTGACCACTTAAAGAATGAAAATAGTATAGCCACTCCCACAATAACAAATTCTGTAAAAACACACGTAAACCGAGAGATAGCTTATTCCTAAAATTTCGCTTGAAGATGAAACGTGACTAAACACCTCAATCCAACTTAATTTTATTAATTATTTGGATGATTTCGGCTCACGTTTTTGAAACATGAGAACTCTTATGTAGCGAAGGAATCATATTTTTAAACAAAAAATATTATTATAATATATATATATATATATATATATAGGCTTGGATTGAGGAATCGGAGAGCCGAGTTCGAATTCCAGTCGAATCCATTACATTCACTTACTTGCTAAGTTGGAAAGGTATGAATCCTCTTCTTCTCCCTCCAGCTATGGGTAAAATACCAGGACAGGCTGGGTTCTATAGCCTTGGATGGCAACTGGTCTAGGAGAAGGACAACTCTGAATTCAAAACCTGCGGAGGGTCGTTTGGGAACCTTGTGGCATTCGGTGCACCAGGTCTCTGTATTCGTCCCTCCAAAAAGAGTGGATGGTCCTGCACGAGGCCTTCACCACTATAATCAAATCTCATGTGCCGGTGTCGGGCTGTCGGTTTCTTGGAAACTGATCTGCTTGACCCTCATACGTCGAATCTCGACGGGAGAGTTGATCATATATATACTAGATGCAAAAGTAGGTATACAGTAAAAAGACAAAACATACATACATATATATAAGTGAACATTGAAGTCAACACTCAGAGGCGACAGGCTGTTTCATGCCAGGCGCAATTTATTTGTTTGGGTTAATTTATTTATTCATTTTTCATAATTTATTCTTTTCGGTTTTTGATGTTTTATTAACGTAGTAAAAAATTGGGGGGGGCGGTTCTTAGGTTACTTATTTACTAGTTTGTTTTGGTTTCGGAAGATAATTAAAGCTATTTATTCGTCTAATGTTTAAACTGCTTGCCGTAGTCTATTCTGTTATTTTGGCAGTGGGACAGTTTTTGAAATGAAAATGGAGAAAATAAATAAACAAACAACTCACTCCCCCATAAATAAACACCAGAATATATTACCCAGAATGTATCACTGACCCATATATATAAATAGCCGAGGAAATACCCAGCATTCGCGCCCAGCATGAAACGGCCTGTCGCCTCTGAGTGTTGACTTCAATGTTCACTTTTATATTTATATTTACATACGCTCTGTCTCTTATATTGAGCACATTATCCCATAAATATAGCACACCTTATAACTATTTCTTATATATATCTCGGGGGGGGGGGTTTCGTTGAATATGACAGAAGGAAAATTTGATGAATTTCTTATTTAGTTTTCCCAAGATTCCTACATTCTTTCGTTTGGTGACAATAAATGGTTATGTATAAATTGTCCGTATTTTTTATTGTCCCAAGCCCTTTCGGACATCTTTTTAGCCATTTTCAGGAGTGGTTTGTTTTTAAATGTTTTTTTTTTTCTTTTCATGGTTGTCTGTTTAAGATGTAGTTTTGTGCTAACTGAATAGTAGTAGCAATTATTCCGAACTTGGCGAGTTGAGTGTGGCTGGAATTCGACTTGGTGTCATTTTATTTTAAAAACCTTCCACACGCCACTTCCGCCGCTGAAGAAAGTGAGATCTATACTGGGTACCAGATGCTTTATGAAAAGAGCGTCTCTCACTCGAGATGTTTTCGGTAACCTATATAGAATGCTAGTGTTATTAACTCAAGTCGCGAAGCTTGGAATAAACGCGACTGTTATTCAAACAGCACGAAAACTATTTCCGTGAAAATATAATTACAATACTTAAAAACAAACTCTTTTGAAAATGACTAAAGTGGCCGAAAGAGCTTTGGGACAATGGACAATATAGACAATTTTGACACTCGTTTATTCCCACCGAGCGAAAAAAAAATGTAAGAATATTAAAAACCTAAATAAAAAAAATTGTCATATTCGACGATATATATATATATATATATATATATATATATATATATATATATATATTGATAATAAATATCAATGTATGCTACTTATATAAAATGTTATGACCAAGATTTTATTTATATATTTTGATGTTTTTTTTTTTTTTTTGTTTTTTTATTTAGTCGACTTGTGGGAGCACAAAGTTTTGGGTAAATTACAAAGTTTTTGGCTACTCCTGTAGTAGTGCTTGATATTCAAGTTTTTTTTTTTTTTTTTTTTTTTTTTGTTGTTTTAGCTTAGTTAAATTCAAAATCCATCTTACGTTAATGGCCCTAGTTTGTGAATCGATGTGTTTGTTTTCATCCATATAGTTTCATATTTATTGTATATTTATTTAGTGAATTCTTGTATTTTCTCTTTTCCATTAATACTACTACTTTCATAGTCATTATCATAATACTACTACTTTCATAGTCGTTTTTATCATCGTATTGTCTGCCTTCCTTGCATTTTCCCACATTATCAACATCTTTATATTATTGTTATTACTAATATTGTATTTATAATTATTATTTAATGCTCATCGCCTTATCGCATATTCTCGCTTATATACTCGCATTAACACACAAGATAAAATGAAAAAGAGTTTTCCGCAACATATCTCCCCGTTTATAGTCGGCGTCATCTGACCGGAGTAAGTGACTGATCTTCCTGAAGGAAAATGATGTTAGCAAAGGCTATAGAAATCTTTAGAAGTCGCCGTGACCAAAGAATCCCTGATTTGCCATTGAGGTCATTAACGTCCGCTCGATTGGAAATTAGCTCGGTTAAAATAAAATCCATTCCATATTCAGCTACTGACGAATACTACAAGACAAGTGGACATTTTTGCCATTTCCCAAAACTACATTGTGCTCCTGCATGTCAAATAATTAAAAAGAATTAAAAAAAGTATAAAAATTATCTTGTCAACATGTGTGTATGTATATATATATATATATATATATATAATATAATTTAATATTTTCCTTATTAGATCAGTGCGCAGTCATATATATATATAATATATATATATATATATGTGTGTGTGTGGACACATTTTCTTCCTACCATATCTATAGATAAATAAATATCTGTTTATGTTACTTTGTATATCTTTTTAAAAATATATACAGATATACGTTTGTGTGTGTGTGTTATAACTTTACCATATGTATCGATTTGAAGTCAGAAGACTATTCATAATTCTGTTTATTTATATATATATATATATATATATATATATATATGTGTGTGTGTGTGTGTCTGTCTGCCTGCCTTTCTATGGGTATGTGTGTGCGCGTGCGTAAGCAAAACTTTTTCTTTTCTAATTGTTATTGTTGTTATAATCCGATTATTGCCTGCTGCCATCCAAAAAGCCTAACATGGCGCCTTATTCGTCCAGCTGGAAGCCGAGTGAGGATCATATCATTATTTTCAGATGTTACCACCATATCTGACACGCCTCCCTCTACATCCACCCTCTATCGTGTGCCTTTTCCCATCGGAAACAGCTTCTGATTCTTATCACTTCTGACGTTTATTGTTCCGTGCCCCTTTCCTTTCCCGCGCTTATTTTCGGATTCTCCCGCTTTCTATATTTATCCCTGTTGCACAATCTTTTCATTCTTTCGAAAACCATTTCCTTCTTGAATTGACTCTCCATCGAAGACAAAATGCTGTTTTGCGCCAAGAATATCAAAAGACGTAGCTTTCTGTTCCCAGGTAACCGCATGAAATAAAAATACCACTTATGTTTCAATATTTGTAGGTTTTATGGTAAGCAATCGATGATTTGAGCAGGCTTTAATGGCTTTTTAGAAATCGAAGAGTCTGCAAAAAATCTATTGTCGGTATTTCGAGCTTTCGATAATACAGATATTTATACTTTTGCGTGTGGTTCGCTTTACATGTGGACAAATAGACTGACTGCATTTAACTAAGATGAAACAGTGTGTTAATATTCTTTTGTCGTCTTAAACCAATGGTGTATATCATTAACTCATGGAGTAGTTTTGTTACATGACTGATTATTGTCAGCTATTTTGGTAATTCTAGTCAAATATAAATAAGACACTAATGAAGTTTCGAAGAATTAACATCAGTGTTATTTACATGTGTGCGTGTTTGTGTGCATTAGATTATTGGATAATTGTCATCTTCTGAACAATATTCAGGAAATCTTGGAAGTGTCTCTGAATTTTACTCCTTTCTTTATTGTACAATTTGCCCAAATTCGGAAAGCTAGGGTAGTGAACTTAGAAAGGGATATGAGTCAGCGTTTAAACGGTTATCTTTCTCGAAGTAACGGTCTAATAAGCAACTGATTTGTTTGACTGAAAAGACATTTTCTGGATACGAAAATCATGATATTTTTACCACATGAAAATAAACTGTCCTCTTATGTCAATAAATTACCTTAGTTGGTATGGTAAGGGATTTTTTTCACCGTACAAGTTTGGCTTTCATGATTACCGGCGGCTCTGCAATAGTATGTAAAATAAATGTAAGGTTTCTGTTCTTTCCACTTAGTACTGAGACTCTGTTGAGTGATATGCACACAATACCTTCTATGGTTTCTGCTATCATCTGCTATGTGGATATCCACAAAGTATGTGGACCTGATGTTGTTATTCTTGTAATGGTCTTTATGACGTGTACTCCCGAATTGGCTCCTCTTCTCTCTAAACTGTATAATAAATGCCTCATTGCCTCTTGCTTCCCTGCATGCAGGAAATCCTCATCTGTTATTCTCGTTTTTAAGAACTCAGATGAGCCATCCGACCCTTCCAACTATCAACCTATTAGCTTTCTATCTCTCTTTAGGAAACTACTGGAGGCCCCATTCAATGCTGAATTGGTTAAGCATCTCACATCGTGGGGCCTTCTTTCAGTCAAGCAATATGCCTTTAGTTTCTCTAGGTCAATTGCTGATGTCCTGACCATAATTGCAGAAAGAGTCTATCAAGCTTGAGATAAGAATTGTGCAGTTTGGATTGTTGCTTTGGACATCTCGAAAGCTTTCGACAGGGTTTGGCATACTGCACTTCTTCGCAAGGTGAAAAGTTACGATGTCTCCGGCCAAATTTTCCAACTGATCCAGTCTTTCTTATTAAATAAGGAAATGAAAGTTATCTATAATGGCCACTCGTCTAGATCCTTTCGTATTAATGCAGGTGTACCCAATGTTTTATCATTGGTCCTAATTTTTTCCTAATTTTCATTAACGCCCTTCACAATCGCATCAGCTCTCAGCTTGGCATCTATGCTGGTGACACAATCATTTACTCCTGACTAGATTTACTCCTTTCTGGTCAACTCTCAAACTGAGGGCTGAAGGACATTCAGTCTGTTGTTAACTGTGGCAAAGAATGGCTTGTTAATTTTAACGCCTCCAAAATTAAATTGCTCTCTATTAATCATCCGAGAGACCTCTTTCTGGCTTCCATCAGCATGGCCGATGCTAACCTCCAAGAGAGTAACTTGTTGCGCCTTCTCGGGCTAACGTACTCGGCTGCTAGGAAGTCGAAAGAATTCATTACTAGGCCAACTGCTATGAAACTTGTTTCACTGTATCGTGCTAGACAATTTTTCTCTCCAGAATCTCTATCTTACATATCTATAAGTCTACCATTCGTCCATCCTTCGAATATTGCTGTCACATATGGTCCGGTGCTCCTACTATATATTTAGAAATTCTTGTTAAAT
Source organism: Acanthosepion lycidas (assembly GCA_963932145.1). Classification (NCBI taxonomy): domain Eukaryota; kingdom Metazoa; phylum Mollusca; class Cephalopoda; order Sepiida; family Sepiidae; genus Acanthosepion; species Acanthosepion lycidas. The sequence continues at coordinate 158,817,697 of OZ010571.1, forward strand.
CTAAAGAATAATCGGTAATATCCCTGGTCCTGATTTGGCGGCTCAGATTTAGTCAATATCCAACCACTATAGGTACCGCCTCTCTGTGTTGTTTCTATAAATAATTTCATGGTAATTCTTCGGGTGAGCTCTTCGCTACAGTCTCTAGACTTTATGAAATTAAGTTCAGTACTATGCTATTTACTAGGTCTCATTAATTTACAGTTTAGTTGGTTAGACGTAACCATAAGTTCTAGCTAACAATTAGGTTTCTCGCATGTCTCGCTTGTGGAACTCTCTTTCGACTCCATGCTTCCTGGCTAACTTTGATCTTCAAAAATTTAAATGTAATGTCAATCGCTTTCTACTGTCTTTCTGATTACTGTTTTATTGTTCTCGCTCTTTAGTAATGTTTCTGTTTTCCCACCCAGTAACCCCTTGTGTCTCAGTGGCTTTACTGCCTAGACATATGGTTCTGTTGTTAATATTTCCGTCTCTCACGTGGTACGACATCCTATTACCGCATCATAAATTTACGACCTGCGTCTGCTATTCCGCGACCGTTATCTTCGCATAGCAATCTTCTATGTTAACATAACAAAATGTCATCTTTGATGGTGAATATCTTTGTTTAAATGTCCGTATAACCACTCTAAATTTGGCTCATGTGAGACAAAAGTTTAGATCAAGTAACACCATAATAAAAAAATATCCAAATGTTGGACAATTTTTGTCTTTATTTTCCCCCGAAATTAAAGCAACCATATGAAGTTTAGAATGGCTCATGATCAAACATAATAGATATTTATTTTCTGTTAATTTTAACAATATATATTTGAATATATATATATATATATATATATATATATATATATATATATATATATCTTCTATTCTAGCATATGAAGAGATTCCAATTGCCCATTTAGAAATTATTTTTACCGGAATCTAATTCGCGCATCTCAGAGTGAAGAGATGATTCTCTATATTGCCAGTAGCCAAAGTAATTACTGGTCACCCTATGAAAAATCGATCAGCGCCAACAATACCAATACAAATTTGATGGTCAGATTCCTTGCCCTATACAATTTGGCTTACACTTCGTACCCTACGGTAATTTTATTAAACATAATTTTGTTTTTCCAACGCAAATGAGAAAGTTATTGGCCAAATAAACTCTACTTTTCATCTCGTTGAAAACGTATAAACCGAACAAATTATTTATATGTAAATTGCAGTGCTCAAGAATAGCGATATACTGAATGGTTTCGCCCTCTCACTCGTAGAAATGAACTCAGCCGAATGACGTATTTTATGACGTAATAGGTAAAGATGTGGTGTAACCTTTACGGTGCAGCTTTGACAGTGACTGTCATAGGACACGAACAAGTTTTTAAATAGTTTATTCTCGGAATTATAGTGAATTATGAGACATGCCATCACATGTAACTGCTCAAGGAATTTTTTTCGGGTAACTTTTAAGCGTGTACTAGAAATATGTAAATTCCAGGCATAAATTGTGGACACCCAGAGGTGATGCAAGAACAGGACTTTTTGACACAAATGGAACATCCAATTCCATTTTGTTTCCATGTTGGTGCCACTCAACGCATCAGTCAATGCAATGTACAAATGTACACTGCATTTCATTTCATATTCTTCAACAAAAATTATACCAAATTGATGCAAATGCATCGATTATCCTGCCCCATCTTATCCAGAGAAATTTGAATTAAACACTGGAAGAGTGGTAGCATGTTGCCCTTGTCTTCTTTTACATACCGTACTCCTTCAGGACGTGGTTGTTCATGGCTTGCCACAACTTCCTATCCCTTAAAGTTCTATGTCTTATTATTCCGCTCAGTGTCTGTTCTAAAATTCATTTATACTCGATTTTTCCTCTGATTCAATTGCTTTTAATATGTCTTATGAATACCAAATTCTCCAAACCTTCTTTCCTCCATATGTTCCTTCATCTCAGCATTCTCAGCATCCTTATGTAGAACCACATATCTGTTGGGCTGTCACCTCTTCATCTGTAAGTAAATTTTGTTTCACAGCCATATAGGAGGATTGATATTACGTAGCATTTCAGTACACTTTTCTTTTTTGCTAATGAAATTTCCCTGTTTATACTTATCAATGTTTATATTTCTGGTAGACATTTTTGCCCAATTCCAATTTGCCTTTGGATAACCGAATCACGTTTCCAATGTTAATACATTCTCCCCAGGAGGCGGGAGGGCGGGGGCTCTGATTACAATCGGCTTAGAACCACTGTCAAGGTTTCATCCGTAGGAAATCTGGTGAACATACCACATCCAAACTAACCATCCGATTATTATGGATGGAAACCTCTTGGATTTGTTTCACTAAATGTTCTGAGTTTCAAACATAGGACAAGGACTTCCATTTTAGTGGGTTGACTATATCCACGAGTAATCTGCTCATTGGGTGACAAATAACTTGTCGAGATCCCTGGGCAGTGCAACGAGAACAGGCCACACCCATAGATTCAGTACAGAATTCCCTGTAATATACCCAGATCGATATAACCTGATGAAGGCCCTTTACAACGACCGAAAAGTTATGATAACAACAACATAGGTGATGATAATAGTCTGAATGTAAATAATGTAAATATGATTAATTTCTTCCTCAACAAGAATCAAAGTAGCAAAAAATTAAATTTATTTTGATTCATTCTCCAAGAATGGTGAAAACATTTGTTTTCTTCCTGAAGAAATTGGTTCTGCCGCAAAGTCTATATGAGTGAGACATTACAGGTCAGACTCAATGGAAAATAAGAATAAATCTGCCTTCAGTAAAGCTGGATTTTACACATTTTGCTCACTAAGAATGAGAGCTATTTATAGTTTCTCTATCTGAGTTTGATTCGGTTCGGGTATCGGCGAGTATAGATGCATTTATAAATTTTCGATATCGGATTGAAATTCACAGACGATAATTTCTTGACTGCTTGTCAAGTACAAAATAAAAAGATTTAATATTTCTCTGGCTATTTTTTCCACTTGATGAATTTGATATTGTGTGGTTAATTTGAAAATCCTTTCCTTGCAGATGTTTATAGTGAGTGGTCTTTTTTTTTACTTCGCCTTGCTTGTAAGCTCCGAGCATAAGAATATGAACTTAAAAGACAAAAAAAGAAAAAATTTACTTCACAACAGTAAATTATGGAACATCTGACAAAACGATTGGTGAATTATTATATCTACTTCGAAAGAAAATCATTAGCATGGAACAGAAAACTGATATAGGTATTCATAATTCGTGAGTATTACAGATTATTTAAAAAATGACCTAAACCTAAACATTTCTATGCGATCTTCATATTTCTTTGAGGCAGCGTTTTGCATTTAATCTTTAGTTTTGTTATATTTCAGTGATATTAAACAAATATATTACTTCAAACTTTTTTTTTTTTTTTTTTTTTTTGGTATATATCATTGAAATATAATATATTCCTTCAAACAGAAGACATGATGAAGTATTCGGCTCTGATTGAGGAATCAGAGCCGAATTCCAGTTTCTGTCAAATCCATTATATTCATATACATGCTAATACCCTTGTGAAAAGTATGAATCCTCCTCTTCTCCCCCAGCTATGGGTAAATAGCAGGACAGACCAGGTTCTATAGCCTTGGATGTAAACTGGTCTACCGCAAAAAGAAATGGCAACCTACTGCGTGAAAAAATCCTCGTCAGTCATGTTTACATGATCGCCTAAGCGTGTATCTCGCATGGCACTAACTTATTACTTTCAACAGTATTATAGTGGATAATGATGCTACTGTTATATATTTAAAGATTCTAGATAAAATACAAAGATCTGCAATGCTATATGTCCTCAGCTGTCATCTCGGTTTCATTCACTTTCCCACTGCCGTAACGTGGCTTCCCTGTGAATTTTCTAAAAATACTCTCATGGTAATTGTGCTGATGAACTTTCCTCTCTGGTACCTAGACTTTATGAATTTAAGCGTACTACTAGCTTGATGTCAACGTCTTATCAGTTTACAGAGGAAATGGATAGATGTAACCGTAAGTTCTATGCTAAAAGTTTCTTCTCTCGCACTTCTCGCTTGTGAAACCCTCTTCTGGCTTCTTACATCCCAGTCAATTTTCATCTTCAAAAACATAAATGCAATCTCAACCATTATCTTCTGCCTCCTCAAATCCTGTCCTTTTATTGTTCCCCTTCTTTAATAGTTTTCTTTTTCTTCTATTCTCTCAGACTCAGTAAGCCCTTACGTCATAATGGCCGGGTTGCCTGACTTGGGGTGAAATGATTAAAAATTTCTTCGTATTTGAAATTGATGTCCTATTTTTATTAATTAAACAATGTGTATTACGTTTATCGTAAAGATTTTCCTTGAACGCATAAGTTCAAGGAAAATCTTTTTAAAAAAAAATGTGTTCAACGAAAAGGAGTGAACATACGCCCCCAACCATTTTCTTTACTAACATTTCTGAAGAGCGCAGCCCAGTAGACGTAATACACACTGTTTAATAAATAAAAATGGGACGTCTATTTCAAATAGGAAGTATCCACTCTAATAACATCTGAAGTAAAATAGTAATGCCAACTTAAAAATAAATGCATGATTCTATAGAAATACAAACTATATGTAACGAAATGAGTTGATAAATTGAATGTGATATTTTGTCACAAGCATTAGTTTTGTTTTATTTTGTTTTTTGATGTTTGTATTTTTTTACAAGGCCCGGGTGACACTCGAGGTAGAGGGTTACATTAAGGTGCTGTTTAATATGGATAGGAGGGCAAGATAACGGTTGACTCTAAACTTGAACACGTTAACATTGTAGTGATCGGGGACACTGTGGAGTCTGTTCCATAAGGCAGTGATACGCGGGAAGAAGCTGTCTCGCCGACGGAATACGGTGGGTATGTGGGTGGCTTGCTACTATATAATTGGCATGAAGGGTCCCAGCCGTGAAGTTCTGACCCGTTGGAACCAAGACATGCAGTTCGTTCAACCATTTTCTATGGTAATAGCGATAGAGCAGTCAGAGACTTGCAACATCCCACCTGTGAAAGAGAGGTTGAAATGTAGAAAATAATTCTTCTCTAACAAGGACTCGGAGACGCTGTTCATATGGCAACAGTAACCCATTTTCGGTCTGAATCTAGTTCTTATAAAGAGAAAAGCATGAAGAGTCGGGTACCGATCATTTTCACTGCATCATTAGCAATGGATCTCATATAGGTAATTCCACTTGAGGCCGGGTGTAAGTTTAAGACCCAAAATTCTCTCGAGACACAGGGACACCCCGAGTGGACATCCATTCATTGTGACTGGCGGTAGTTCGAGGTCTGATCGGCGGTGATGAAATGTAAACAGTTTGGTATTGAAAGAAACCAGTTAGTTTTTCCCCACTCGGAAGTTAGTGTTAAATTGGAAGAGAGGTCAGCTGACAAACTCTAATCATCAAGACTTTTAGAGGTGCGCCCGTTTATTGTCGTATCATCGGCACAGACTATTACCAATGATCGTAGTATATTCTTACGTAGATCATTTATGTAAATCAGAAAGAGGATTGGTACCTATTCAGCTGCTCGACGACTTTCTCGTTGATTAAGGCCTGAAAAGCTTACTAATGATACTGAGGAGACTAATGGGTCAATACTGGGAACGGGTTACCCACATTCTTGAAGACCGAGCATATGCTTGCCACTTTTCACAGGCTTGGGAATGATTTCCTTTTCAAGCAGCGGTTAAATAATTTATGTAAATCAGAAAGCTGGTTGTTACTTATTCATGTGCTCGACGAATTTCTCGTTGATTAAGGCCTTAAAAAGCTTATTGATGCTGAAGAGACTAACGTGTCTGTACTGGGAGGGTGTGAGTATCAGTTGCCCACATTCTTGGCGACAGCATACGCTTGCCACTTTTCACGGGCTTGGGAATGATTTCCTTGTCAAGCAGCGGTTAAATTATTTATGTAAATTAGAAAGAGTGTTGATACCTTTTCAGTTGCTCGACGATTTTCTTGTTTATTAAGGCCTCAAAAAGCTTACTAATGACCCTGAGGAGACTAATGGATCTATACTGGTCGTAGCGAGTGTTAGTTGCACATATTCTTGAAGACTGAGCATACGCTTGCCACTTTTCACAGGCTTGAGAATGATTTCCTCTTCAAGCGGTGGTTAAATAACTTTGCTAATATTATATTGGGAATGATTCTGAGTTGATATTCTTAAGGACGACCACTAGAATTTCGTCTGGACCAGTGGTTTTTTGAGGTTCGAAGGCCTTTGATAAGTGTAGAGACTTCCCTTGATGAAATAAATTTATTACCGAGATTGTGCACAATGAGACGTAAGAAGTTGGAGAGGGGATGGACTTTGTCATCTAACGTTGTGTTGCAGGCAAGGATCCAAGCGAAGAACTTCACCTTGTCTGTTGAGAATGATATGACCGCTTGGCCATTTATAATAGTGGGAACAACCGCTTTGGTTCTATTCTAATTTGTTTATTTTTCAACTTTGACCTGGACACATCGCTGCACTTTGCCTTTTCCAGGACACTCTTACAGTGATTACGTGCACTTCTCAAATAAGTAATTGGCAGACTACACAGCTCCTGGCGATAGATTTTGAGGTAGTGGTTCTGTTAAGCTATGGCTGCAGCGCATTCAGGGTTGAACCAGTGCTGATTGTTTTTTGTTTTTTTGCTGGCATTTTGGGGGTTATAAATTACTGCATTCCAGAAAGGATCCACTCGAGGGTTAGGGCAGCAGTTTGGGTTTTAGGGGAAGTCTGTTTGAAGAAGTTTGGGAGAGTAGATTCCGTTATATAGGACCGGAATCTGTATCGGTCTTCCTCCGCATAGCGAAAAACCGTTTTATGGAACGGTAAATCAGGGAATGTCATTGGTTTGAAGTCAGTCTGAACACTGAAGTACCAATGGGGGGATAAAACTTTTGCTGAACATTTGTCAGCGCTGGATGTTAGGAAAAGGTCGAGGACGTTCCCCGGCTGTTCCACTCAGAGGAGTTCTTCAGTGATCTGAGTTGGTTCATAAAGTTTGCTTGCACGTATTCTTCTACGACCGGATTCATTGCCTAGTCATTATCGGCCCACTCCTGAAATCACACTCCTTTATGAAACAGCGGTCGGATTGATTTTTTTTTTAATAATTACCATTATCCTCATTTAAATAATATCATCCAATATTTCTTATCTCTTGAGTATTTAAATAAATAGACTGACAACAGAGTCAATAGAAAATGATCAAGAACCATTATATTTCACTTAGATGACACTTATGTCTTTGCCTTTAACGTTGCTGATTTTAGAGACATTAATCTTTTAGTTTAGATTGTAGAGATCGACAAAATTTAGAGGTTCTTTGTTGTTGTCATTCTTTAATCAACTCCTGTTTGAGGAAAACAGTTCCGTCACTGTATGGTGGCAACTTTGCTCAACTCTGTCTTTTTGACAGATAGCAAAGCTTCTGTTTCTTTCTATTTTCCCCTAGAACGTGAAGTTGAGTAAAGAATGGCGTCCCTCTTATCAACCTCTTCATCACCAAAAGACTCTTTTGTTTAGGAGGAAGAGAAGCAGTGGAAGCAGCAGACAGAAACAGTCCTACTAATGGATAGTCGAAAATCTTTGTCGTTGAAAGGATAAGACAACCCAAATGTAAGAACTGCCGAAGACACGAAGAGGTAAAAATAGAAAATTAGCTAACTTTGTAAATGCGGTCTCTATGTGCCAACATTTGTGAATCTGAAAGTAGAAAATTTCGATTCAAATTATTAATTCTTAGAGTGAAAATAACTGATTTTGGTTGGATATTCAAATACCGATATGTACATTTAAGGAATGAAAATTATAATTTGAAATAATCCTGAATTGTTCATCATATTTCCTAATTTATGTGTTGAATTCGTTTCTCGCTTCTGTCAGGGCTTTTAACACCTGCTTTATAACTATTTTCTTTTTAAATAAGCATGTAATAAATTTTACATTGAATTTACAATCTGGTGCAATCTGGTGTATGTTTCTTCACAGGTGTTTATTCTCATTTTCACTCCGCGAAATTTTATGAGTTCCGACTATCGAAAAAAATAACGCGGCCCTAATATGACACGTTCTTTTTTTCTTCTTTTTTTCTACAATTTGTCGTGATTCAATGTCTTTCCGATACGAAAGAAGGGTCGATCGAAAACCAGGTTTCATATTCTGTTCTCTGGTATGTTTCTCAAATCATTTAGTGCTACTAGGAAATAAAAAAAGATCCCACAGAAAAAAAACGCTTCTTAGCAAACATTTTGCTTACTGCAAAGAGGCAATAATATTTTTTCTTTCTTTTTTTCTTTGTCTTAACTGAAAAATAGTTTGTCTTTTTCCATCCCAGACGATAACTATTAGTTGACATCAGTTGGACAGAGCTTCGGGGTAACACTGTGGCTGTCTTCTAGTCGTTCATCGTCTATTGATTCTAATACCTGGTTTCCAAACAGAAACATCGGAACCATTCCTATATGGACAGACTTTACCCCAAACAAATACAGCGATTTTGATCTATCGTAAGTACAAAGGAAAAACTGTCGACATAAACTGTTCACTAAGCAGTTATTGTAAATTTTCTCGCTTGTTGAAAAGAACATTAAATCATTTAAAATAAAACACAACTTCATCTGTTTTGTACTTCTGAGTAAGGCTTGTCTTTTTGTAATCCCTTTTTGTACCCGTTCGACCTGTAGCATCCAGCTACCACTTTTTTATAAATGTCGAATTTTGTACATTTTTGTGCAAAAAAGTGGATCAGAGAGCCTGCTCAGCTTAGTAAATATTTTCAGGAAATATCAGCTTCTAATTGGTCAATAAACACAAGTGGGCGTTGCAATCCACCCACATACAAATATTTGCAGTGATCCTGTCACATGATTACATTATCTATAAATAGCAGACACGAGTTCTCTCATTCTCTTTCGCTCTTCCAAATTCCTGCGAAGATGTGATCTTAAGGATTCTCGTCTCGACCATGGATGGTCAGACGTTAAAAGCATATTCACAGATGCACATACGTACGAACTTTTCCAACCAACATTACAAATATACAGAACATTTCCAAACATGCAACAAGAACTTTTCTCTCTGAAATATTCTTCTAAAACTACAGTTTATTCAGCATTTCTCAGCTTTATAATTAATTCAACTTTTGTGAGTTCAGATAAAAATATTCCCAGTCTAAGAGACATAATTCCAACAGATCTTTAACTTCTACGCATGTAAATCAACATACAAATAAATACAAATCTTATGTTTTTAAAACCCTTTTGTTCCTTCTTGTATTTCATGTTTTGTGGTATTTCACGTTTAATATAAATTGCGTAGTCATATTATTCACGCGACCGTAAACAAACATCTACAATTGTTCATTCTTATTACCATGTCACTACATTATGGTGACCTCCGACGTCTGAAACGGGGCAAGAGAAACAGGGATATTCAGAGTCATGCCTTCATATGATTTCAATTAAAATGATATCGATGGTTAGCAAACCCCATTTTCACCTATTTATTTTTGACACATGTAATCCGACATTTTTCGCTTGGGTCAAAATTAATTCCTTTTATGTTCAGAAACTGTACAAAAGAAAACTTTCTTTCTATTTGTTCGATTGAGCCGACATTATATTCGTAAGGTAAATCTATCATTTCTTAAGTAATGTTTTATGAAACCTAAATACAATCGCTCCAGAATAACAAGAAACTGACAAGTGAATTCTAAACATTTTAAAAACTGAAACAAAAAACCAGAAACAATGTCCGTTAGCGACTGAAATGCCAAATATCGACCGTCACCAAGTAGTTTTAATGTTTTAAGCTTTCCGTTTGCAAGTTTTTCAACCATGTAACAGTGATTTATGTCAAGTCGATGGAAGACATTATCTTCTTAACTGGTAGTTTAATTGTTATTATTATTATTGTATCTTACAAACAAACTTTCCTGGTGATCATCACTAGGGATCAAGTGACAACAAATCTCCTTCAATCTTTAATATTTCTCTTGATTTTCTCCCTGGCCTCAACAATGACATGATTTGCAATTGTTTCCAATCCTCTCCAGATATGTGTCCCTCTTTAAAATCTATACAACTCCATATCCTTCAAGAATTATGGACACAGACATCAACATTATTATTAATAATATTTCTCATTATTAATATTATTATTTCACCTTCCCATCAGATGCATCAGGTAGCCAGACATTATGTGATATCAAGTGATAAAAATCTCTTCAAATGTCCAATTATATTTTTATTCAGTCGAACTAATTCGGAAATTCATGAGTTTATCACACCAACCGCCACGGTCCTGCCTCAAGGTCGAAAGGTCATTAGGGTGGCATTCAGTGTCATAACATAGCTGGTCAATGTGGGTGGTTGCTGGGTGACCAATTCGACTTGCGTTATGGCTAGATAGCCAGAGCCGTAGATCACTCGCAAAGTCTTGTTTTACTTGCCAGCAGTATCCTGCAATGCGCATTTTGAATTCGCATAAGATTGTAGAAATATCAGGGATGGGTCTATAGATCTGTGATTTAATTGGATGTTAAAAGTTGTTAAATATAGATCTCATCATCCGAGTGTAGGTGTCATCAAACTTAGACTCAAGGGTTTTAATTAATGTCCAAACAGTGTCACCATACATTAAAACCGCCTCTACAGTGGCGCGTAAGAATCTCCGTTTGAGGCTGATTGCTGGATCAGATTTCCAGATTACATTCATTTTATTCAAAGCGGCCCAAGCACATCCTCTTCATTAAAAGTTTGATGAAAGAAACAAAAATAATATACAAAATAAAAAAAGAAAAGCTACGGTCCTGTGCAACTCAGGACCGACAATGCCTATGTATTATCCCATCTTTATCAAGCTTCTGATATTTCATTTATTTTCAAGTATTTTCTTTATCCTCCTAAAATAGTCCTTTCTTATTTTTTTTCTCCTTTTCTTTTCCTCCTCATAAATTAAACCACATTCGAGTTCTCACAATTAATTTTAGCGTTCCAATGTAGTTAATGACCTGATTCTCATTGGATCGTTTGTTACATTTTTTTTTTTTTTTTTTTTTATATTGCCAGGTGTATTTCTATTTTTCGATCCTACTGAATGTTTGCTCTCTGTTTAGCGAGTTATTTCTTCTTTTTTCTTTTTTTCTTTTTGTCGTTTTCAATTATGAGCTTTTCTTGTCCCTAGAGAATGACAACAATCTCTGTTACCTTTAATGGCGTTCAGGTTTAGAGTAATTGTCTCTGACTTTGATATGATACTGAGTACCGATTACTCAATATTATTATTATTATTATTATTATTATTATTATTATTATTATTATTATTATTATTATCATTATTATTATTTCCTTTGATTCTGTTGCATACACATTTCCTTCTGGGTCTCAACCAAAGACCTAAGATCAAAAATGTCAGCATGACATCTTCCATTGATTATTTTTGTAAAAAGAGAAAAAAACAACTTAAGCTCAACAAATTTTACATAGAGCTCTTCGTAATGTGTGAGTTGTACTTGGGAGTACAATATTTTATCTTCCTTTAAAGTATGGGCTCCCAGGAATCCCTTCAATGAGTCTATCGGAAACTTTTCCGATCAACTTGAGAGATCTAACTACAACTGGAATTTCTGATGTCCTCATATGCCATATCTTTTAAATTTCCATTTCAAGATCCTTGTATCTTAATAGTTTTTTGAAGATCTTCAAAGATACATTGCAATCTACAGGGACTGCCATGTCAATAAGAAAACACATTCTGTTTTTGTAGTCTGTGATCACAATGTCTAGCTGATTTACTTTTATTGTTCTGTCCTTCGGTATTATAAAGTCCTCTAAAATTGAAGTTTATGTGGTATTTTGTTATTAACTGTTTTTTAATTTCTAAAATTGTTACAGGTTCTAACCTATATAAACGGGTCTGGCTAATGCTTATACCAATTTCTTGCAATTTCTTTCCCGTATAAGTTGAAGATTTTCCAGTGCAGATATTGGCCCACTCTATCATGCCGAATTTTATATTCAGTAGGTATTAACTCCGTACAACCTGATACATGATGATCAATTGTTTCTGGATATTTGTCACAGAATCTGCATTTGGGGTTAAGACAATTTTTTAGTATGTGTGCTTGGTAATTTCTAGTTAGCAAGCATTGGTTCTGTCCAGCAAGAATAAAACATTCGGTTTCAGCTTTTAACTCTGTTCTATGTAACCACTGATGAGTACTGGGTTTGTCTACATCAGCTTCTCTAATACGGGCAGAGTATTGGTCATGAAGAGTCTTATCTTGCCGTCGTTTTTGCATTTGGTACATGTCAAATGCTTTCTTTTTGAGGTTCTTTGCCGCTGCAGTTGCTAATTTATTGTTTAATTGCACTTCTTCACCTACTTGGAATCCCCTTTTAAATTTATTGGCTTTCTTTATTATTGAAGAATGATTATTGTTGTTTTGTAAGACAGTTCTAGTTGAACTAATCTTCTGCCTCCTTCGGATCTGGGCAAATATAGACGATCAACATCAGCCTTAGGATGATGCATGCAAAGGCAAGTGAGAAGCTTTCTCGTTTTGAAATCCAATCGCTTAATATCAGCTATGGTCCAATTAAGGAAGTTGCAACCGTATTGCACCACAAGTACAACCAAAGTGTTTATAGCTGATATTCTATTTTGTAAATTCAACTCGGTATTTAACACCAGACATACACCCTTATAAGATTCTTTTCTTACTTTCTCCTTCATTTGGGTATGTTGTATTCCATCCCCTTTGCTGACTCCGACGTATTTATAGGCTTCTTCTTGTTCCAGTCTAATATTTGTGCTGAAATCAAAATATATTGCGTGTGTTTCTGTAATTCTCCCTTTCTTAAATGTTACTTTTGCACATTTATCTAATCCAAAATCCATAACGATGTTAACACTGAAACATTTTATAGCATTAAGGAGGCCCTTTAACTCATTGTCGTCTTTGGCAAAGAGTTTGATATCATCCATGTAGAATAAGTGATTAAATATTTTCTTTTTTATTTTGTATCTATACTTATTGCTGTTTAGTTCATGAAAAAGGAGGATTCGGGACAGAACAGAACAGAAGTGGCAACAGAGTGTCTACTTGAAAGATTCCTCGTCGGATATTCAAACAATTGGAAGTGGCAATACCTTGCGTGTGACTTAGGTCTAATGTGGTTTTCCACAGTTCCATCTCATATTTAAGGAAATTTACAATCACCGAGGAGATTCTGTACATTTCCAAAGCCTTAAGGATCAAAAGCTGTGTCAGACTATCAATTGCTTTATGGTAATCTATCCAAACTGTGCTGAGATTTCTACTTTTTCCTGCGATTCTCCAGGATCATTTTATTTATGAATAGTTGATATTTGCAACCATATGAACCTCTTCGTCATCCCTTTTGTTCTAAGGGAATAATATTGTTTTCATCACGAAGTACAGGTCGTTAGGACAGACGTGATCAATTTATATTTGGTGGGCAGACATGTTATTGACCTATAATTTTTGGATCATCTCTTTCACCCGTTTTTACTAGGCGATATGTAATACATTCAGTGATCCATTCTGGAATTTCATTAGGGTTATTAATTAGCATTGATAAAGTTTGCGCAAGAGTTTTGTGGATTAATGACTGATGATAGAGCTAAAAGTTGGGAACTTCTCATTTCCTGGGAATTTCTATATCTGAGAATTTTGTTAGAACTTGCCTAACATTATTCTTGGTTATATTTTTCCATTCTTGTACAGGTTTATCCTTCATTATTTCTTGTTCTCATTTGATCCATTCTGCATTGGGATTATATTCCTTTCGGTTCCTTCAAATATACTCCCAAAATGTTTGCTTTTCTTCAATAAATGTTGGCTTTTTGACTTCCATAAGTGCTTTTCTAATTTCCTGGTAAACTTCTTGAGGTTTGTTTGGTATATCTTATATTGTCGATATAACCTACAACGTTTTTCTTATCGGCTTGTTGTGCCTTTAATTACAGTTTCTTTTCACGTATTCTCTTGATTGGCGGAATTTTATTTAATGCTTTAATTTTATATTTCCGCTTGCTCTTCTTCCTTTTGCGTGTTGAAATGTTAATTTCTTCAAATCTCATCTAGTATCGATAATTCACATTAAGCCTAAAAAGTTTGATTTATGTCTCATCTGACCATATTCTCCCGGAATGAGATAAGCATATTCATTTTCAGATGCTAAGCGACATATCAAATTACAAGCTTTTAAAAAGGTTTGTTATTGTGGTTAAGTTCACATCTGATTTCATCAATTTCTGGCTTTAATTTTGCCTTCCAAGTGGGTTTGCTCTTTTTGTCTGTTGTCTAATCTCTTATTTGTCTTGGTTTATTATTATTATTATAAATTCATTATTGTACTCTTTATCCGTTTAGTTTTCTTGACTCATTAATTCAACTTCTTACACCTTCTATAATATAGTATTTGTTAAATTTTCACAACAGTAATAAAGGATGACTTTCATGGAAGATTAAGTAACAAAATTTTCCTTTATTTTTACAGCATCTTCCTCGGTATTTCAACAGATTTGCGTGATACTGCTGACTCGTCGGTTTCAGTTCATTGTTAGAGTTCAAGCTTTTCCAAACTTTTTAAATATTCGAAGCAATCCAATAATGATGAATAAAACTTCATGCTTTATAATATTATTAGTTTTTTTGCAAATATAATATATGTGGGTGTATGTGTGTTAATTTACTTCATATGCTTTTAATTTCACATTGTGATGTGTTTGAAGATCTATGACGAGGTTTGTAATTCGCATTCGTCTTTTTTTATCAACTGGCCTTTGATCCAAGACAGTGAAGGAAAGCGACACAACAAATGAAATGGAAAACATCACAGAAAAAAAACATCTTTGTCATTTATTTCCGTGATTTTAAGTCCACAGTACATGATAATATTCCCAAGATTTCATGATTTTCAGAAGAGTAATTGCATATATAAAATTACTTTTAAGAAGACAGATTAAACGCAATTTCACATCAAAATAAATGGAATTATTTCCAACAATAGGAAAATCTAACTGGATAAACTAAAATTGACAACTATAAAGGTTTTATGAACTGTGTTGATACATACATACGAACTGGCTGAGATACATACATACATATTTTCTGAAAAACAGAGCTAGCTCCCTATATTAGTTTGCTAAATATAAAAACAAATACTCAATTTTGAATAATTGCAAAGAAAAGAAAAATAAGTCTCAATTGCTGAACCAAAGTGAAATATTTCCCCATCCCTATATATTTATAGACTGGTTGTAGCATTAAATAATTCCAAACAGGTTTTGATGTCCGTCAACTCAACCTTATCCCATTTGTAGTTAAATACTCCCAATGTATAATACTCCCTCCTCTCCACCCATTGTTGCTGGCAGGGAGTTCCTTGCCTTTAACCTGAGATTTAGCTTGACCCCCACCGAGTCAGGTTGTGACACAACGTCAGTTTTTAACGTGGCGACCCGAGTGTTTCCACTCGGGACGCAAACCTAATCTGGTCTAATCTGGACTTAGCTGGTCATAGCTTGTCTAAGCTGGTCATAACTTGTCTAAACAGATGTCACGCAACGATGGCTGGTGGGGGACGCCAGAGAGGAGAGAAGGACCCCAGCACTGAACAGATGCTACATATACAGCATCCATCCCGACGGGAAAAAAACCCTTCTCCTCCTCTGCCAATCCCTTCGGAAGAATCCGGAAGGAAAGTCCCCTCCTTGGCTTTAACCCTTCACCAAACGAATTTTTTATTAAGCCTAAAAAGTTTGATTTATCAAGGATATGTGCGTCAATTCCCGCATTAGAGTTAGTAAAAACTGGTCCTGAAAATTCTTATCACCGAACAACGAAGTGTTGAATTTCCAATAACCAGCCGTTCTAATCCTAGGCTTATCTAAGTTTAAACGAACCCGGACAAGCCTATGGTCCGAATAAACTATAGTATGATGACTTGGACAGTTGTTAGTACCCGATCTAGTACCCGTGCGATCTATATCGGGATCGAGGACGGCATTCCAGTCACCCGCTAAAATTACGCATCGAGAAGTCGTCAGGAACGACTCGATCCGCCGAAAAAAGCCCGTCCGCTCCGTGTTGTCATTGGGCGCATAAACCCCAATGAGACGAAATGCCTGATCTTTTATAGTAACGTCCACGACACAAAGCCTTCCCTCCCGATCCGCATAGACAACCGTCCAAAGAACGGTTCACCAGCCAAGAAACCCCCCTAGAGCGGCCATCATAACACGCTGAAAAGAGCTTAAACCTCTTCGTCAGTATCTCATCATGGTCCCCAGAATGGAAACGAGTCTCTTGTAAAGCACATATACCCACCCCAAGGCGCTGAAGGTCGCGATTGAGCCTCACCCTTAGAGACTCCGACCTCAGCCCCTGGGCATTCAAACTAGCTAAAAAGAGAGACATTGTTAGTTCGAATAGTGTTGGCCACCTGCCCTAAACAATGGCAGGGTAAGGATACCGACGGCCTCGCCCATCTATCCATGGACCAATTCTTTATTCATTTGACCCTCAATCGCGAGACCCCCGATATCCCACGGAAATGTGAACTTAAGTGCTCTATAAAAGGACGGGTGAACAAAAAGTGGGACCCTCCCCGAGCAGAAATGTCGTAATCTTTTAGCCTCTTCGGACTCCCAGTCTGCAATTGGTGGTGAAAGCAGGATTCCTTTGACGGCTTCCTCCGCCATTTCCCATGTATGCCGGGAACCGGAACCAGTCCTGATGACAGTGAGGATGCGTTGAGCGTCTGGAAAGTTTCGCGGGTCCTCGATGTCCCTGTTTCTGCATCGCCAATAAAGCTTTGAGCGCGTGTATGCGGTTGCCATAGTTCTTGGCGCGCTCAGCCTGGCTTGGTGTTACGCGACAAATGTCTTTTCCAACGTTGTAAGGCAACTTAGACCTTCGCTGTTTCTCCTTAGATTCCTGCGAAGGGCTTCGTTGCCTCTCTTGAGAAGTTGATACAGGAGCTGGTGCTAGATTTCGGGAAGGAGTGGGGACATGACCATCGAAGTTGGGGCCTGGGACCTGGACACCTTCGCAGATTTGCATGATGGGGAATTTGGGACAGAAGCTGACGGGTGAGGTACCCCCACTGGTTCTTTCCCAGAGGATGTGGACGCTTTTGTCAAAGTGATCATTTTTGAGGGAGTTAAGGACAATCTCCTAGTCATTGGTGGCGGAGATTTTTGCGGGGAAGATGGTACTGAGGCCGGGGAACGTGAAACCACCACTGAATCAGACTGTTTCTTTTGTTTCAAAAGCTTCTTGTCTAACTCCTTTATTTTTAGGGACTTTTTGTAGCCTGGGTCGAATCTCTTGGACTGCTTTGGGGCATAACTAGCAGGAGTATCACCCTTAGGAATGGGACTGTTAGTGTCCTTGCTCTTGGGGGCTTCCGGGGACTGAGATCCCGCACCTTGGGGCTTCCCTCTCCCTCTAGCCACGACTTGCCATTCCTGCTTGTCTTCCTCCTTCTTTTTGGCAGTGAATGTGGCCTCTGGAAGAGGACCAACCGGGGATTTTCTGCCACCGGTGCCGGTCGCGGATAGGCCCACTACAGGCGCCACGGAACAAAAAGTATCAGTTTGAGGGGTATCGGTCTTAGGCGGGACTCCAGAAGCCTTTTTCTCTGGGCAGGAAGGGGCCAGATGACCAATCTGGCCACACTTCCAACAAGCTGGTTTCCTACCAGTCACAACGACAGGGTAGTACCTCCCGCCTATCTCCAAGCTGTTGGGAATGGAAGTGAAGGCATCATGGTCTATCATTAACTCGAACCCCCACTCACCTATCTCATATTCTGGAGTGACATTTACAATCTGACCATACTGCATGAGATATGCACCTAAATGCTCTCCAGCAATATAATCAGGGGTCTCGTATATCGTCACCGTCCTTGGTATTCTGTGCGAATGATATAGTCCCTCGTGATTAAATCACGAGACGTTGCATCCACACAGTCCTCTGGCGTAGGCAACAATATGTCCCACATGAAGTAACCTTTCCATTTAAGGATCTGTTGAGGTTTAACCCCCAAGGAATTCAGTGCATTCAACACTGTGCCTTTCGTGCATCGATAAATTTTGCGTGTTTGCTTGTCGAGCACGAAGACTGACACTGTTCGTTTCGCAATGCGCTCTTTCGCATCGAGGTCTACCAAAAGCCCGTCCTCAGTAACCAGATGAGCGAACGTTTTGGCTCTCCCAATGAAATCCGTTACATTGACCATGAATTTCGGGGGTGGGGGGGACTCCAGAAAGAGGGTGATTCTCCTGCCGCTACACCGCTGACTTCGGCCGCCATGCTAGTGCTTGCTTCTTTGTCCTTTTCATCATTAGTCTTACTCTTCTTATCTCTAACAGGGGTGGGAATGCTAGATTTGCCTTTATAGGGCCCACCTTTTTTCTCCCTTTTTGGTTGGGGTGGGGAACAGCCTCATTCAGTTTATCAGGTGGATCTGCCTTAGTGGCAGTTCCAAATAAGTTTTTGACGGTCCGACTCTGGTCGGCCATCGTGTGAAATGTTCTTTTCAAACAGCCAGTAATAAATTCTTTTTTAAAAAAACAGGCCACAAAGTTCAAAGAAGGGAGCAAAAATAAAAAGAACGAAAGCAAAAATGCAAACAAAATATAAACAGTCCGAGAGAAAAACAACCAAAACAAGGTCTGACGAAACAAGTGAAGTAAAAAATTAAAACAGTCCGCCGCTGAAAAATAAACTGAAAAAGACAGAATGTAAATAAAAGGAAAGAAAGTAGGTCAAAAAAAGAAAATAACTTAACAAAAAGTATAATCACCAAAAAGTCCTCGTGTGGGTCTATTTCACGTCAAGCAATACCAAAGTCTGGACAACAAAAAAAAGTAAATCCAAAAGGAAAAAGTCCCCCAGGAAAAGACGCCAAACGACTCGCGTGTCTTCTTGTAGTCCTCCGTCGTGTCCATTATGGTACTCCAAGGTGTGCCCGGCGACAACACACACACGCAGTTCGAGGACGCTTCTGCGCATGCTCGTTACACTGCTCAATGAGCTCATCCCGCATAGGTTCATCAGGCGCGCTACTCTCTGAGGTGTGCTCTTCCTGTGATTTTATATAAACCATCAGGGCTTCATCATCATCAGAAGAAGAACTAACGTGGTTGCTGACGGAATAATCCTTCCCGCACGCACATCTTTTATGTGGCGCGGTATTCCATCAACAGAGACGGAGTGTAGACTAGTAATTTGTGTCACCTTCCGTGCGGATTTTTCACCCAGACAGTCTCTCCTACCGTATAAGGATTGGCAACTGTGTCGTCACGCACTAAAGCTGTGTCGATACCCTTAATGCGGACCCTGTAGGTGTAGGTTGCATTCGCCGGTGCAGTTGAAGCTGTTTTATTGCCCTTTGGAGTAACGTTGTGCCAATATACAGCTTCCAAAACTGAACACCGTGTTCTCTTCGCAATGCGCTTTATTGTACGATGGGATCTCTCAACTATCCCATTCCCCAATGGTACGTGGGCACAGCGAAATCGTATTTGTACATTCTACATCTTTGCAAAAGCGGCAAACCTCTCTCCACCAGACGCTGTGCCATTATCCGTAATCATCTCAATCGAGGGCACTCTTTCACAAAACACTACTTCCAACTGCTTGATGATTGCTAGCAGAGTCTTAGCGGTGCAAGGGCTTCCAAATGACAAAACGACTGGGGCCGCAGTCTATCAGCGTCAGGTATAGTTGATGTCCGAAATGGGTTACATCCATCGGAACCCTATGCCAATTTTCCGCGACATCAAGCCTTCCCGGTTTCCAACGCACTGGGGCCGGGTCGATTGACTGACATTGCTTGCATCCCCTAACCACCGCTCGCACCTCAGCTTTTGTTACTCTTGGGTCGATCAACTTCACAAAATAGTGTTCTCTTCACACCAGGATGTCCACTGGATTGATGAATGGCTCGTACTTGAGCAACATCTCGCTCTTCGGCCACAGCGCACATAGGTTCTCTGGGTTCCGTTATTTTGCGCATTTCATTTAACCATCGCTGCGGTACTCTAGTAAGTTGGTCGACTCGATTGTTGCACGACTTGACAAGCTCTACATCAATGTCCAGTTCGTATTCTAATGCCAACTCTTGGAGTGTGGTTAGCCGACGTCTGATTAGCATCTCGGAAGCTGCCTTGGTGCGCACTCTCGTCCGTCCGGACAGTGTCAGCTACCTAGCGATGCACACATGCTGAGTCTGTCCGTAAATGAATGGTTTTAGCCTTCCATTGTAATGCAAGGTTGACACCTTGCAACACAGCATCAGGCTCTCTTCGGAGCCAGTTTGCGTCTTCTGCCACGGCGCCATTGCTCTCCACAACCACACCGGTGGCTAAGGAGCTTGCATCTACCCACACGGTTACATTTTGCTCACTGATACACCAGTCACCTTTCATTGGATCGTCCTGGGCTAGTCTCTTAAAAATGTCGTCGATCATCTGGGCTAGAAAAGGGTTTGCCCTCCGCTTCACAAATGCATGGCGACACGTAACGAACCGCATACCGGAAAATAACCAGTCAACTTCCCGCATAGCGAGAAAACAATTCAGTGGGTAAGTTTATCGGGGACTACCGGAAAGTTCACATCCACGACGCCATCGCAGTGTTCCTTGCTCCTCCCAGACATGCAATCCCAATTCTTAGCCGCTCCGGGGTCTTACTTGACAGACCAAACTGCTCTAAATGTTCCTTGACGCGGACCACAGAACACACTCATTAACAAAAACGTCGTCAATATAAGAGGAGGAGGCTGCGTTGATGATCTCGTCCTGGCTCAAGACGGTATTAACAATGGCCTTCATGATTTTGTCCCTTAATCTCCACTGTTTGGAATGGCCAAAGGGACTTGTCGGTGTGTACCTGCAGATAGGCCCGGCGTAGTTCAGCACTGCAGCATTTGGTCCTTGCTGACGCCATTCCCGTAATTCTTTAGAACAAACATCTGCGTTGGCCTCGTACGCGTCAACGTACTTATTGAGTTCCCGATAATCCATAACGGGCCGAACCTTCTGTTTGTTTTCCTGCAGAATGGCCATGAGGGGGATTAAACCCTTTGGGGGTCCGAGCTCCTCCTCCGGGTAAGGAAGCAGCCAGTCGTTATCTATCCAAATCTGGAGTTCCAATTCATACTCCTCCCGAATTTGTGCAGGAGCTGGATATTCTGCCAGTCTATTTCTTAACGTACCCGGAGGTTGGTTGCCAGCCCATTTCCAAGATGCGGTCCACCTCCAAGTGGTCTCACCGAATTCTACTTTAAAGTCGGGCTCGGTAATGGTGATGACAGCAACGACTGGTTCGACACACTGCGGAAACTTCACCTCACCGGTGCCAGTTACAGATATTCCTCCCAACTGTTTGATGGCGTCTAGTCCGAGCAGCAAGTCAAATCCAAGCAGGTCTCCGTCCACTAGGGCTTCCATAGCGATGGACGGCTTTGCACCAACGCTAAGTTCTACCACTCCGATTCCACTGAAGTCGAGTGCGCCTCCGTCTACTGTAAGCACGTGTTGATTTCCTTGTCCATACTCGATAGCATGACTTGCGGACTAGTGACTGTGTGCATCCTGTATCCACCAGAACTATACGTGGTATTCCATTGATACGAACTGTCATTTACAAGGGTTTTGGGGAGGAGATTGGCGCTAAATTCTCGCCCCCTTGCCCGTTTCCCGGACAACACCGAGCAATGTGCCCTTGCCGATGGCATCGATAGCAAGTGATGGTCCGTCGGTGCTTGGTACCAGCACCTTTGGATGGTTCACGATCCAGGAGACAATCTCTCGCCCTATGATTGGGTCCATCACATTTATAGCACCTCGTGTGCACATCTGTTTCCTTCAACTGTGCAGCCACTGCAGCCTGCTCCGTAGAACCAGTGCAGTTCTTCAAAAGAGCGCGAGCTCGTGCCAACACATGTGATAAATCCAGATCTTCCATCCGGGATGACGCTCTTAAAAGCTCCTCTGCATGCTCAGGCAATCCAGCAAGGAATGCACACTGCAAACACTTTTCTGATACGCCACCAAACAGAACCGCGAGTCTGCGCAGTTCTGCCAAAAAGACGTCGACCGTCTCCTCTGGCTGAAGGCAAAGTGGTGCAAACTGCTTTCACGCGGAGAAGGGATCTAAGGCGAAAGCCGTGTATAACGCTTTCTTAACGCAATTGAAGTCGGCGCGCTTCTCCTCACTCAATTACTGGTACACAGCATATGCGCCACCTGCCAAACGCATCGGGATGACACACTCAATTCCCTTCACACCACTCAACTGACATATCAGTTCCGCCTTCTCTAGCCATTCCACTACCGACCGTCCAGAATCGCTTCCGTCCAGCAGTGGTATCAGCCATAACGCCGAAATAGCTTGTGCGAGAAAACGGGGAAGAAAAAAAAACACTTCTTGCGACACAAAAACGAACGCCTTCTCTTCCGAACGAACACTTTACGACAGCAAACGAGCAAAACGGCACCCAAGACTGCTGCCGACGGACGACCGACCGCAACGGCTTTTGTTGCCCAAGAAAAGATTATTTGTACGTTTGTACAAAATGTGGCACTAAGGCCTAAAAGGGGATTGGGGAAGGACGGTCTTCTTCTGTCTTAATTCTAAACTTAGCTAGTCACAGACACGGACCCAAACATACCAACAATATTCCTATCACCAAAACAACACATTCACTCCTACCTTTCGTACTGCGTCCACCATAATACCTCAAATTCTCTGTGAAATCCTAACTAGTCCCCATATGTACATTTTCAAAGTCTGTGGCGTGAGGGGATAAAACAACAATTTAAAAACCCCCACTATTTACATAAAACAAAATAGGGTTAGTAATAAACTCCACCACACGATCCCTAAATGTGGCAGAAACATCAGTTAACTGGACGAAATAATTGCGGGATTATAATATTAGAAAAACAAACACGCACTCATTTAGACACAATGACAAATACGAAAACACACACACGAAAACGAAAGTCATCCCGCAACAACCAGAGAACTGACATTACTGACCACCTAACGGGGGAGGGGATTGGGAATTAAACAAAAGAAAAATAGGGACAGAAATAAAAGGGGTCAATGAGCATGCATACCCTAGCTAAGTTAACCAGAAAAACGGGAAACTAAAGATTCAAAAAAAAAAAAGAACTAAACTAGTCTAATATCGGGACGGGTTGCCTCTGTTCAACCCTGTTAGGACAAAATCCTGTGCCACTCCAGGTCAGCCCCTTTCACTCTACACATTCGCGCAAGATTTACCCACCTTTTGCCGAATTCTGATGAAGAGAGTCGCCGCCTTTCCGTCCTAATCTTGAGTTTAAGCAGATGCCTAAAGTACAAGATCAGTTGGGAAGAGGTGAACTTCTCGCCTCCATAGAATCCCTTCTGACGTGTCGACCAAATCACAACTCTCATAACTCCTAACAAGCAGTGGAACACATAAAGTTCAGCCTTCGTCAACGGCGGTGCCACATTGCTACAGACAGAAGAGGCCTCAAAGACAAAGAACTTTCCGTGCAACATGCGAACCATGAGGCCTTCAACAAACTTACACAACGGAGCTACCAACTTGCAATGAAAAAAGACGTAACCTAGGGTCTCGACTTCCCCACTACAGCTTCGGCAGTTTGGATATTTCTCCAAGCCCGCTGCGCAAAGCTTTTTGGCGACCCAGAGGGCCCCACGCATCACGAGCCAGGTGAGGGATGCCTCATCGTTATGAGACATTTCAACCCGGGAGCCCAAGGCCAGATCGAGCGAGCCTCCTGTCAATCAGCTCATCATGAACGGCCCTACTAACTAACACTTGATAGAATGCCCTACGAGACAACGCCTGGACGTTGGAGAGGCCATCCGACGCCCGTAAGAGGCGTTTCAGAGCAAGACGACATTCACGATAGAAGGAGCACTCGGCTCGGGATAAACAGCGGGCCTCCTCCTCGCACGAGTGCACTCTTCTCAAGGATTGGAAATTTTGACGGGCGTCTTCCTTTCAGAAGGCTCCCTCCTCATCCGGTCCGCGACACAAACGATCTAGGAAACCGATGCGAAGCATATAGAGACGGAGCTCGATGCTAGGCATACCTAGACCGCCTTCAGGTGGATGAAGGTAACAGATCTCCCGAGAGACTCTGGCGGCCTTGCCTCCCCACAAGAAGAACAAGAGCTTCACTAACGCCAGCAAAGTGTCAGACGGAAGTGGAAGTACAGAGAGTCGGTAAAGGAGAATCGGGTAGATATGTGAAACACATACCTCCGCCCTCCCCTTTAAGGAAAGATTCCTCCGAGACCACAAATTAATTGCGATCTCGGCCTTCCCTTGTACCTCCGACCACTTCATTCCCAGCTGGATATCTGGACCGAACCAGACGCCGAGTATCTTGACCGGTCCCGTGGAAATGTCCGGGAAGAGAAACTCCCTTCCACGCACACAACCGCAAGCCAACAGACTTATCGCGGTTGATCTTGGCCCCTGTCACCATCTCATAACCACTGATTTCTTTGTTGACTTCGTTAATCTCGGCTCTGCTCGACACAAGAACCGAAACGTCGTCAGCATAGGCAGAATACCTGGCCGAGGTGGTAGCACCAGGTAGGGAAATTCCGCGTAGGACCGGATTCGCCTTTAACTTGCGAAGGAAAGGTTCCAAAGCAAGAACGTAAAGCATAGGCGAAAGCGGACAACCCTGACGAATAGATCGAGACAATACGAAAGGTTCCGATCTTACCCCGTTCACTTCCACCAGAGCACCGGGAGTCGCATATAGAAGACGGATCCAGGAGCGAAAGTCCGGCGCGAAACCGGCAGCCGAAAGAACAGCCTCCAGGAATCGATGGTCAACCCTATCAAAGGCCTTGGACTGATCCAAATTGATCAGCGCGGCTTCACTGTCGACTTTCTCGATGATCAAGCGGACCATATGAAGGTTGTCCTGAATAGTCCTGCCCTTCACAGCACAAGTCTGTTCGGAGCCAATCAGACGAGACAGGACAAGCTGCAAACGGTTAGCTAAGATCTTTGCCATAATCTTTAACTCTGTATTTAACATAGTTAAAGGGCGAAAATTACCTATCCCATCCCCACCGTTTTTGTCCTTACGCAGGAACTTGATCACACCCCTGGTGAAGCGTTGAGGTATAGACCTCTGCTTCATCCAGTTGTTGAAAATCAGTTCCAGCAAAGGAACAAAAACGGGTGACTGCCTCAAGTAGACTTCGTAGGGAAGGCCATTTAATCCCGGAGATTTATCCAGGCCAACCTGTTTCAGCGCTTCCCAGATTTCCGACTCTGTGATGGGACCCTCGCACCTAGCCGCTTCAGCTGCCTCAAGGCAGGGAAAGTCGGCTAAATAGGCGTCGAACTGAGCAGGGCTCAGACCGGGATCCCTGGTAAAAATATCCCAAAAATAATCCTGAAAAACCTCACATATGCCCGAGTTTGCCGGATAAGCGGACCGTGACTACAATGTGACGCACGCGATATGCCGCCGTGATGCATTCCTACTCTCCTCTGCACGCAATTCTGCGGCCATGTTCATCGCCTCAGAGGACATTCTTTTTAACCTAGCCCTAACTACCAGAGCTTGATCCTTCTTGGTAAGCAAGGAGGCCAACACTGCCTTAGCTAAGGCTACTTCCCCACTATCACGGGATTTAACTGCTCGATCCACTCTTTGCTCTAAAGCCGTTTGCGCTGCTAATCTATCTAGATTGAGTCGACGGCTAAAATCAGCCGCAAACGTTAGATTTTAATTTGTCCCACCAGGCATTTCCCAGCACAGCCCCCGTCAGTTCCCTTTGTAATATTAGTAGCAGCTGGTCCCGGAATTCCTGCTCGCCAAATAACGAGCAGTTGAATTTCCAGTAACCAGCCATCCTAACCTTAGGCTTATCTTAGTTTGCACGGACCCGGACAAGCCTATGATCCGAATAAACTATATAATGGAAACTTGGACACCCTAAGAGCCCTACATCGACTCTCCTAACTAAAACTCGGTCGAGGTAGCTAAAACGTCCCGATCTGCCGAAACAAAGCAGGCCGCTCAGTTTGGATATTGGGCCCATAAACCCCAATGAGACGCAAAGCCTTATCCTTTATGGTAACATCCAGCACGCAAAGTCTGCCCGCCGGTTCTGAGAAGACAAGAACACACACAGCCTTCAAAGACTTGCTCACCAGCCAAGAGACACCCCTCGAGCGTCCATCAAAACATGCTGAATAAAGAGTAAATCCCCTAGACAGAATGCCTTCATAATCGCGAGAAGAAAAACGGGTCTCTTGCACACAGCATATATTCACCCCTAAGCGCTGAAGGTCACGAGCGAGCCTATCCCTTCGAGACTCGGACCTCAGGCCTCGGGCATTCACACTAGCCAACCAGAGAGACATTGTCAAATCGATTAGGGTTGTCCTTCAGGATAGAACATGGCTGGGGTGAGGACACCGACAGCTTGTCTCATTGATCCGGACGCCATCTCAATATCGACGGTATCATCATGAGACAAGCCGCAGGTTATGTCAGTTTAAGCCCCCTATAAAGGGATGGGTGAACAAAAACAGGGACCCTCCCTTTACATTCTTTTGATTCGTCTAATTTATCTTGTAGTAGTACGACCGCTGGGGGCACCCCTTTCAAGGACGCCTTTGCCTACTCTGCCATGCCCCAAATCTCCCGCGTACCCGGGCCAGATCTCTCAACGGTCAGCAATCTTCGGGCATTTTTTAAATTTTTCGGCACTTCCACATCAACGCCATTGATGTGCCGGAAATTCCACAGTACTTTTAATGGCTTGGGATTTTTTGTTTGCCCGAAGACCCTTTCTGCTTGTTCCCGGGATACGCAGCAGACGTCTTCTCCTGGGAGATATGGTGGCTTAATTTTTTGTTGTTTATTTTTTTTTTTTTTTTTTTTTGTCTATAGCAGCCTGTAAATCTGGGCTTCTATTTCGTTTTTTTTTTGTTTTTGTTTTTTGTTTTTGTTTTTTGTTTTTTTTTTGTAGCGATTGAGATGGTGTTGTGGAGGGCGTCATGTCAGAAGGCGTCCTAACAGGAAAAGGTTTTGTTTATTGATAATATTTAGACGGTGAGTTTGTCAATGGAGGTGGTTTGGTGAAAACTTTTTTGGTTGATGAAGGGGAAGACGGGACAGAGGATAAGGGGCCCGGTGCCCCCAGCGATTTCTGATTTTTCGCCTGCTTTCCGTCCAGTTTCTCTTTCAACTTTTTCAGGTCTAGAATTTTTTGCCAGCTAGGCTCGTTCAATTTTTGGGTGTTTATGGCATTTTCTTCATACGACGTCGAGGCGTCGCCCTCAGAGCTGGTAGAGGGAATGGGGCTGCAGGTGTTTTTATCCCCGGGGGGACAGAGGCCCCGCTGTCAGGTTCTTCCCTTTGCCCCCTAACTACGAGACGCCATTCCCCCTCTTCCTTCTCCTTATCCACACTTGTGGCAGGTGTTGGTTTTGGGGGCAAAGACCCAACCGAGGGATTTTCCCCACCGGTCCGCTTCGTAGTTAGGCCCACTACAGGGGCTGCGGATTTGACAGTCTCGGACAAAGGGGGATTTTGGTCGCCAGCGGCCGGAACTCCAGGGGCCTTCTTCCCTGGGCAGGAGGAGGAAATGTGACCAGTCTCTCCACACCTCAAGGAAGCAGGTTTCATACCGGTCACAATGACCGGCATTTTCCGACCGCCTAAATCCAGATAGTTGGGGATGGACTTGAAGGCCTTCTGATCTTACATGATATCGAAAGTCCATCCCCCGTTAAAGTTGTCGGAGAGAGCCCCTAAAATCTGGCCGTGCTGCATAAAAAAAGTCAGCCAGGTGCTCTTCCGATACCTGAGGTAGGACCTCAAATACGGCCACGCTGGTCCTTCGCCGGCCCTCATACTCTGTCCTTAGAATAAGGTATTTCATAATTAGTTCTTTTTTACCATTGCCAGGCAATCTTCAGGTGTGGGCAGCAGTACGTCCCACATGAAAAACCCAGCACCCTTAATAACTCTTTGGGGTTTTATCCCCAGGGACAAAAGTGATTTAATCACTGTCTTTCGTGGAGCGACGAATTTTGCGCGAACGCTTGTCCACCACGAAGACGACACTATTCTCTTTGCCAACACTTTGAGCTCTTGAACGTCTTCAAGGAGCTCATCTTCATTTACAAGATGAGCGTATCCCTTAGCCTTTTCCAAGAAATCCGCTATGTTCACTATACAACTTGGGCGGGACTTCCAGCAAGAGGGCGATTCCTCGGATGTCTTCTTAGCTTGTGCCTCCTTCGGCACCTCGTCATTTACGCTTTGGCTTGAGACCTGCCTGGTCTCTCTCTTCTTTGTGCGAAGGATGCTAGTAGCACTATATTGGTCTTTCACATTAGGGGCAGTATTTGCCCGTTTCGAAAATTTCGGTTTATCCGGAGGATCGGCCTTAGCAGCCGCCCCAAAAAGGTCTTTTTTAACACATGACCGACTTGCTTCGTCGGCCATTTTTAAAATAGTTGGAGACTTCCACTAGCGGATCAATATATTTTTTGTCCAACAATGAGGGAAAGGAGTTGGGATAAGGGAAAAATAATAATCTAAAACAAAATAGGAGTTAATCAAATAAAGAAAAGCCTGGATACACCAGGAAATTAAAAATACAAAAAACAATAAACGTTTAAACAAAGGCTATTAAATAAATAAACTGGGAAAACTAAAAGTTAACCCAAATTAGAAATAATTAAAGACAAACTGGATCAACTGAAAATAAAGAATAAATTAAATAGTCGGGTAAGACTTTTTTTTAAAAAAAAATCAAAATTGTGCCCAAAGGCAGCCGAGAATAAAAGAAAAAACAGTAAAAGAAACTCCTCTCTTTTTTGGTCAAAAAATAAATTCAAATATAATATACAAAAAGAAAAAGAAAAGAAATAAAAAAAAAAGTCTGGTTTGAAACTAGTGAAACCAAATTAAAAAAAAACAACGGTTTGCCGCCGAATTCGCTAAAGAAATAAATTAAATGAAAAAGAAATACAAAAGTATTAAACTAGTCAAACCAAAAATAAAAGATAAAAAGATTGCGACCGAAGTCGCTAATTAAATAAAAAGGAGGAAGGGTATAAACTAAAAAGGAAATAAAAACAAAACTTTCTTTCTTTTTCTCTTTTCTTAAACGGTACTTTTTAAAAACGAGAACTGAATAGAAATAAACAGAAATAAAAAGCAGTAATCCGGTAAGACTTTGTCAAACCGGACTAAAATGAAAATGTGGGCCGAAGCCCAGAAAAGAAATAAATCAAAGAAATGAAAGAAAGAAAAATAAAACTTAAGAAATAACTTAACTTTTACAGAAGAAAGTTCGTCGAATTAAGCAACAAAACAAGTTCGTCAATTTGCAAAATAGAATCCAAAAAAGTCGATGCTTCCAGTCAAAAAAAAGGTCTGACAAGCGAAATTTTTTGGAATTGTCGCCCAAGAAAAGACGCCAAACGACTCGTGCGTCGTCTTCTTGTAGTCCTCGGTCGAGTCCATTATGGTGCTCCAAGGTGTGCCCGGCGACAACGCACACACGCAGTTCGAGGACGCTTCCGCGCATGCTCGTTACATTTCGTCTTGTACTTTTCGATGTATACAAGTATATTATGTACTAAATAACCCCAACAAAACACTGAAATAACAAGTTGCACAAAAGCAATAAAATTTTTCTTCTGCAGCAAAGGATTAAAGCCATCTTTTGCTGCAGAAAGAAATTCCTATTACAATACACGATTATGTTTCCAAGCTATATCTCTCAATTGATAGACCAAAACAAATTGCTACAAAGGAAAATAAATGTGCCTTTTTGTATCTGTCTATATTTCTGAGATGAGGTATTATGTACATTATTTACATTATTCGGACTATTGTCCTCATCTTTGTCGCCATATTTATTACAACGTTTCGGCCGTTGTACGCTCCGGCCTTCTTCAGGTAGTTGGTATGTCACTGGGGTAGACTGTTCCACGTGCCATTTTTAATAGATGTCAAAAACGGACGTGATTTGGTTTTTGATACTTTTCCATAACACATCCCTGATTATATGACAATTTTTTAAATATATTCCATTTTATATCTTTTTAAAATGTGTTAGAATTATACGCTATAAAAATGTTAAAATGTTTTCCAGCTAAGTGAGCTGGAAAATATTTTAACATTTTTATAGCGTATAATTCAAGTGGATCGTGCAGCACATCAAGTGATGTTGCTGAATATAAAATTGCTAATGTAAGCTAAAAAATGCATGATGTTGGATCACGTGACCTGTAAAAGAAATTACATCTTAACAACGTTGAATGATAATGAATCTTTTAAAAATATTAAATGTTAGAATATCTAAAATAAAACAAGATCACATAAGCAGAGGTCAAAGTTAAGGAAGCCTGTGCCAAAATATAAAAAATGAAATCCAAACCTTTCTTATATCCACCGTCAAGAGAAAAATGGTTGATGCTGGTTAATCAGTACCGAAAACAATTCACAGCTTCTTTTTTTTATCAAGAGAAACCTACTTTGTGATGCATCAGTGCATTTACACCATTTTTATTTTTCAGTCAGTAATTCACTCTAAAGACTTAATAATTGTCTGCGATCAATGTGACCGATTGCATGTTTTAATGTTGCAAGCATGAATTAAATGTTCAAGGAAAATGGGTGTAAGTTAATTTTTTTAGAAAAATGGTTCTATACATCATTGTCAAAAGACATAGGAACGTAAAGACCTGTACAGCATATCAGTGAGTTATGTGCCATGCGTGATAAACGCTTAGGCGATCATGTATCTTTCGATACATGACTGACGAGAGAGTTTGTCATTTCTTTCTGCGGTAAAACCAGTTGCCATCCAAGGCGATAGAACCCGGTTTGTCCTGCTGTTTGCCCATAGCTTGGGGAGGGAGAAGAAGAGGATTCATACTTTTCCCAAGGGTTTTAGCACGTAAGTGAATGTAATGGATTTGACTGGAATTCGAACTCGGCTCTCTGATTCCTTAATCCGAGCCGAGTTCGAATTCCAGTCGAATCCATTACATTTACTTACTTGCTGATACCCTCGGTCAGGTCATTCAAAACACCTCAGCCACTGATGTACAAAATGATGCCATTCCCGTATGATTTTGGATGACAAACTTCTTACTGATGTCAGAAAGGTATGAATCCTCTTCTTCACCCTTGCAGCTATAGGTAAATAGCAGGAGAGACTGGATTCTATAGCCTTGGATGGCAACTGGTCTAGAAGAACAACTCTGAATTCAAAAACTGCGGAGGGTTGTTTGGGGACCTTGTGGCACGTAGTGCACCAGGTCTCTGTACACGGTCCTTCAAAAAGTGTGGTTGGTTCTGCACAAAGCCTTGACCAATATAATCAAATCATATGTGCTAGTGTTTGGGCTGTTCCTATGCACTGAGCTGCTTCACCTTCATACGTCGAATACGACGGGAGAGTCCACCACACAGACATATATATATATATATATATATATATATATTCAGGCAAGACAATTCACCTTCATTTTATAAAGGCGCGATTATTGCTCACCTTTCCCAAAAAAAGTGGCATGACAGTCGTTTTATGGCTCCAAGCTTCACAGAATTTTGGTCGATCATTAAAAGAGAATGCACATGAAAATGGAAAAGAAAGAAAATCCTAAGTACGTAATAAAACTGAAACGGTCAACAAATTAACAAAATTAATTATTAAAAGACTATTTTAGGATACATAACGTCACGGAGCATGTAATTAATATACGAGTGTCGTCCAAAAAGCTCTAAGCTTTATCCAGAAGGAGTCGGAGAAAAAATAGTTTTTTCCCTATTTTTTTCTAATATAGTCTCCCATGATCTCAATGCACTCGGTCCAAAGATGCTTAAGCATTGCAATCCCATCACGGAAGAAGGTGCCGTGATGTTCCTCCAGAACTCCTGATCAACATTCCTAAAATTGCGACCAGTTGGGTGGGATTTGAGTTTAGGAAACAGGAAGAAGTCAGATGAATTGATACTGGATTAGGAGAATGGGGTAGCAAGTCAAAGCCATAGTTGACTGCTTCAGCAACTACAACAGAACCATAACTAATGCCTATATACTTGACTATAGTTATCTGTTTGAGAGTAAGAGGCCTATCATCCAAAATCATACGGGAAATTACATCAATTTGTTGATCAGTGGCTGAGGTTTTTGGACGACCTGACCGAGGGTCATTTTCTGCGTTGTCCCTGCTACGCTTGAATTCCACAGCTCACATTTCCACAGGAAGGGGAGTACTAAGCAAGTGTCTTTACCATAACGACATGAATTTCCTTGAATGTCATATCTTTTGCAGATACTTTATGAATGCTCGGGGCTGGGGGTTTTTTGGGTTTTTTTTGGGGGGGGGGGTTTCCGATTTTCAAATTTGTCACACATCTCTCAGCTTTGTATCGGTTTCGCCTGCACAAAAATTGCGACAGAAATCTGAATTTGTTTTTCTAGTTTTATAATACGTGACAGTGTGTTGCCACAGAAAAAAATGCTATAGTTCTTCTTTCTTTTCGGAGCTAGGCATAGAACTTTTTCAACGACCCAAGTAATTTAAGATAATAATTTATTGAAGTCTACAGAATATTGCGTCAATCCTTATTATATATACTCCTGAAAAATACATTTCAGTTGAGCTCTCTGGGGAGGAAGTGTGGATTTGTAAACAGTGAGTATTACGGCTAATAATGCAAGACTATCGAATAGAGTTCTCTGTAAGTGTGTTTATGTAAAAATAAATACGCATAAATTAACCTTCATCCGTGCTGTGCGCCAACGGCTTAGTCGTAGAATTCCCGACTGACGTCAATTCAGTCGGGTTTCGGTACTAGCTTAAAGGCTAAATGCACAGATCAACTTTCCAAAATCAGGCTGAATATCAACATTCTGGGGGAAATCAATTGTTGATCAATTTGAGAATTTTTCACCAATTCAAATACTTATATATAAATAGATTTTATTCTACCTATATTCATAGGTAAAAGGGCTCAATATCAGGAATAGAGCGTATGTAAATATAAAATGCAAACGTGAACACTGAGTTCAACATATTGCGGTGACAATCACTTTCAGGTTTGAAACCAATGACATTTATATATATATATATATATATATATATATATATATATATATATATATATATACACATATATACACACAACAATCAGGGGCGACAGAGTTTTTTTTGTGATTATTTTTATATATTGGGCAGTGATTCATTGTGGCTTGTCCATTCTAACATTTATATTGGCGGGAGTGTTTTATTTATTCTCCAGGAATAATTCATTTTGCTTTGTTATTTTATTATTTTTTTTTTTTTTTTTTTTTACTTTATTTATTTTTTCGGTTTGTTTTGATCGTTCCTTTAATAGTTTGTTTGGGTATGTAACTAAACCGTCTATTTATGCTATTTTTGGATTGATTGCCATAATCTATTCTGTTATTTTGGTGGTAGTCTTTTATTTGTTTATTATTTCATTTATTTATTTGGATTGATTATTTTTACTTGTTTTTGCTCATTCATTTTTTATTCTAACGGTTTTTTTGGCGGGAGCGGTTTGTTATTTTGTTCATTTTTAATTTCGATTAATTTATTTTACTTGCTTTTTCCTTTTTTCCTTTTCGGCTTTCTATTTTTAAGTAAAATAGTAAAATTTTCGTGATGAGTTCTGATCGTTTATATAGCATTTTTTGTATGGTCTGAGAAACTTAATTATAGCTATTTTTCTTCCAATTTTTGGATTGATTTTTGTAGTGTATTCTAACTGGAGGGAATGGTTTGTAAGTTTGTTTATTTGGATTAATTTATTTTACTTGTTGTTTTTTTTTTTTTTTCATTTTCTGCTTTATATTTTTAAGTAACTTAGTAAAAAAATATTTGAGATGAGTTCTGGTCGTTTACATAGCAGACTGTTATGATCTGAGAAGTTAATTATAGCGACTTTTCATCCAATTTTTGGATTGATTGTTGTAGTCTATTCTAACTCTTATTTTGGTGGGAGTGGTTTGTTAGTTTTTGTTTTTATTTTGTTTATTTATTTATTTATTTATTTGTATTAATTTATTTTATTTGTTTTCCTTTTTCTTTTCCGCTTTTGATTTTTAAGTAACATAGTAACAAATTTTAGATGAGTTCTGATCGTTTGTATATGTCTGTTATGGTCTGAGAAACTTAATTTTAGATTGATTGTTGTAGTTTATTCTGACGGTTATTTTGTGGGGAGTGGTTTGTTGATTGTTATTTACTGTATTTACTTTATTTATTTGAGTTGATTATTTTTACTTGTAGTTTATTAATTTTTTATTTTTATATATTCTTTTTCGTCTATTCTAACGGTTGTGATGGCGGGAAAGGTTTGTTAATTCGTTTATTGTTTGCCTGGATTCATTTATTTTATTTGTTTTTATTTATTATTTTCAGTTTTCGATTTTTAAGTAACGTAGTAAAAATTTCTTTTCATGTTTGCATTTTGAGACGAGTTCAGATCGTTTATTTAGTAGTTTGTTTTGCTTTGGGAAAGTAATAATAGTTATTTTTTCTCCTAGCTACGTTTGCAGGTTTTGGATTGATTAATGTTGGCTGATGATTTTTCCTTGTTTTCCATGATATTTTGGGTGTGATTTGCGTTTTGATTTTAATTCCCCAGGTATACTTATAAAGCATTGTGCTGTTCGCGTATTTACTATTTGGGAATGATGTGCTTTGTGCATAGATTCTTTGTTTCCAGGGTCCTTCAGTTACCCCTACGTATATTTTTTCATTATCTTGTGATTTTACCGTGGCTTGGTAAAACCTAAATGAATAAATAAATATATAAAATAAATAATAAAAAACAAGCAAAATAAATTAATCCAAATAAATAAACCACTCCCGCCAAAATAAACTTTAAAATGGACTACCCACAAGTCACCACTGACCCATATATATAAACAGTTGAGAGAAAACCCAACACATGTGGCCTGATGATTGCATCTAGCATGAAACAATCTGTCGCCCCTGATATTGACTTGAATGTTCACTTTTATATTCACATACGCTCTATCCCTGATATTGAGCACTTTATTCCATAAATATAGCACACCTTAAAATTATATTTCTTCATATATATATACACTGCGTGCCAAGTTTTTATCGAGATAACTTTTTTCTAATATTTTAAAAACCGTCCAATCAATTCACACAACATTTTCACACAATGTTGGCAACACTGACCTGTGCAATCACTGAAATTTTCGTACTGATCTGCGTGATGTAAACAAACTGGCGCCATATTTGTTATCAGCACGGTGATTTGTACGTGCCAAATTATTAAAAAAGTGTAAGAATTTAGTGAAAAGATGGGCCGTAAAAGCAGTTTAAGTGATGATGAAAAGAAAACTATCACCTCAGAACTCACAAAAGGTAAATCTATCGTAGAAATTTCTAAAATGATAGGGAGGTGTCATCAAACAGTGAAAAAGTTCACCGCCAACCCTACACAAGTACGCAAAAGGGCAGATTTTCACGTCGTCTCATGTCACGACTTAAATGAGAGGCCACGAAGAACCCTGGACTTACCAGTCAAGAGCTTTTCAGTCGCATTGGGGATCCTACTGTGTCGAAAAGTACTCGGTGTCGCTATCTGAGGGAAATAGCAACAACAGTCAAACCTGTATCGAAGCCTCCGTTGACGAGAAATCACATTCAAAATCGATTGAAATGGGCCGAGGACAATATGAAGATTGACTTTAAAGTTTTGTTCAGAGACAAAACTCGAGCAACATTAGATGGGCCAGGTAGATAGTGCAAAGGCTGGGTAATGAATAGACAGATTCGCCATCAGCGTTTGAGTCGCCAACAAGGCGCTGGAGGCATAATGATCTGGGGTGGTATTATTGAAAAAACATTAGTGGGCCCATAGAGAGTACCAGATGGTGTCAAAATGACTGCTGATGCATACATAGCGTTTATGAAGGAGCATCTTGAACTGTGGATGAAAAGGCGAAGAGTTGCCTTCAGAAGGGTGTTATAATTTCGTAAAAAAAAAAAAAAAAAAAAATGGAAACTAGCTTTCTTGTTTCACGCGTTTCTTTTCCTCTTTAAAAGCTGCGTTCTTCTTCCTTTTCATTCTGAATTCTTTCCTTTGGAGAGGTTTGAGCGTGTTGGACAATTCTTTTTGAATCTGAACGGTTAAGTTTTTGAATTTATTTGCTAAACCTTCGTTGAACTTTTCAGTTTTTGACTTTATTTGAGCATTTTTTGATTCGTTTTTGTTTATTTCCATTCTTGTATTTTTTACCCTCCTCACGGGTTTTTTTTTTTTTTGCATTAATTGTACTTAATTTTTGTTTTATATTTATTTGAATTATCTTTGGTTTTTCTCTCTCTTTACCTATATTATTTTCCCGTATTATTATTTTTTCTGTTGATAACTTTTTGGAAAAAAAAAAAAACAATTTCACGTTAAAGAAATAATCGGTCGCGGTCAAAATGGCCGACGACACAGACATATGCTCGTCTCCAATGGAGGAAGCACCGCCGGTGCAAACTCAAAATGTGTCACCTGCAAAAACATGGTCCGAAAGTGGACCAAGGAAAAAAGACTCTTCATACTATGAAGAACAAAGACTGAAATATGAGGAGTACGTGAAGGGAAATGACTTTATCACAATACCAGAAGCCCTGAATGCCATCAAGGTTAAAGTCATTTCCCTGCTGACAACGGACGTCAAAACTCATAGACTCATTGGAGTCAACAGAGACAAGGTAGAGGAGGCTTTGAAGGCCCTCAAGATTGCCCCCAAGATGTTGGCCCGCAAAAGCAATGCCATGTGGGACATACTACTGGGGTCCGAACAAGAGGCAAAACAGCTGGCCGGAAATGTCTTGTCCACGGCAAACTTGCGACTCCAAACGGAGTACATGGGGACAAGAAAGACGAGAATAACGGTACACGGCGTTCCCGTCGACATTCCCCAGGACAGGATGGGGGCGTTTTTTGCCAAGTTTGGGCAAGTGGAAGAAGTAAGCGCTGTCAGAAGCAAGTCGGGGATAGCGACAGGAGATTTGGTGCTCCAAGTGATCCTCGACCGAGACAACTTCAGAGACATCCCAAACGTCTTAACTTGTCGAGATAGGAGAATGCTGGTGGTGGTGGAGGGTAGGAGGCCGTGTTGTTGGTCGTGTGGTGCGGTTGGACACATGGCAAAGGAGTGTCCCAAGAAAAAGAACCAGCAGCCAACAAAAGAGACGCCAGCAGGAGTAGTAGCAGCAGCAGCAGCAGTGGCACCAACCAATGACAAGGCCACCCCGGGAGCCTGGACTGAGGTGAAGAAAGGGGGAAAAGTGACAAATCCGCCGTCTTCCCCAGTGTCACAACAACAACAACAACAACAGAAGCCCCAGCAGCAGCAGCAACTGGGAAAGCCCCCCCAACAGAAGCAGAAGCCCCAACAGCGGCAGTCTCCTCAGCAACAGCAGCAGCCGAAGCAGCAGCAAAAGCAGGAAAAAGAACAGAAACTGCAGCAGGAAGACCTCCACAAACAGGAGACTTCAATGGTGGTGGATAAAATGCCTCCGCCACGAACGGCGTCCCTTAAAAGAAGCAGAGAAGAAGAGGAACCGGAAGAAACAGAATCCAGACCTTCGGGTCGTAGCAGGGTGGAGCAGAGCACAGACAGAGTCAGGCGGCACTCTTTCCCCGCTTCACCAACAAGGTCTTCTGGCTCCTCCAAAGTCAGAAGCGTCCCTTCTTCCCCTTCCCGGCTTCCATCCCCTTCTTTCCCCATTACACCCCTAAGCTCTCCCGATACTTCCCCGCTCGTGTCTCCTTCCTCCCCTCCCCATCGTGCAAGGGAGAAGAAGAAAAAGAAAAAGTATTTCACGGGTCCCGATGGGATATGCAAGATAGGCCCTTTTGGGCCTCGTCTTTGTCTGTCTAAACATAAAAAAGAAATGTTGGGGCGACTTTTTAAGCTCGAGGACGTAGATGGCAAGTCGGTGGAGGACCCACGCAACTTCCCGAACGCCCCGGGGGTCATCACAGTGGTAAGAGACACTGGGGCACACTTGAAAGTGTGGAGCCATATAAATGAGGCACAAGCTGCCTTCCCTAAAATAAGGGTGTACGAAGAGAACGCGGAAGACTTAAGAAAAATAAGGAATTTTTGCTCTGGGAGGGTCCCTGTTCGGCTCCATCCCTCTTTGTATAGAGCTCTTAAATTAACCTACCCTACGGACGTCGGCGGTATTGTCCTGGGTGGTCGTATGACGACCGAGTTGAGTACAGGAAGTCTGGGACAATCCGTCGGGGTCCTTTCACCCGCAGATTTCCGTCCCGTATGTGAGTAGGTTTTTGCGCTGACTCTTTTTTCTATTTGCAGGCTTAGAAGATGTCTATTAAGATAGCAACTTTGAATGTGAGGGGCTTAAGGGATCGGGGTAAGGCTGCCCGCCTGCTCCGGGACCTTCTGTCCCTGGATGTGGATGTTGCCGCGATCGAGGAGACCCACTTTGTTTGCAGTTCCGATGCGTGTGTGCTGGACGATGACTTTGTCGTCTATTCAGCGTATGGGGACCGTTCTGCCAGAGGAGTTTCTTTGCTTGTTAGGCGTACTCTTGATGCGAAGGTGGACCTTGTGCATACCGATGCCGAGGGCCGGTTGATCGTGGCCGATATTGCCGTGAAAAGTGGTTCGTTCCGAGTCGTTGCGGTTTATGCGCCCAACGACCGGGGGGAGCGGGTCTCGTTTTTTCGGCGGTTGGAGCCGTTCCTGGTGGGTTCAACGCGCCTAGTTTTAATGGGGGACTGGAATGCCATCCTGGACCCCAAGTTAGACAGGGGGCGGGGAGCTAGCGGGAGAAGGGGCGATCGTAGCCTGGTTGATCTGATCGTCGATTATGGTCTCGTCGATAGATACCGGGTCGATCATCCCGGGGGGAAAATGTGGACGTGGGCTCTTGATTGGCCTTTTGACAAGGTAGTCAGCTACCTTGACAGAATGTTAGTTAGAAGAGCCGACATAGATCTACTAGATTGCCCTACGTTCCACTGGGTAGGCTATTCGGACCACAAACTCGTTTGTGCCCGGGTGGCGTTAGACTGTAGGCCAAGAATGGCTGGCTACTGGAAGTTCAATCTGTCCTTACTGGACAGGGAGGACTTTCGGGAACAGCTAATTAGACTAGTGCAGCGGGAGCTAGTGGGGGCGGTTATCGGGAATAAGTGGTGGGAACGCCTTAAGTGTAGGATTAGGTCCTTCACCACTGATTTCGGCAAACGGCTCGCTCTAGATAGAGCTGATAAGGTGAAGACACTCAAGTCTAGTTATTCCCGGGCGGTGGCTGGGGGGGATCCCCTAGAGATAGCCTTAGCTAAGGAGGCCCTGGATCGTTCGAATAGCGAGCGGTACATGGGCCAGGTAATTAGACATAAGTTAAGCAAGATGTCTTCCGAAGCTGTGAACTTGGGCGCAGATCTGCGCAGGGAAGAGGTCCGTCGAGGTGGCGATCGTTACATTCGTGAAGTCGAATCCCCGGAGGGGCGTACTCTTCGGGCCACTGACGACATGTGCGAGGCGTTTCGGCGCCATTTCGAGAGCCGGTTTACCAAGGAGCCTGGTCTCCGTGAGGAGGAGTTTCGTAGCTATTTGGCTGACTTTCCTCGGCTTTCGCCGACTGAAGCGGCTAGCTGCGAGGGAGAGATCACGGAGGGCGAAGTCTACGCGGTTTTGAAGAAGGTCGGCAGAGGCAAGTCGCCCGGTCTGGATGGTTTGCCCTATGAATTGTACTTGAGGCTGTCGCACATCTTTGTTCCGATTTTGACTGCAGTGTTCAACAACTGGTTTCGGTCGGGGTCCATCCCCAATCGGATCACCAGGGGCGTGATCACTCTGTTGAAAAAGGGCAAAGGTGGTGGGGGGACACTAGATGACTACAGGCCCATAACTCTGCTAAACACAGAGTTAAAGATTATGGCCAAGATCCTGCAGGAGCGTTTGCAGTCAGTTGCCGAGTCTCTGTTGGGACCTGAGCAGACTTGTTCTGTGAGGGGCCGAACAATTCAGAGCAACCTGCATCTGATCCGCACGATCATAGAGGGTGTAAAAGACGACGAGCAAGCCGCGCTGATCAATTTGGATCAGTCCAAGGCATTTGATAGGGTCGACCATCGCTACCTTGCTACTGTCCTGCAGGCCGCTGGATTCGCACCCAACTTCTGCCGCTGGATTAGCCTCCTGTATCGCTCCCCCAGTGCTGTGGTACAGGTGAACGGAAGGTTGTCGGACGCGTTCGTGCTGTCTAGGTCGGTTCGTCAGGGTTGTCCGCTGTCGCCTCTCCTTTATCCTTTGGCGTTGGAGCCTCTCCTTCGCCGGCTGAAGGACGAGACCGGCAGTCCGGCCCTACGCGGAATCGCCGTTCCTGGAGGGGCTCGAGCCAGGGTTTCCGCGTACGCCGATGACGTATCTGCTTTCGTGTCGTCCCGGGACGATATCGAGGCGGTACAGAAGGCGCTTGAACGGTACGAGAAGGTGACAGGGGCCAAGATAAACCGCGACAAGTCTTCCGGCTTGCGGTTAGGTGCCTGGAAGGGGGTCGCTCTTCCGGGCCGCTTCGGTTGGACGGATGGACCTGTCCGCATTCTTGGAGTGTGGTTTGGACCGGACCTCCAGCTGGAGAATAATTGGTCTGAAGTACTTGCAAAGGTCGATTCTGCCGGCAAGACTTGGAATCGACGGCGGTTGTCCGTGAAGGGCAGGGCGGAGGTGTGTGCTATATACATTTTCCCCCTGATTCTTTATCGATTGTCTGTACTTCCTCTCTGTGAGACCCATTGGAAGGCGCTCGAGCGATCGCTATCCTCCATTTTATGGAGGGGACGCGTGAACAGGGTCGACAGACGAGTCTGCACTAAACGTCCGTGTCATGGGGGGCTGGGAATGCCGCACCTCTTGAGTCACGTCCGTGCCTCTAGGTTGGCTTTCCTACGCCGCGCATTGACTGGGAGAGATCCGATCCTGGAGGGGATTGTTAGGGACGCCTTCCCTAGCCTTACCATCAGACCCCCCATCTCGTGGGTTGAGCGCCGTCGTAAACCCCGGGACGAGTCGGATTTCATCCGCGAGTGTCGGTCGGCCTTGAGGGCCATTCCCCGGTCCAGTGACCTTTCACGGCCTAGGAAGGTCTTCTATCGTGGATTAGTGGAGGGGCCCGCGAAGGATTCCCTACGTGATACGCTCGGCTTGTCGGAGGAGGAGTATCGCTCCTACTGGTCTTGGGCGCCAGCGGCGGATTACCTCAGTAACCCTGAGTTTTCGCTTACCTGGCGATTGGCTCGGAATCGGCTGCCTCTCAACGACAAGGCTTTCATATGGGGTTTGGCGGATTTGCCAGACTGTGAACGGTGTGGTCTTGGCTTAGAAGAAACGGCTCCGCACGCCTTCTACCATTGCCCCCGGGTCCGCCCCTTATGGGACCATGTCGGCGAGCTGACGGCTCGTCTCGCTCCCGAACAGCTTGTGTCCATTGATCGCGCATACGCGTGTGACAATGTGTCGCCCCCGTATTCCGGGGTGAAACGAATGGTGTTTCTGACGCTGCTGGCCACGGCTCGAATGGTGATTTGGACGACGCGAAAGGAGGAAGTCTTGCGGGGCAACCATCTTTCTCATCAGCATCTAATCCTATTCTTTGAGCATCAGCTCAAGATGAAGATTAGATCTGATAGAAAACGATTGCATTCGACAGTCTTTAGCGAAAGGTGGGTAAAAGAGGCGAGCTTGGTTCGTGTGACCGGGGCTAGCCTTGATTTTCTCTTCTAGGTCAACCTATTGCACATCGGGGTGGCTTCCTGTGGAACCCTCCCCTTGGTTAGGATTAGACAAGCTTCAGTGTACCTAGTTAATGTGAGTAAGTGTTGTTCCTGGCCTGTAACCCGGCTACTCTTTGGTTATGATCCAAGTCGAGATTCCCAACCTCCCCAGTTTGTTTTTAACCCTCCTTTTCATCTCGACTGGGTCAGCTGTATATTTCCCCATTCCCGCATAATATTTTATCCTTTTTCCCCACTCCCTTAGCGAGAGAGCTTCTTGATTCTGTCCCCTGGGCAGAATACAGCGGCCTCTCTATTTTGAGGGTTGGACGGTCCCCTACTAACATCTGTTATGTTTAGTTTATATTTTGTGTTTATATTTATTTGATTATTGGGTTCATCTCCCCTCCCCTCTCATTCTATCATTATTAGAATTTTAATGTATAGCATGTATTTCATCATCAAATTTTTATGATGTGGGGCGCGTTTTTTGTAGGACCCCCTGGTAAGAATGTGGTATTATGGTGCATGAGAGAACGATTGGTGATGGATGAGTTCTTGTGGTGAATGGGTAAATTGTAATGTATGAATGGGTCGTGAATCTGATTAGCTAGGTATAGGATAGTTAGTTTGGACCAGCCTTTACCCCTCCCCTTCATCGGCCACGTGCCACAATTGTAAATTTTTACAATAAATACCCTGAATTCTTTCCTTTGCTGATTACTGACTGCTGTGAATTCAGTAAAGCCTTAAGAAAAGGTTATTCTATCCTTGCTTTCTTATTTGTACTACGTAACAATGAATTGCCATTTACTATTGAAACCGATGCTTCAGAAAAGGCTATTGGAGGCACTCTTTTACAAGCTGAGCGACCTGTAGCTTTTTCTGAAGCATCGGTTTCAATAGTAAATGGCAATTC
Source organism: Acanthosepion lycidas (assembly GCA_963932145.1). Classification (NCBI taxonomy): domain Eukaryota; kingdom Metazoa; phylum Mollusca; class Cephalopoda; order Sepiida; family Sepiidae; genus Acanthosepion; species Acanthosepion lycidas. Next base: position 158,860,554 of record OZ010571.1, read on the forward strand.
ATCATCAATAACTTTTACAGATGACTCGGCAATGTCTTAAGTTTTTCGAAAGAATTTATAACTATAGGAGGCATAGGGAATTGTTTATTTTCGACCAGTGGACGAATTTTGTGTGAATATTTAGGTATCCATTTCGCATAGTAAGCAAACATACCAAGACACCTTTTTAACGAATTTGAGTCGGAAGGAGGAGGCATTGTTTTTATGCAAGATAACGCTCCCTCACATGCTGCTCACAAGACTACTGAATATTTGACCTCGAAAAATGAAGTGGCCAGCAAATTCTCCGGATTTGAACCCAATCGAAAAACTTTGGAGCATCATGAAGCGAAGACCGTACGCCAACGGACGACAATTTAGGAGCAACGCTGAGTTGTGGGAAGCAATTCTTGACATATCTCGCGGCATTACAGCAGATGACATCCTACAGTTAACAAATTCTATGGATCGTCGACTTCAAGTAATTTTAAACAGGGAAAGCACATTCCCTATTAATTTGTTTAAAACTGTGTCTTTGTTTGTATCTGTTATTATTTGTTTGATTATCTTATTTATTAGCTTCTTTTGATCATAAACATTCACGTTCAACATTAATAAACGTTTTGTTTGCTCAATTCTGGGAATTTTACTAGACCTTTCTAATAATTTGGCACGCACAAATCAACGTGCTGATAACAAATATGACGTCAGTTTGTTTACATCACGCAGATCAGTACAAAAAGTTCAGTGATTGCGCAGGTCAGTATTGCCAACATTGTGTGAAAATTTAGTGTGAGTTGATTATACAGTTTTTGAAATATTAGAAAAAAAGTTATCTCGATAAAAATTTGGCACGCAGTGTATATACGAAAGGGTCCAAGAAATTTCGAGGCTCAGTCAAGAAAACCTAGAATCATTATAATGTCATTCTACACATAATCGAATGGTTAGAATGTTCGGTTCGCATTCCATCGATGACATTCGTGTCCGATTCTCACTATAGTAGGTGACATTTTCATGCCATCGGCTTGGGTAGATGATCCTAGCGTCTCCTTGGAAAGTGCCTGAAATCCGTACCATGGGTGGACCCAAGCATTATGAATGGAATTGGGTAGACGGAACTGATGATTGATCTTATACGAAGTCATTGCATCCGAGATTTTGAGTGTACCGACTTTGTTCAAATTATTGGTCACGCCAGATCAGAAAAAGTTCCCATCGACATAGTTTATGTGAGTGTTGAACAAACAGAAATGTTCGTCCGCAGGCGTTTGCAACAAACGATTCTCCTCGGAAACAACTAGCCAGACACACACATGGATATATATATATATATATATATATATATATATATAGAGAGAGAGAGAGAGAGAGGGGGAGATACATGATAATTTTTATGTGGCAGCATCTACTAAATTTAATAAATTCAAACTGTTTTCAATTGCAACTATTATATGAATAAAATGTTCTATCAAAAGTCCCTTCATATACAATACTAAATAAGTTAGATATAGTGGAATTATTAATAATGAACTTCTGTTTATTTTTAGTTGGTTTGTAAATGATACTAAGTAGCAAATGGATGTTTCATTTGCATAGTAAAGTAAACAAGCTTTATTGTCTAATCTAGAACTATCTTAATAGCTGAAGGCAAATGACTCCTTCCACCATTTGCATCGGTCACTATCTTAAATTTCTTTCTTATACTCTTCACCAGTTGCAATATATGCTTTGCAGTATGGCATTCTATTCCTTAACTACAACACGTAGTTCTTGGAGGATGCGTGGTGAGGTGTCCTCAGCATCGTTTTTAATAAAACCCAAAAGTGTCGGCTTTAGATCCAGTAAAATGGTTGACTACTTTATATGTGGGACCCCTGGTTCTTAGAGATGTTCCATAATGATGGGTTGGGACATAGTGGCACCATAATGAGATCAATAATATTTCGTCACACCTGAAGGTCGCCTATTATTCTTTCTCGCCCCTTGCATCTTTCGGGTGTGCTGGAAGCTAGGTTACAATTGCATGGCCATTTCGCATAAGTTGGTTGTACTGATCGTTGTCGTTAAGGTCGGTGGTACAATGATATGCACTTGAACATGTCCCCCCGCCGCCTATGGAATGTTCTCATTGCCTAATGACTGGAAAACACATTGTAGCAGTACACAACATTTTACAGGTGACATCAACTTGTGCACTTAATGTCTGAAGACACGAAACGCTTGGTGAGATTGTCGCACACTGAACTTATGATTTTATTTCTTGACGATACATTTCAAGACTTCGAAAGTTATCATGTGCCAGTTAAATACTTCTAAAGATACCCTGTACTCGTTAAAATCCTACAAAATATAACAGCACACAAATGTTTGTGATTTTGAAGTTATACATATTTGGAGACGATTTCATAATATGTCAGTAAAGAAAATAAGCAATTTTTCTTCATGTACTGACAAGCACCGGCCCATTCTTAAAAGTTTACTGTCTTAAATTTAAAATGTTCTTAAAAACTCTACATTTAGAAATGTTAAAATATTTTACGATTTTTTTTTTGTTTTGTTTTGTTTTGTTTTTACACCCACCCACAACACATACAGACAGAGAGAAAGAGAGAGAGAAACGAGCGAACGGTAAATACACTGTGCATGTAAGTACTGTCTTTTTAACAGTTTTTACTGCTTATTTTAGACATTTTCAAATACTATGGTTTTCCACAAAATAAGAACAAAATGCGTATTAAACATTGGAAATGTAAAAATCAAGCAAGCACAAAAGTTTAGATATTTACTAAGTGTTTTAACAGAGGTGTGAAAGTACGACACCAAAACTGAAGGTACGTTTAGATAGCGAAAGATGCCTTCCAAAAACTAAGCAAAGTATTAAAAAAAACGGGAAAATCTCCTATATGGTAGTAAATGATGGATCTACTCACAGATGTAGAAGAGACTACAAGCAACAGAAATATGGTTCCACCGAAAGATGATGAGAATACCATGGACTGAACATGTGAGCAATGATGTAGAGAAAATGGTAACAAAAAGAACACATACTTAACATCAAAAAGAATCTGTTGAAATTTCTACGGCACATAATGAGGAAATGGGCTTGGAAAATTTGACACTCCCAGGACATATTAAAAGCCGGAAGAACATAGAAATGCAGTGAATAACTTGCATAACAAGTTTTTGTAAAGGATCAGAAGACCAGAAAATTTGGAGCAATAACAAAAGGACAAAATTTACTAAGAGGCTACAAAGGAGAGAAAACTGTTGGGAGCCATGATCAGCCACATCCTGAAGGGCCACGGCGTATAAAAGAAAAAGAATATACCTCCCCTCTATATATTTAAACCAAATAGTGCGTGTGTGTGTTCATTCTGTACTACATTCATTTTCTTCCAGTAAATAATTCTTTGTCATTGTCTGCAAAAGAAATTAATTTCCGATTTTTTGTTCAGATATATTTCCAACCTTTTTGGCTAGGTATTTTTTTTTTTTTTTTTTTTTTCAAAAACCCTCAAGTATTTTTAAGACAATTATTTTTTTGATTGACTTCCTTTTCTATTTAAAAAAACAAACATTTGTTAAAATTCTAATCTTTACAACTTTAAAAAAGAAATTAAAAAAATTAATTTAACGCACAAATGAAAAAAAAATTACCTGACAAAAATACAGCTTTCATACCCAAATCTCCCCCACCCCACACATAATTCAGGAAAATATTCTTAAGATTTTCAATGGCTGCTGACATAAACTATCTAAAATATGTTTTTGATGTTTTCTCTTTTTATTATGCAAATTCATGTGCATTTGGATATTTGGTTTCTATGATTAGAAAAGACTTGTCAAATGTTTGGGTTTTTAAAACAAAAATGGTGTTTTGATATAAGATTTCATTTAAAACTCACATTTTGAAAAGTTTTTATTGTCATATTGTATACAAGATTTCAGCAATGTATCTTGTTACCTCCAGGAAAAAAAGTGACTCTTTTTCATAGTATTATGTTTGGTTATTTTTATGAAAATGCTCCACACTTCTCAACAGGTCCTTGAATAAGTCTGTGTTCAATAAAAGAAATGGTTGTAATTCCCTGACCAAACATAAAATAAATGGGACAAACGTTTTGAGAGTCAAAGATTTTCACTTCATTATTTTCTTTTTTTTCATTCCAGCATTTTGATTCATTAAAATCTCAAGTCATAAAAAAACTGGCCATAATCCATATTCTTGCATGATTTTCAAACTAAATTATTTCTTTTAATCAGCTGATTGCTTTTTTTTGTGTTGCAAAAGTCTATTCCTTGCATGCAACTGGATGAGGTTTATTTTTAAAACATTCATTCAAAGAAACACCATGTTTTACAAATTGAATTTTTTCCTACATTTATTTTTTATCTTGTGTTTAATCTCAACAAGAACCAAAAAATTCTGACCGAAAACACATCCAAAAACAGTTTGCAGGGAAAATTGTATGTTTCTTTTGTTTGTTTTTTTTTTTTGTATTGTTTTTGTAATTTTCTTCTTTCTTGGAGTTTTTCATAAACAAAAGGGAAAAAAAATAACTTAAGATAAGGAAAGCAGCAGATTTACTTGGTGTCAAAAGAAAATGTATATTAATGGCAATTGAAAAATTCTTGTTCAAACAATGTAACAGTGTTGAATGTATATAATATATATATATATATATATATATAATTCAGCATATTTACAATGAGAAATACAATATTCACTTGGTTAGACTCATTTGCTTTTATTTTATTGATAATATTTATTTTGAATATTTTAAAGAGGCTGTTGTAATATCACATGTCTTCTTTATTTATGAGTCGTCTCTAAAAAAAACAAAGGCCAATCAAGCAATCAGATTTCAGAAACAACAGTTAGAAAACTATTTTGGAATAACTGATTAAATAAAATGAATTTTACAAAATGGTTAAATAAACTTGAATCTTAAACAAATGCTCATCAAAAACTGCAAAATGCCTCAAATAAAGTCTTGTAAAAAAAAAAAAAAAAAAAAAAAAAACCCAAAAAAAACATGTTTATATTATTTTCTGTAGAGTTCCCTTCAGTCGGAACAATAATGGTCAGTTATTGAGTCAAGAAATTTAGACACTACATTCAATAAAACTGCTTTTTGCTTTCTTACCTTAGATTAAAATTTGTTTTGTAAAATTCCATTTAGACTTGTATCTGCACATACACTCATATTTTTAATATAAAAATTTGGTTATATCATGATATATATATATATATCCCTACTTCGATGACATTAAATACTCAAACACCAACACTACACGTTTAATCAGATGCATACGTTTTTGGAGAAGAATGCTTGGTGGACAGTTTGATCTTTGGCCATTCTCTCATTTCATACAAATCTACACACCACCAAACATAGCAGTGGACCAAATACTCAGCCAAAAATAACTTAGATTAATAAACAAGCATAAAAATGATGCCCAGAAGCTGAAATTTGGTTCACCCTGATGTTTCCTGAAACAAATGAGAATGTCATCAAAAATATAAAGTTTTCATGTAGAAAAAATCAACTTGTATCCTAAAATTTTTACAACAAAGCATCATCTGATTTTGATTTGTTTTCTCTCAAAGTCAAAAAACCGATGTTTGGAAATAAACGCCAATAACGAAATACATCCAGAAAGATGTGCATGGAAGTCTTTTAGTAAATGTGGTTTGCCACCAAATATCTTCACTTTTATTATCGCATACATAATGATTTTGAGAAACCTACTCTATACAGAAGTAAGATTTTCAACAAAGATTAATGTTAATGGACAACACCTGAATGGAGATCATCTTCAATGGATCAGCAATCTTCTTTAAAACCATGTCATTCCATCCAAACTTTTATCACTATCAGGATTTGGTAATTTTTTTTTTTTTTTTACTTATCATAAATGTATATTCATTAGGGGAAATTTATTAAATGACTGTTTTATCTACTCAAAATGAAATTATCACAGATCTTGAAAAGAATATCATCAAATTGAATTTTTTATAAGCAAATGATTAAACTTTCTAACGTCAAATTTAAACCAGTTTCATTCTTTGACACAAAGAAGATTTGTGTTGTTGTATGTCACTGTAAGAATGTTTCAGATGCAAAATGGCTTACAACACTTGTGGCCATCTTGGCACCCCCCTCTCTCTCTCTCTCTATATATATATATATATATATATATATATATAGATGTGTGTGTGTGTAAATTATTTTCAGATACAGTCGAACTTTAAAGTGAATAAAAGAGACGAGAGGAACAACATGTTTCACCCTCTGCGGGACTTTATCAAGGCAATGTAGAATTTATTTTGCTTTACATATACAAAAGCAAAGACATCATTGGTTACCAAAGCTTATAAATTTCAGAATGTTTATCAGGTGGTTGAAAGGTCAGTCAAAACATAAAAATGGTGGACACAAAATATCAAAATACAAAGTCTAGCAAAAAGTAAATTAGTAATATTTAATAATTTTTTTAAAATGAATTCTGGTTAAAAAACAAAATGAATAGATTGTTATGGCATGAGATGGGGTGTATGACTTCCTCACATTTTTTATATAAGTAGAGTTGCAATAAATCCTACATTGCCTTTGATAAAGAGTTCCTCCAGGAACAAAATACATTAGCTAAGAATAGTTTTTCTGCTTGTCTTTTTTATATATATATATATATATCACATATGCACATGATGATGGCATCATCAGGAGGCATTTCCAAGGCTTTTAATAAAAAATAATTTTCTTACAAATTCAGTCAGATGTCAGGGAAAGAGGTGATCTTTGTTTACACACCTAATTGACTTTAACAATGAAAGAAAAACATTAAAAATATCATGGAACTCCAGTTAACTACCAGATAAGAAAATTAAAGTTGTGCTAGAAAAGGCAAGACCAAAACTGTTACCAATCTGTTGCTGTGTTGCAATATTTTACTTTAAATAATTGTCCCTTATTCTTTGTTTATGAACTAAAGTTTTCATTGATTTATTTCTCTTTTGTACATTTTAAATTATATATTTGGCTTGGCTAACAAAACTTCAGTAATTTATCACAAAAGTTTTATTTTCAAAAGATTTAGAAAACTCTGGGTAAGAGATTTGTAATATTCCAAAACTTTCTGGATCCACCCAAAGTGTAGACCCCAAAGATTTATCTTTCCATAAAATGTCCGACCTAAAATTTGAAGCATTTTAAAATTTACTTCCATGCCATCAAAATAATGAGAAAAATGGCCTGTGTTCACCTTCTTTGTGCATGCATATAAATAAAAAGAAGTCTGTATTTACACACACACACACACACACCTGTTGTTGGGTTTATAAGAAAAAACAATGAACATTTGATTTTTAAATTTCACAGTCTTGGTGCTTTCTTTTTTTTATCTTTTGCATTTCAAGTTCAAACTTATAAATTGTTGTATCTATGACAATGGTGGAATACAAGCTGAAGATGTGAAATTATAGTTTCAAGCATTTCTATATAACTGTAATTTGTAATTACAAAAGCAGCATTTGTCAAGCTTTCTTTGACTTTTTTGCTAAAAATCCCAAGAGAATAAATTCTTGGTTTGCTTTTCACTAATTTGTATTTAGGATAAAAATACTGTTACATAATAATGCCAGAAAATAGATGAAAATATAGGCTTGTTCTGAGCACAAGTTATAATAATATAGGCCTAGGGATGAGACGACACAATGGTGCACCCTTGGATAAAGGAGTTTTATAAATATAGTCAATAAATGAATATTCTGTACATAATACTTTTATTATAGACCAAAAGAGAAAAATAGTTTTAAATGAAAAAAAATACACATTAGCATAAAAGATACTGAAGTTCATTTTCAGTCATGGTAGAAAAATTTGACCAATAATGTTATTTGGCTCAAAAATGATAGTAGTAGTTAAGTTTCAAGTAAGCTTAACAGAAAGAAAAATAACACAGGGAATTCCATTCTGTGATTTACTATAGAAATGGTTCAGATGATATCTAGGGTTAGTGATGATCAGATTATTATAGATTTTATATAGATGTTTGTGTATATAGATAGATAGTTTTATGAATATGTTCTTTGTTATGATACTATCTAAAATAAGTGCAATTGAGTGGATGTCAATATTTTATATACACAAAGAATAAATACTTGTTGTATGGCAATTGCAAGAACCCTCCCAGATCTGGGTTGGAAGTTGCCATTAAAATTATGTCAAGGAGAAAATTCCGGTCTCTTCCTACAATGCATCAAACAGAAGATTGTAGAAAAGGAATGATGAGAAATGAAAATGCTCCATATAAAGTCACTTTATTTATATACAAAACCTGGAAGCACATACACATGCATAAACAAAGACTATATATATATATAGAGAGAGAGGAGGCATGGTGACGTAATGGATAGCATCTGAGATTGAGGAATTGGAGAGCTGAGTTTGAATTCCAGTTGAATCCATTGCATTCACTTACATGAAAGATTCTTTGGGAAAGGTATAGATCCTCCTCTTTTCCCCCAAGCTATGGGTAAATAGCAGGAAAGACTGGAGACTGGGTTCTATAGCTTTGGGTGGCAATTGTTCTAAAAGGAAAAACTCTGAATTCAAAAACCGGCCTGCAGAGGGTTGGGCTATCTTGCCCCAGTAACACCACTTCTACTGCAGATGCAGTACACATGGTGCCCCTATGATCCTAATGGGTCAAGGGGTTCATGATACACACACACACACACACACGCACACACACATATATATATATATATATATATATATACATACATATATATATATATATACAGGATAAATAGCATACATTATGACAAAAATATTAGGTAGACTATAAAAACTAACCAAAAATCAAATGAAAAACATAGCTATAACTGTTATATAATGATAAAAAAAAAAATTCTATGTTACTTAAAAATCAAAAACTGAAAAGAGTAAATGAAAATATACACTATAATAAATAAATAATAAAAAAAGAAATAAATAAACAAACTAACAAATTGATCCCGATAAATTAACCATCAGAGGAAAAACAAAGATAATCAATCTAAATAAATACATGAAGTAATAAACAAATTAAAAACTGCTCCCGCCAAAATAATAGTTAGAATAAGCTACAACAATCAACCCCAAAATTGAATAAATAGCTTTAATTATCTTCCCAAATCAAAACAAAACTATTAAATAAGCAATACAAACAAATTTTTACTACATTAATGAAAACCCCAATTAAATAAAAATGAATAAATTTGAGATAAAAAAATAAAAATAATGACAAGCAAAATAATTTAACCCAAATAAATAAATAAACAAATAAATGACTTCCGGTAAAATAACCGCTAAAATAGTCTACCCACAATGCATCACTGACCCATATATATAAATAGCCTAGAAAAATAACAGCACTCGTAGCCTGACAAATGCGTCGAGCATGAAACAGACTGTTGCCTCTAAGTGTTGACTTCAATGTTCACTTATATATATATATATATATATATATATATATATATATATATATATATATATATATATATATAATTGTTTATCTTGGCAGTAATTCCTATTTTATACAAGTTTCATTAACAATGATTGACAAGGTACTACAGTTAAATTTCTTATTTTTCTTGTGCTTTTATATTTTTCTTCTTTTCTGGATGTAAATTATGCAGAAATTATCCAAATGTTTTTTATGCCTAATTACTTTTGTCTAAAACTATAGCCGAAAGCATTCAGACATTCAGAACATTTAACAACAGTACCTTGTCAGTCATTTTTAATGAAACTTGTATATAAGTGGACACTGAGGTCAAAACTACCTATCTATCCCTGATATTACCATAAATATGGAATGCCTTAAAACTATATTTTTATCATATGTGGTGGGGGTGACATGACAATTATCAGCATTCAAAATCGAATGACCCAGCCCCGTTCAAATTCCAGGCATTACTGTTGCATTCATTTTACACTAATTTCTTTGCAAAAGGCATGAATCCATGTCTTCCATTCCCAGCTATGAATAAATAGTTGGTGTCAGCTGAGCTCTTTAGCCTTAGGAAGGCAACCATCCTAAGAGAAGGATGGTTCTAAATTCAATCTTCTGCCAACATTGGCCAGCCAACATGTCAGTATCAGGCCCATTAGTCGCCAAATCTCTGGTAAAGGCGTCAATATTGAAGTGGCCATAAAATTTTGCTGATATAGATAAATAAATGTAGGCATCTCTTTATATGCACAAATATTTGTATGCTTTTTGTTTTTTTTATGTTTACTGCTTTTCCATTTAACATTCATCCAATTCATGGTTCATCTTGTATTCCTGTTGGCAACAATAAAATTATAAGATAGAGATGGGAACAAAACAAGCTCAGCTATGCTGTTGTTTGACTAATGATCTCAATGTGAGGATTCTGCCACATGTAAATGAAAGACTCTGAAGAATTTGGCACTTGAATTTGCACAAATGCAACATCTGGCATGTCTGTAAAAAATAATGGTAATGCCAATATGAAGAAGTCATAAACATGCACAATCAAATTGACATTTCAGAATCAGAAATATTATTTCAATTAAATTCTTATTGTTTTTAATATTATCATTAAATAATTATACCATAAATAGGATTAATTTATACCAATAGAAGAAAGTGCAGAAAAGTTCATGACTTGACCAAATAGGGTCTGAATCCTGATCATTTTGTCAATTTTTGTGAGGTTGGCCAGACTGAGAACTTTTCTGCACCCCCTACTGGTTGTCATCTCTTATAATAAGAATACTAATAATCATAACAATTTTGGTAATACAAGTTTAATAAAAAAATATACAAAATAAATATTTATCTAGCATTATACATAATATGCATTAGTAGTTTATTGCATGAATGCTTATTGATATTTTGTTAAATTTTCACACATGAGTTTTAAAATATATTTGTCTAATTATTTTTTTATACTCTGCTCTTTGAGAAAGTTAGTCTGTTCGTCTCCCAGCTTCATTAAGAATCATTAAATTGGCTGCCATTGTTATAACTAATCACCTGGAATGACAGAAAACTTGCTATAAGGGAGATAACTCTTGCACTGTAAAATGTTAACTGATTCCAAAACTAATTTCTTAATAGAATTATTAATCTCATTATAATATGTATGCATAAATCATATTTATATCATAAGTTATACACAACTTATTTTTTCAATGAATTCTTCATAGTGGCAAACGTGAGGAGAGTAATTTGACAGCTCTTAGAGAAAAAACTGTTGAATGGAAAAAGAAGAAATTCTTTGCTTGTATCTTTTTTCCATAAAAGACTACTTCTTGAAATATTTATTTCTAATTTTAAGCTTCTTTCAAATGAATTCCATTGTTATCAGAATAAAAGGAAATAAAAAATTTTTGGAAGATTTTTGGCACAAATCACATGAGTGAAAATGACATGCCTACCTTGAAAATCAGCATTCAAAAATGTGATTTTTTAACTTTGCTCAAAACCCTGAGGCCAATGGGGAAAATGCAAGTCATATAAGTAAGCCTATGAATTTCATCAACATAAAAACGTGAAATGATTCTGTTTTGTCAAGTAAAATTTCTTTTACATTTCTTCATTTCACAATTCATAAGAATTAAAAACTGATTATATGCATCTCTATTTCTGAGATTGTTTTGTAACTATTTATACTATTTACATCGTTCGTATTGTTGTCCTCAACTTTATTGCCATATTCACAAGCGTACACTCCGGCCTTCTTCAGAATGATGTAAATAGTGTAAATAAAACTGATCATAACTGACCAAATTTTTAATGGTTGATAGAAAATATTTTTGATCATTTAAGCTCTTTTACTTAAACTGTTTAAAAACCTTTGCTGGTTTTATTTTAGAGTACACATATTCAGAGGGTCATACGCTTATTGAAATAATGACAACATTAAACTTTGCATTCTTACTCTTTGAAAATCTTCCAACTTATTCCAAGTTCAGAAATGAAGTGTTTTCCTTCTTTTACGTGTTTTATATTCAGGTCTTCATTCTTTTTATTAAGGTCTTCATCTTTTAGAACAGAATATGGATTCAACATTCATTCAAATCTGCATTGACTAGAATTTCATATGAAGACTGAAAAACAATTTATCCCAAAATGTTGGAATAAAACAAAAACAAAGTAGGAAAATGTTAAAAAGTGTAAAAAAAAAAAAAAAATGAATTCTCATAATACATTGTAAAATAATATAAAACTATAATATAGACGTATGAAGAAACAATACAAAGACAAATATGGATCAATATTGCTTTGTTGGATTATCTGTGAAAAACAAAGAAACAGTTTGCATGACAGATACCTGATTTTTTTGTTTTGTTTCTCACTACAAATAAATTTTTATTTTTCCTTTGCCTTATTTTGCTTTTTAAAAATGAAAATATAAAAAAAAAATGTAAAAACCTTTCTGGATATTCCTAAAATTGAGAAATTTGACACAAAATGGTTGATTTGGAGAAATTAGAAATATTGTGAAAATGACTGATAAATTGGCACATATTTTTGTAGGGAAACAAAACAAAATCTGTGGCATGGATTTTAGAAAGCAAAATGTCATAAAAATGAACTACAAAATGCATACAGATTTTTCATGAAAGTAGAAGGAAAAAGTAAAAACTATAAAAAGAAATTATTTTGCAAGTTAAAAATCATTATGCAGCCTAATCTTTCATTATTACTAATGAGAGATTCCATTACTATAGCAGTGACAACATTACTCAATGCCAATATGTGGACTTGCCTTATGTTATCATAACAACTGAATATCTCACTTGTGAGAAGTGGTGGTGGTGACATTTCTATTTCTTTTGCTTTTTATTATTAGGTTGGTGCAAAAATAATGTCGTTTTCTCACATATGTTACTATGTGAGAAAACGAGATTATTTTTGCACCAACCTGATACCTTTGCTTGATACAGATTGACTCTAATCATTTAAAATGCAGAATTTTTCTTACACAAGACACTCGAGTTAAGTCTATCAATAAAACTTCTAGATTCCTTATGCAGTAAACAAACGATATAATTACCAAATTGTTGAAATATTTTCTGTCTGAATTCTTGGGATGTGGGGTTATCATTATTTACATTTGGTCTAATGTTCTCATCTTTGTTGTTGTTATCACATTTTGACATTGCACTCTGTATCCATCAATGTAACTGTTGGAGAACTTCAAACTGAATCCATTAATTCATGGTGGTAGATTGTTCTCATCTTGTACTGTTCAATTATTGCTCACCATGTTTCCAGTTAGATTAAGTATTGAACTCACAATTAATATGTCACAAAATTCATGAACTAATGCTTTAACCCACTATGCTATTGTCCTGTGAGACAATCCTGAGTTTACAACTTATAGCTTTAAATATAATGTCATTCTTGCCTGTGAATATAAATATTTTTATCAGGTTTTGATAGTATGTATAATTATATATATGTTTATACCTACAATTGTGTCTCTTTCTGAACATTCTACCTGTTCTTTTCCTATTGCAATTCCTATCAATTAAGCACCAGTCAAGCAACCTTTGGGATCATCAGTTCTTGCTAATTATGCCATCATTCTCCTTTTCTATCTTCTTTCCTTCCCTCATCCATATTAATCTCTTTTAATCTGTTATCCACACCATTATACATTCCATTGATTTGGGGGGAATTTCTGGGATTTTCAAGCAAATCTCCATGTTTTGTTTCCATGCATTCAAGAAATTTTAAGCCTAAAATATTGCAGCAATGGAGACATTAATTTGCGATATAATTTCAGCTTCTTTTGAAAATTGGTATCTCTATCAACAACACAAATTTTGTTTTGTGAACAAGAGTAAAAGTAGTTCATCAATTATAGAACCATGTCAATGGATTAATATTGGAAAATGGCATTTCTAAACATAAGTAAGGTTAGAACTTGATATTTGACATATAGGATTAATCAATAATGACTAGATAAAATGTCTAAAAAAGACACATATATCCTTGCCTTTATTGATTTGCTTATTACCCTACAGCCAATATATTCTTTGAGCCTTCATCTCTCATTTGGAGAACTTAAAAAAAAAACTGCTTGTAGGAATCTGTGAGCCACCCTTTTTGCCCAAATTGCTCTGTCTGTTGCATCTAGTAACTGAGCTCTAAGCACTTCATATAGACCACATTACTTTATAGAAGACGTTTTCTAGAATAAATCTGAACAATATAGGCATCAAGTCAAAGCAATGAGCCACCAACTTCACTGGGAGAAAAAAAAAAAGCATATGAGATTGTCAAAAAAAAATCTAAAAGAAACCAGGAAGAATGAGAAATAATGGTCTTCAAAGAACTTTTCTATTTTCATTTCATAAAAATGTCCCTTGTTTTAAAAAATTAGTGTAGATTTTTTGCTTTTCATTACTTATAAAAGTTCAAAACAATTTGACCAATACATTGACCAAAATGTCGAGATATAACAATCAAATTGAACTTGCAAACTTTAATAATTCACTGTTTTTTCTCTCTAACAATTAATCTCACTTTTCAAATCATTTTAAATCAAAGATTTGTAATAAATATTTGGAATTAAGAAAATTCTGACAAGAAAGAAATATTAATTTTGAAATTATTCTAAAATTAAAAAATAAGACCTTTTTATACTTTTTTTTTCCAGTATAAAGATTAAAGCAAAAGCTGTATTTGTTGGTAATCAATATTTGATGAACAAAGGATAAATGAAATTTTATTACTGTTTTGTAGTTTTTCAATCTTGAAATATTTCTGTTCTGAATTACCAATTCCGATGAAGAGAATATGTAAAAAATATCTTCAATTCTAGACTGTATAGCAAATATTATCAACAACTTTTGGGAAGAAAATATTGAAGCCTGTCAGGACTTGTACTCTTCAGTGAAAACAAAATGAGGGGTGGATCCACCTCAACAGCCAATGCTGCAATTACACAAACTGGTTTCATTTTAGGGCGACTCCATACATCCACTTCCAAGACAAAAAAATGAAAAAGTAAAGTCATAAAAATATTTTCTGACAAATACAGCCTCAACCAACAGATCATTGTATTTTCGAGCCACTCCAATACTAATATATATATATATATATATATATATATATAACCATCAATTCAACTCCATGACAGAAGGCTAATCTATTACAATTGTTTGACTGTGGCTCCTCCATTTTAGTTGGTTACTTGTTAAAGACTTAAAACCCAATACCTATGTCAAAAGACCACCACAGAGGTGCCAAAAGCCCAATGTTAACAGTAGCAGCTGAGGTTACATAATGAAAGCCTCTACACAAAGTGCTTACACATGTATATTTCACTTGTGTGATCTTTCTCAACAATGCAATACCAACTGATACATATGTGGTAGAATCCAAGGACAAACCTTCGCTAATCATTTTGTATATTACCTAAAACAGAAACATAAATATATCCTCATTCTCAATTTGGCAACACTTCATTTCCATTATCATGAGTGAACGTCTCATACTTTTTTCCTGGAGTGATTCTCAAAACGCAACAATGTCAATCAAGACTTAATGAAATAAAAATTAACTTTCACATTGAATGAATCTTCATTAGTTTTGGTCTTATTTTGGGGAAAAAAGGTACACCTACTCTAAAATCCTTGTCAAGTACCTAGCAGACTAAATAACTTAGCACATGAAAAAATCATATGTGTAAAATCTATTTAAATTAGCAACCTGTAATTAACAGCATTAATGAGTAGACAAAGATTGCAAAGGAGTGTTAACTTTAGATCATTACAAGAAATAATTTCTGGTGAATAAATAATAAGGAAAACAAATCTGTTGCTTCAAAGTGTGTGTGTGTGTGTGTGTGTGTGTGTGTGTGTGAGAGAGAGAAACAGTAAGTAAATATCTTCAGAGCTTTACTTTTAATTTTCTTTTAAGCCCAAAGTTTTCAATTTCATGACTAAATGTTCATTACTTAATAAAGACAAAAATCTTCTATTGCAAATAGCAAAGCAAAGAAGATTCTGTCTTTCAAAATACTTCTTTCAAATGTTAAAAATAGGGAAAGAAAGGAAAGGGCAGATATTTCATTTCAATTTCCAGTTCAGTAAGTTAGACAATGCTTAACTCAACAAGACTTAAATAAAACCAGAATGTTCTTTCAAAGCCACAACTGAGCCTTTTTCAAATTAATCCTGAACAAAGCAATTTTTAACAAAGAGGTTTTTTTCTAACTGAGCTGAACATTCTGAAAATTGGATTATTTTTCCAGCCTATTTGAAGCTCTATGACACTAAATGAAACCATTTTTTTCTCGTTTGAAAAGGCTAAAAGAAATTCAATTGAAGCTTGGACTTTTTTGTGGTTTCCTGTGGGAAGAGTGGCTAAGAAATGCTCACAACTGGGAATCAATGAAGGAGAAAAGAATTGAGTGCTTACAATAAGAATTTTTAAGTAGAAGAATCAGTTTCTATTGAGGTGGGAGGTGTGGACAACAAGCCTAGAATGAAGTAGAGAAGGGAGGTAACTCTGCTTGTAAAGTGATAACTAGTCACAGGAATAAGAAATAAGACATGTTATCTTCTCTGGAAAGAAGTAAAATCAAGAACAAAATTCCATAATATACACTGGCCTCTACTTATCAAGGCTGACATGAATTACCCCAAAATTGAGCTGTCCATAAGCTAATACATCCATTCTTTTCTCTAAAATGTGATATACGAGTGATATGGGATGATCATATCTACAATAAATTCTAGAATACAACCCCAAATTTAAATAGGGTTAGTGCTAAGTCACAGATGCTCAAACAAACTGAGTGACAGTTTCTGAAGAGAAAGTAACACAGCAAGCAGTACTAAATATATTTAATATTTAACTAGAAAAAGAGAAATAAACAAAAAATGTATCTGCAGACAATGTGCACCTGAAGACTTAGATCAGAAGAAAAGGTATTCAAGTATCTTTTGCCAAAAGTCCTTGTTAAAAAAAAAAAAGCCCCCTCTCTTGTCAGTCTATTGATAGCATCTGTAAATAATAGTAATCTTTCTTTAGTAAAATAAGGCAAGTGTATAGACTTAGTGGTGAATGGAACACATAGTAAAAGAAGAAAAAATGAAGATGGGTTTTGAATTTAGCACTTCAATAGTCAATGCCACCTGACCCTTACAGGGAGCAGTGATCAGTTCTTTCTTTAGCCATTCTGCATCCTCATTATATCCTGTGCTTAATTAATTTTATTTTCTGAATGTTTATTCTAAATTCCCAAAGATAATACCATGGTCAAGAAAGAGTTGGGTTCATGCCTTTTATTGTAAAATGAGTATCTGGAGCATTCAAACTAGATTATATTATTTAGACATATTGGAAGAAATGTTTTCTACTTTTAAATGTTCTATTTTTTCAGCCCAAAGAAAGTTTTATATTTTCAAACTTCTATTTAGTAGTAATATAAAATATTATGACTATTGTTGTTGTTATTGTCATTAAGACTAAATAAGTAACAAGTAGGGACATCTTCATGAATCCAGTTTTTAAATTCTATGTTTTATTTTCATTTCTGATTTGTCACTTGCTATTTCAAGATCAGCAGTGGCAGTTGTTTATATGTCCGTTGTTGTGCGCTTGGTGGAAATTTGCTTCAGGATCGCCTGTCGGAATAGGTATTGTTTTGGTAGGGTCTCTTGTATGATGTTGAAAGACCCGAAACTTGTCATAACATCATTGATGAGGCAGTCCTGTGCACCTGTTGAAGTGTATTTATAACACTAACACACACACACACACACACACACACATATATAAATAATATTGTAATTATAAAGAAATATGATTTGAACCTCAAAATAAAACTAAACTTCTTTCCAAGATTTAAATTCATTCACAAATTTCCTTTTGAATCGTGTCAAATCATTTAAAAATCAGAACCTGACACATATATTTTAAAAAAACTATCAAAAAGTACAATTTATACTTATGTACTAAACTATTTAAAGGATAATCATAAAATGAGGACTGCAACAATTGGTTAAGCGACTGAATTTTAAGGATTGTACATGATTTTTGTGAAAATGGTTGCTGGAATGATCAGACTGCTAAAGGGTTGTTTATTTTGATCTTCTTTCAAAGGTAAAAAGTACAAAAACATTGACACTTAACTGGCACTGATAAAGTGTCAATGGTCACATTTGAATTTTGCTCAACATAATGTGGTTCTTCTAATTTAGCCACAAACTACAATTTCTTTTTTGACTAAAAATCTAATAGAAAAACGAAGAAAAAGTAAATCGATAAAAAATAATAGAAACTTATTATGTGATACTGGGACTTGAAAAATATGTAAAAATAAATGAAAATACATTTTGAAATTCTCTTCATCAAGTCTAAAAATAGACATGTAAAAGGCAGACTTGGTGTCATGTTACACGGACATCATTGGAAACACAATACATGATTTTCTTGACCAACTGGGATACAACAAAAATGTATTACATAACAGCTTTGCCTATATAAGAATGAGTGAAAAAACCACTTGATAAGACTCACTGCAAACATGCACAACAGTGCACACAAGAAGACACACAGCAAAAAAAAAACACATTCCTAATTTAGTTACTTCTATCCCTAAATATATACACATACACTCACGCATATGCATATATCTTTACACCTACATATGTTTCATTTAACTGTTACCACTGCTGTTATTAAATTATATTCAAATTTGCTCTATAATATCATTTGTTTTGGGCAGGTGAAGTATTGTTTGCTCTTTCTTTCTCTCATCTGTTGTCAACCAAAACATCACTTTTCCTTTTCCTCCTCTCATAAATACTAACTGCAAGACTTCCTAGGGTCGAGTCGTTAGACAGTCGAGATACAATTTAACCTGATTGTTCGGACGGACACTTCTATCTGCTTATTACTAACACTCTTGCTTTGTATATATCTGTTATTTCAATACACTTGTTCAACCTATCTTCATCTTCTGTGTCTTTCTTTTCTGGCCCCTAAACAGGCCACAAAGGTAAAGCATTTAATAGCTGCTTAGTCTCAGTTATTTGCATAAAAATGGATTTATTGTTGTTATTTTTATTATTTTCAGTTTTGTTGTTGTTTTTGTAGAGTTTGAAGAGAGTACCAGATTAGGAATGAGGAATTGAAGAACAATGTTCAAATTGCAGTCATGTTCATTACATTCTCTTACATACTAATATCTTTAGGAAAGGTATGATACCAACTCTTCTCCACCAGCTATTGGGTTCTATAAATCTTGGTTGGCAAACAGTCTTGGAGGAGAAATGTATGTAGCCCTGGCAAAGTGCACATTTTGCAGCTGAGGAAACAATCATTTACATCAACTTGATGATTCCGACTACGGCTAATTTCTATTTCTGTAGAGTTTCTTTGATTTATTTGTCAAGAGTGTTCCATAAAGTGTGAGTTCTTGGAAATGACCAGGTAAAATTTTATAAGTATCTAAATGTTGGAAAGACTACATATCTATACAACACCAGATAAAAATTACTACAAGCAAAAGGTTCAAAATGTTCAATCATTAGGATTCAAACACTAACAAAACATTTATGTTGGTAGGACTCACTATGACAGAAATGTCTCGAGAGTGCCTTAATCACAAGGTCATCTTCAGTAAATTTACGTCCTGGCTTTTACAACATTTCACCATTTCTGACAGATCTAATATCACATTGTGGAATACTTACAAAAGTGTTGGAAACAACAAAAAAAAAGCCTAGATGAATTCGGCTAGATAAAAAAAAAAAAGAAAATTCTAAAATTCCCAGCACCACTCTGTTGTGCGCATATAACAAATTTAGTCTGAAGGATTTAGTCTGATGAAAGCCTGAAGGATGAAATGTGTCACAAGTAAACTTTTTTTTATCATAAAATTTCTCCAATACTTTTCTCAATATCTAAAACTATATATTGTTATCTCGTATATATTTTCAAGTACAGTGTTGGTACAGATGGAATAAAATTCTAGTAACTTCTTAAAAGAGTGTTCAATACAGAGTAGAGCAAATAAAATGCATTCAAAATTATAACATATGCATGTTATACCAACACTACAAAAATAGCCATTTTGTTTCAATACTTCTGGTGTATTATCAAGTGACAAGTGTTGATTGCAATCAATTTTTGTAGGTGTGTTATAACATACATATGTTATAATTTTGAACATATATATATGAGAGAACCAACTACATACATGACACTTAATTAGGAAAGAGTGCTTTGGAATTTTTGATGTTTACTGTCCTGTGATTATCAAATTGAAGACAAGAGGGACAGAGTGAAACAACAAATAACCTACCTAACAACCTTGTGTAAATGGCCAGTAGAAGAGAACCAGGGAGAGATAGCAAAAAGACGAAATTTACTAAGAGATAACAAGGACAGGAAATAGTGGAGAGCTGTGATCATCAATGTCTTCAAGGGACATGGCACATAGAAGAAGGAGGCATACACAAATAAATAAACTCATTAATATATAGATATATTTTTACTTTTTATGCATCATTTAGTTCCTATGACATTAAAGTCATTTTATTTCTACATTTCTAGATAAAAAATGAAAAAGAAAAGCATTTCATTAATTTTTTTGTATTTATTGAAAAGAACAAAATGGTATTTTCCATGAATTATTCTTCCAGATGACTTGAACATTTAACACTTTTTCTTACACATCATCTGGATTTCTTTATGACTTTCTTAAAACAATAAAAATTAACGAAAATGAAGAATAAATTTTTTTAGTTGCCCATTTTTAATTTATGCAATTTTGCCAGGAATTTTTCATAATAGAATATGTAATATAATAATTTTAGAAGCTTTATTCACTTAATTCAGTTTTAGTTCTGAAAACATTTTATTTTATAGTAATGACTGATTATAAGCATGGGGGTAGATGTGTTTATTTTATTACCACAGAATGCATTATTATGTAAATTAAAGCAGAAAACAACTTGTTCTTTAGTCAGCCTTCTACATGTTAAACCTAAAGAAAAAAGAATTTATAATTTGAAAGTTTTTCTTTAAAATTCATGCATCATGTTCTTTTTGTAGTCAGTGTTATTTTTTCTCATGTTGAGATTTAATGTCAGACATTTCTTGTTGCTTTTCATCAAAATGTTTTAGTCAATCAATTTCCATTGAGACATGAACTTTTATTCTAAACTTGATTCATTGTCATCAGTGACTAATATACAAGTACCTCAACCATTAAGCTGATATATATTTCTTTCAATCACTTAAAATGACTTAAAATATGGTTTTAAATAAAAGGTTACTTCCCTTCCATAGGGTGCTTACCCAACAAAATAAGAAAAATTGTTCTTTCAATTATTTTTACTAAATTGCATATATTGCTTCATGGTACAAAATGCAAAATACTTATTTCACAACAACTTGATTATTTCAATGGATAAATTCATAACATTTAAATAACTTGTGAAAATAAAAACCAATGTAAACAAACCAGTAAAAATATCATTGCCCACTGTAGCCAAGAAATAAAGACATCCAAATCAGAAAGAGTTATGTCCCCTACAGTTGTCTGCCATCATCTCAATTTGACACGGTCTTCAAGAGAAAGAGTTTAATCAATATTTCCTAAGCACAAGACCAGATGAAGTGGAATTGGTTGTAGGAACACCAATTCTTATATGGAAATGGCTTGTTTGAACAAATTCCACATTCCATATCTGAGCTTCTACCAAGCTTTGAATACTAATCTCTGGCATCAAAAGCAAATACTGGGCCATTTTGCCTTTGAGTCAGGAAAAAAGAAAGAATTTAAATGAGTTGAATGTTTAAGTACCTCACTAAACTTTCAAAAGGTAAAATAATGGCTGACAGAATTTTAAACGAGCAAGATATTTAAGATAATTATCATTCTGTGTAGTTTAAGACAATTTGGTGAAGCTACAGGCTTCAAAATGCTTAATTGGTTCAACTTAGGGGTTAGTGAATAGAACCTTAAATTAAGGATAATCTTCCAGAAAATTGAGTAAAACAAAAACTGATTATTTTTTTTTTTTTTTTAATCATTTAATCCCTAAGAAAGGCAATAATGCTTCTAGGATGCAAGATGTTACAGGGAGTGAAAATAAATGAGATTTTAGTGACGAAAAAAGACAATAAAAACACAAGATTCAGGAAGACAGAAGATGGCAATTGACATTGCATTTAAATTTGTGAATCTTGTAGGTGGTAGAGAAGCAAGAAACCTGAAGGAAATTTCACAGGCTAAAAGTACAAGAAAAGAAACTAGTAGAATAGAATTAACAGTTGCATCGAGCTAGTTCAACAGCAAAATGGTAAGACCTAATTGCCAATCTAGTAGCAGACTTAAATTCGTGCAGTCAAGGCACTAAATAAAACAGCTGATTAGAACAATTGCCATGAAAATATCTGTCTCTATTTCTGAGATGAAGTATTGTAATTATTTACATTGTTCAAAATGTTTTTTATTGCCATATTCACAATGTTTTGGCTATTGTATGCTCCAGCCTTCTTCATGTGACTGGAATTTCAAACTGAACCCTTTATTTCATTTAGATTGTTCTAGTTCCATGTGCCATGCCTCTTCCGGATGTCTCAGTTATCTCCCTTTAACTAAAATCTCCAAGTTTTTTGTTCACCCCTGCAGTAGCCAGTTATTGAACACACAACTCTTTGGGTCAACTCAGTGGATTCAACCCAATGGATAAAAGCATGGGTGGATCCAGTGAATTGACCCAAAGAGTTCAATATCTGGCTACTGCAGTGGTGAGCAAAAAATCTTGGAGAGTTGAGTTAAAGGGCGATAACTGAGATATCCCAAAGAGGCAAGGAAACTAGAACAATCTACACCAGTGGATGAAATAAAAGGGTTCAGTTTGAAATTCCAGTTGCCTTGAAAATGTTTGTAGAAAAGACAGAGGAAAGCCACATTAGAACGGTGCAAAAGTAGCTGAAGCCAGGATGCCAGATCAGGATCAATTATATTATACACCCTTTTTTGAATTTTGTCAAGAATCTTGACATATACAGAAGGATCATCAGACCAGATTGCAAATCAACTTTATCACTGTCCACTACAATAAGCCAAAATATTGGCAGAAGGATATCTAAGCTATGTCAATGTCATTTGATATTTACTAAAGCAAAGGTAGAATTTCCAAAAAGAATTGGAAGTACCAAATTGCACCAACTTTCCAAACAGATTGAGAGCCTGCTTGCTTACCTAGAAGATGAGCATTCAAAAAAATGCTATTACATGGTTTCAAACACAAACTACTTGCATAAACCAATAAATAAATACATAGATAATAAAAGGGTGAGCTAGATATTAAGGTCACTGGAGAATATGTAAAACTGAGAGAGGAAAGGATGAAAATGGGAATAGAGAGAGAATGTGTAAGATAAATGGAAAGAGTAGCAATGGAAAAAAGAAAGAAAAAACAAAATGAAGACAAAAAAGGAATGAGAAATTCCTGTTTTCACTACGGGCTCATTTATTGTTCAATATATTGTGCAATGCAGTGAATGAATTTTACCCAAATCTGCATTAAACCACAGATTTATAAGTGCACACTTAGAGTGGAAGCTTTTTTTTTTTCTCAAGTTAAAATATTTCTCTGACCAACACATATTTTATTGCCAACATTGAAGATTAACATTTTCCCTCTTATTCATTGTTCATTCCACTGTGTTGTATAACAAGTATTCCCCCATTGTATTGAATCTTTTCAAGGATCCCATTTTCATATATATATATATGTAAGTGGGCATTGAAGTCTCACATCAAGAGGCAACAATCTGCTTCATGCCTGAACACAATCATCAGGTCATATGAATTATGTTTTTGTTCAACATATGACTTGATGATTGCATTTAGGCATGAAACAGTCACTACTGAGTTGATTTCAATATCCACTTTTATATTCACATATACTCTATCACTGATATTGAGCACTTTAACCCATAAATATAGGATAACTTACAACTATATTTCATCATATATATATAGAGAGAGAGAAAGAGAGAGAGCAATAAAAATATTAAAAAATTAAAATCTTCAGACATGCTGGGTTTTAGATTAATATTCTTTTGTTTTTATTATTATTTCAATTAGATTCCTCAACTAGTTATGGCCATCATCAGGAGAAAAAAAATTTCTGCTGTAGCAGTGAACTACAGAAATATATATATATATATATATATTACATACATATATATATATATATATGGATATAAAGCAAATAATTAAATATTAGCAACTGTATATACGTGCATCAGCATGCATACACAGATAAGGGAATAAATATTTACTTAATTTAATATTAGGTTGGTGCAAAAATAATGACGTAATAATGACATTTTTTGATGTATTTTTTAACGTCAAAAAATGATATTATTACGTCATTATTTTTGCACCAACCTAATATAATGTGTAAATAAAACAGTGCTCAATATGATTAGGCAGAGCTAAGAAGTATATATATATATATATATATATATATATATATATATATATATATATACATACCTACATTCATTGTTGTCAGCATTAAATAACCTATTGAGGTTGATATGCCATAAAACTAAACAAACCAAACTACATTGATTGTGCAACTTAAAGTTTTATGGTCTTACCAACTCATCAGGCACAAACTTGTGATTCATATGTATATTTAATATATATATATATATATGTGTGTGTGTGTGTGTGTGTGTGTCTGCCTGCATGCAATTAATTGAGCCGAAAAGTTGTCTGCTTGCCCACAACAAAGAGCTGATATTGTCTCAGAAAAATATTTTGATTAGCGACAAGAACTTTTCAGCACTTCATAATATATAAAATCAGCAAAGACATAGATAATTTTTAAATTCTACCTACAAGTTCCATGCAGATAATGACAATTGGCAGCTAATAAAAACTAATGAAGTTAGTTTTATCAGTCATATAAATGTAACGAAATATGCAGATACATTGTTCTAGTTGTTGTCCTCATCTTTATTGTTTCACAATGTTTCAGTTATTGTATGCAGCAACCTTCTTCAATAGATATTTATTGGAATTTTAAGCTAAACCCATTATTTAGGCCACAGCAGTGAGTTGTTTTAATTCCACATGCCATGCCTTTGGATATCTGAATAAAGCTGAAGCATACAACTAAAACATTGTAAATCTGACAGTAAAGATGAAGACAATAGTCCAAATAGTATAAAGAGTTACAATAGCTCATACAATGCTGTATCTGGGAGGTAGAACAGATACTTAATCTCCAAAAGCAAGCCTGAATTTATCTCACACATTTTTTTTTAACAATTTGCTCTGCTCAAGGAATGCTATAATATTTCATTTTTTTTCCAAGTACATATTACCTCTTTTGAGACAGGCAAGCAAATGCTTTTATTTTGAATTTCACTCCATCTGTCCTCCTGTTTCAACAGTCATATGGTTTTTATAATGTCACATTTGAAAGGTCTTATAATTGAAAAATATTTACTTCCAATATACCTCAGCTGCTCCATTATACACTATATCAGGTTCATCATCTACCTTTACACAAGCTTGGTATAATATGTTCCATATCAGACATTAACCCTCTAAAAGACAATTTTCTTTACAATTCACCTTGAAGTATATTTTCTATGTAAAATTTATGTTTAACATGTCATGAAGCCTGTAAAATTAAGCAATTATGAACTGAATTAATAATCATCTTCACTGCATTCATCTTTACATCCTTGTTGAATGGAGGATTAAACACAATTATATTTCATGCTCTGTAGAATTCATCCTTAGGGATTCTTACCTGTAAATCAAATCAGATGAATAACTATTCTTATTTTTAAGCTGCTTCATATTGAACTTTCACGTTATCAAATAAGTTAAAATTATATATGAACTGTGTTTAGAACCAATTTGAAAATGTCAGGAATAAAGATAGAACAAATGTTTAGATAAATCAGTTCATTACCCTGCATTATGAGTGGCTATATATATATATATATATATATATATATATATATATATATAGGAGCAGCAATAGTCTGGTTCATTCTTGAATGCAATCTTCAGGCATAAAGATTGCATTCAAGCATGAAATAGACTATCACCACTCAGGTTGACCTCAGTGTCCACTTTTACATTTACATAGACTCAATCTCTGATATTGAGCACTTTTACCCATAAACATAGTATAACTTAAAACTATGTTTTTATCATATATATGTGTGTGTGTGTGTGTGTGTCACAATTTCAGTGTGCAACTCAATGTTTTCACATAAAAATGTGTATTAACATTCTGATATTGGGAAAATTTTCAGGCTATATTTATATCATAAACCTACTATGTACATTTTTTTTTAATATTTATTTTTATTAAAAATATTTACAATAATTTCGTGGAGTGATATTTTATAAAGTAACACATGGTTTCTTCATATTGTGAATAAATATATTAATATTTTTTATTTCCGAGATATAAAGATTGTTATGGGTCAAAAGAACAATCATCAACAGTAACTTTTAATGATGAATGTAGAGCTAAATTGGCTGAACATGGTGACTGGTTTAGAAATTGGATCCTTCATGGAAATATTCAACCAAAACTACTTTAAAGATGACATTTGGGGAAGTGGAGTAATTTTCTGGGCTAGTATTGTAGGCAGTATATTTAGTTCTTAGGCAAAACATTTTATTGACTAGTATCATGAATCTTTAAGCTGTTCATTCAAACAAGATAATGTTCCTGCCTATCTGCAAAAACTGTTTCTCACCCTTGGTTTGTCAAAGACACCAAATTAATGGAATGGATTTCAACCTCTCCAAATATTTTAGTCCGAGAGAAAAACTTGCAGTTTATTATTGAAGAGATGCAATATGAGAAAGGAAAACAATATTCAAGAATAGAATATCCCTGGAAAGCAATAAAAACTGATACAAGTAATGTTAAAGATGAAATAGTAGAAAAGTTTACAAAAATGACTGAATGAATGAAAAACTGATAATTGTTATAAAATATAAAGGAGCCCATTTGAACATGTAAAATAATTTATTAAGTTTATTGGATATAGAGTTAATCAAATCTGTCCTATGATTTGGGGATTTGTTTATAAATAAAAGTTATGTTACACTTTTTGGCACACCTAAAACTAAGATGTCAATATTTTTAATAACTTTAATAATTTTACTTGGCATATATATGAAGTAAATAAAGAGTGGAAATTTTTGGCAACATTTGTTAATGTCAATTTTGTGATGGAACCATTCACTCACATAATAAAATCTTATTTATATTTTCTTTTTTTTTTTTCTTTTTTTTTTTAAGCATTTCACCCCACGCAAGGTGGGAGTGCCACTAGCACGCAAGAGAATGAAAGCAAGAGTAAAGAGATGTGATAGAAGAAAGGATGTAGGGAAGGATGGGGAATTATATCAAGGTATCTGAAGATGTCACTTGACATTGCATTTGAATATTTGAAGATTATAGCTATCAGGAAAGCAAATAAGAGGAATGGAGTTCCACAGATGAGAAGTGCAAGACATGAAGCTATTGGAGTAAAATTAAATGACTACATTTAACAGTTTTAACAGTGAAAGGGTGCGACTAAGATGCCAACCTAGTAGCATGCTTAAATTCATGCAGTTGTGGAACCAGCAAAAAGTGCTTGTCGAAGCAGTTACCATGAAAGTATTTGTAGAAAAGACAGAGGGAAGTCATGGCACATCTTTGAGAAAGTGACTGTAGACAAAATGCCAGATCAGGACCAATCACATTGCATATCCGTCTCTGGATTTTGTCAAGGACCATGAGATAATCAGCAGGGGCTGTAGACCATATATGGCAGCAATATTCCCCGGTTGATTTTTAGATTTGAAGGATGGACTCAGGTGAGAAAAACTTTCAGGCGCAACATAGAAACAACTTTCCTTGTGGTAGATGAAGCTATTGATTCAATGTATTTGCTCCATCTCAGGTCAGTTGACAGTGTGAGACCAAGAAGGTGCAGAGAGGCACTCTCATGGAGTTGAGCATGAGATATTCTAATGGGAGGTAGGGTGGGTAAAAGAGACCATTAAAATTTACCAGCCATTTCTTGCTCCAGTTGACCACAGATTGGAGGTCCTTTTCGAGACCAACAGCCAGGTTAGTTTTGTCAGTGATGCCAGATTTGCTATTGAGGCAGGAATAAATAGTGGTGTCATCTGCATAGATACCTACTTGGGAACTGATGACATGAGAAATCGTTAATGAAGATCAGAAACAGTGTAGGCCCCTGCTTTTCCATTATTATGAAGTGCTTGGTAAACAAATTCAGTTATGGCCATGAGCACATCAGTTGTACATCAGGCAAAGCAGAAACCATAATGCTTGTCAGAGAGCAGATCATGGGATGTAAGGTGCTTAACCACTTCAGTGTTGATTAAAGCTTTGAAGACTTTGCTGAAGAGAAAAATATTAAATAGCTCTGCAATTTCAATTGTTTGTACTGCATATTGAAAACTTTTTCAAAATATAAAAATTTCCCAAGCAAGATATACCTTATTTATAAAAACTGTTTTACTGTGTGTGTGTGTGTATATATATATATATATATATATATATATATAATGTTTATTTATAACTAGTCATAGTTTTGCAGATTGTGTGAAACTAAGTAGAGCTAAGTAAATATTTCATCATTATTAATGTTCTCTCCTTCAATATTGAGCACTTTAATTACAAAGGTTGCTTGTTTACAAACATTATTTTCCACAGTCATATTTTGGCCAATGTTTTTTTGTGGGTGTGAATATATATAATACACCCACACACTGTATTGACGATTTACTATAGGAAAATGGAAACCCAATTTTTTTTTTTTTTTTTTTTTCAACATATGTGTGCAATTTCTTAAAAGCATTTGCTGAAGCACTAGAAATGTTGGAAAAACTAACCACTAAGAATGTCAGAACTGTTGGAATGCAACTCCCAAAAAAGTATGTTGTAACAAAGCCAGAAATAGCTCAGCTACACCGAGCTATCAAACAAACTGGTGACAATCAAAGCAACAAACTGAGACAAGAATTCAGCAACCTATGCAGGAGATATGTTGGAAAGCCTAATATAATAGAAATCTATCAGATACAAATGCTTCCCAGCCCAGAACGAGAAGCCTTCAGCTCTTGTTTAAAATTTGCCACTGGAAACCGCAAAGGAGACATTGTAGGCACTATCGTAAAAAAAAAAAAAAAAAACTATAAGCAAAACGACTCGCAATTCACCAAAGGTTTCATTCAAAACATAATTACTGGTACTATAGAAATCAAGAGCAAAAATACATTACCACTAAGAAACCTATATGTACTAAAAAACCTAACAAGAAATAAGGAAATCCACATCACTCCCTCTGACAAGAGAGGAGGGATTGTGATCATGAACAAGAATACATATACAGAAAAAAATTAACTCATTATGCAACAATACAGACACATACAAAAAATATATATATATATATATATATATATATATATATATAGCTGGCCACTTACATTCAAGGATACCTCTCTACTAGCATGGCTAGCCAATCCCTATTACAGAGGCTTGCTCAGGTGCATTTGTGTTTATTCAACACCCACAGAACCCATCTGTGGTTCATACTGCAACTATGCCAAGCAGATCTTAGTTACAGTTTCTGGGAAAGAATGTGTTATCTAGCATGATCAACAATTTAAACAAGGCCAGCACACTCAAGCCCTTGGCCATGATGACTTGTGATTTTGTGCTAGCACAGCTATTGATGACATATATATACATATAATGTAAATCTATTTATACTCAGTGGGGGAAAAACGTGGATAGCATAATTTTCAAACCAATTGGGATCCGAGGAAAAAATTTGGAAAAGAAAAAAAAAAAGGAAACCTCTGAACAGAGTGAAAGAAAGTACCTTAAATTTCTGGTACAAAGAAAAAAAAAACGTGTGAGTAATAAGTTAAAATGAAGAGTACTCAATACAATAATTAGAGCAAAGGTAAAATAAATAAATCCTATTGAGCCAGGTACTACCTACTTATGTTTCACTACATGGGATCATCAGTGTGAACTGGCTATATATATATATATATATATATATGTGTATATATATATATATATATATAGGTTAATGGTCAGGGTTGAATCAGACCGGGAAACAGTAGTATTAAAAAGTGCTCAATACCCATGAGAAAAAAATAAGTAAAAACAGAAATAACATGCAGAGCTTTTAAGTTTAAAAATCAGGAGGTCAATTAAAATACGCAACCTGGCAGTCTTAATGTTAATTTCAAAATGACCGCTTTAACACTTTATTTAAACAAAGCCCACAAAGAACGCTACATAATTATCTGTCAAAATAAATAACAGGCGTATGATGATTAAAAGACAGGACATTGGGTCTAATGGGAAGAGAAGTGGAAAATGAGGTGAAAGAAAGAATGGAAACGGAAAGGAATGTAAGTGTATTGTAAATGTAAAAACGTAAAGCAAATATGTAACTTAATTGTTATGGAGGGCAACAGTGGGTTTTTTTTTTTATTTTAGATTTTTTTTAACCGGCTTCATATTCACTTAATAAAAATTGTTTTATATGAGAGCAAGGGCTTAAAATTTCTGAATTTTGTTTTAAAAGATTTTTTTGGTCCCAGTAATGTCATAATTGATATTAGGTTGGTGCAAAAATAATGTCGTTTTCTCACATATTAACATATGTGAGAAAACGACATTATTTTTGCACCAACCTAATAATTTCTCTTCTTGGCAGTTTGTAAATGTGGATATAATTGTTATGTTTTGACCTTTTTTTATTAAAAAACATTTGCAAACTATGCTTGTTAAATAAAGTGATTTTACACTCCATCATTTTTATTTTTGCTTTTTAAGTTAACAGGATCAGATACTTAAGAAATGACACAACCCAAAAACAAGAGACTTACAGTTAGGCTATAACATAATATTTAGGTACTAAATGCTGGATACAAGATTTGATGAGAAAATTCACCAAGTCAATCTGTAAAATAATTCATTCTTATGGGCATTGAATACTTTAAAAGTACAAAACTCAGGAATTTTATTTTAAATCTAATAATGGCAGTGATTCTCCCTGCCCGAAGAATAATTAAAATACTCTTTCTGTCCTAACATGTTCATTATACACACACACACACACACACTCATATATATATATATATATGTGTGTGTGTGTGTCAAAATATTATGATCAGTAAAATGTAGCAAGAGTGACAGTTACTGTCTCATCCCAAATATGCTTCTAAACAGACTAGCATCAAATATTTCATTTTGATGTGCTGAATGCCACAGTGATGAGCAAAGATATTTGAGTTATTTCAATAGAGATTAAAATGTAATAGCCAGAAGACTAGGTTCAAACATTCCTGAAGCACGCTAACTTGCAGGATGCCTAATTTCAGTTATAAATATCTAGTGGCATTGACCCGAGTTGGAAAAAATACACCAACCATCAAAAACATTAGGTAACCAAGACTTTGCAATGTAAGAAGTGAATAGAGGCTTTGGTGTCAAGTAGGAATCAATAGAAAGATTAATCTGTCAGAAATTGCAAATAGCTTTAATCAAAGTGAGGAAAGAGTGTGTCACAACACTCTTTACATCAATCCTAGCTGCATAGTTGCAGGTCCATCAGAGCACACGTATACTAACCAATGTCAATTTTCAAAAACATCTTCACTGAGCACATGACCACCAGAAGTGGGCATTGTATCAATGGAAGGTTTCTTCGTTCAATGAGTCTCACATTTTCTGAAATAAGATAAACAGCAAGATACATGTGCATTATTATTCTGTGGAAGAAGATGGCACTAGGATAAAACATAACAAACTGGTGGAGGTAGTGATGTGGTTTGGGCAACATTCTGCTAGAAAACACTGGGTCAAGTCATTTATATGAAAATTACTTTGTCCTATACCACAATATCAATTAAGATAATGTGGATACCTATATGATAAGTCTTCTCTTATAGCAGTTGCATCCTTCAATAAAACAATGCAGTCTCTGCCATAGGGCATAGTTGTATGCAAATGGTTTAAGAACATGAAAGTTCTACTGTGTTCACCTAGCCACAAAATTCTCCAGATCTCAGTCCAACTTACAGAAAGTGGTGAACTAAAATGTTTCTTCTGCAAGACATTCACACTGTACATACTTTGCAGAAGTGAAAGAAGCTGCACTGCTGACATCCTGGTGCACCAGATACAACAGGTCATATTTAGAGTGCATATGCAAGAGAGATATTTTGCACGTAAAACAAACACCTGTTAATAGACAGGTGATCATGGTATATATATATATATATATATATATATATACATATATATATTGAGACAGAATAAAAATCTGTACCATTTTCTTCAAGTGAATTTCAAAGACAATATTTAGATTTATTGAACAATATTTGTGCCATTTTGTTTCATTATTTTTTGCCATCTTTCAAACAGTTTCATGTTTCCATCCACCCTCTTCTCATAACTTGGCATCTTTTGGGTGATGAACTTGTCTAAGTGGTTTCTACAGAGAATTAAAGTTCTTCCGACTAAGAGAAGTTGACAGGGATCAAAATAAAGGGTAATCTGAAGTGGGGGGTGTATGTATATATATATATATATATATATATATATATATATATATATATAGATATAGATAGATAGATAGATAGATAGTGGGCATACTAGGAGATTTCAGTGAAGCAGTAACAATTTCTGCCAAGTGTGAAAATAGTTGTGAGGTTTGGCATTGGCCACTTTTCATCAACTGCTGCCTTTAATTGGTTCAATTGCCTGAATTCAATGTCTGGTTCTGTAGGAGGAGCTTGTAATAGACAATGCCCTTTCAACCCTCTCAAATATTATCACCTTCTTCAAGTGACGACCAGCTTTTGGACTGATTCATTTCATTTTCTGCAAGACCTTGCCTCTGATCATTCTCTTAAAAAAATCATAATCTTTTTTTGTTGTTAGAGAAGCGAATCTCAAATTGAAATGTAGATCCAAACATTGTAGCAATTTGTTTATTCAAGTGCTTTGAACTGACTTTCAGTGCTCATATGAGATATTAGATATCGCAGACCTACTGAACCACTTACAAACATTACTCTCAGTTATGGCACCATCTCCATAAAAGGCACAGTCTGTTTTTGCTATT
Source organism: Acanthosepion lycidas (assembly GCA_963932145.1). NCBI lineage: Eukaryota > Metazoa > Mollusca > Cephalopoda > Sepiida > Sepiidae > Acanthosepion > Acanthosepion lycidas. The sequence continues at coordinate 158,893,764 of OZ010571.1, forward strand.
TGTACAGAATTTTTCCTTTTTAGAAAAAAAACAAAAAAAACAAAGAAATTATGAAAATGCATTTCATTTTCCTGCATTTTTACTTTTAACCTTAGAATATTTCAAATTCACAACCCATACACTAATCATATTAAAAACATATTGAAATATCACTTTTCCCATATATAGTATATCAATATATTTCAGTCAAGTGTGAAACAAAATCATGTGTTAAAATGCACTTCCATTTCAAAATGCTACAGATATTTGTTCCAACTCAATATTTATATATATGTATTGAAATTATACTGCAAATATAATAGTCATATGGAATATTTCTTCTCAAGATTCAAAAATGCTGACCTGCAGTTTGTGCATTGGACAATTGCTACTTACTAAGATATCTATTTAGTTTAGCTTTAAAAAATTGAAAAAATAAAAGCTTAAAGACATTTTAAAGAAAAATATGAAAATGCACACACACACACACATACCTGCCTGCATATACAAGTAGATATTTGTACCTTTTTAGGTATTTTAGAGTTCACAACACCCATAAATGTTTAGGTTAGAAAGATTGAAAGGTAAAATTTTGTAATATTTGATGATAGAAGGCCTATTCGATTAACATTGGAATTTCTAGCATTTAATAGGCCCTAAAAATGGCATACTGGTTTCTTGATTAAAAAAAAAAAAAAAACTCAAAAAATTTCAGCTCAAAAATTCCCATGGAAATAGACATATTTTTTTATATGCATATACAATTAAGTGTGGATGAAATCTTACTGTAATCTTTTTACATATAATTCTAATATGTATATATACAGAAGCTTGTTATATATATATATATATATATATATATATATATATATATATATATATATATATATATACATACTGACAAAGATATCATGTGTTTGCACTTTGGTAAATATGACTCAATAATGATCAGTTTAAAGACCATTGGGAAATAAAGCAACTGATATCAAAAAAGAAAATGAGTAATTTCTTGTTACATACATTTTTTTATTTTTTTACACTTAAATTTACTTCTTTTCTTAATCCTCACTTCTTGCCTTATCTTTCACACCAGACATGCTTTTATGACTTCAGGAACAGAACTCACACAAATTACCAGAAAAAAAAAAACAAAAAAAAAAAACAATTCTATTTTTTTCTTTTAAGAAGTGCAATAAATAACTTGCAATTCTTCTTTTAGTTCTGTTTGTCCTCAAATAAAAACATGCATTCGATTCTGTTTTTATTGATATTTTCAGTTCTTCCATTTACCAAAGTTTTGACTCCCCCCTCCCCCCACCGTCAAAAAAAAATAGTTAAAAGACAATAGAAATGGTCAGAGATTGGTAGAAAGGATCTCTTATTTTCTTTTTTTTATTATTTAAAAGTTTCATTTATGTTAAAAACTTTTTTTCCTACCTCTGCAAAATTATGGAGGGTTCAGGTTTTTCTTATTTCACTGCTCCATTTGAGGATTTTATTTTTATTTTTCATTTTCAAGGACACACAAAAATATAAAAATAAATTGATATCAATGCTACAAAAAAAAACATTAAACAAATCAGAAACACAGCAGATAGGGAGGATAAAAAAAAACTCAGTTCTTTCATAGAAGCTAAAATTAAGTCTAAAAAGCATCCTTGCTTTCATATTTCTCTTTTACACACAATCAGGCCCAGAAATATGAAAAAATATTCAGACAAAGAAATTTAATTTCTAGATTATTTTGGTCAATAAGTGACTGAAATCTCCTGAAAGTTTGAAACTAAGGTAGCAGAATCAGCTGATTTCCTAATTTTCTATACTTAATATACTTCTTTATTTTTTATATATATATATATATATATATATATATAAACAAGTGCACATATCAGACATACATATAGGCACTCAGTACAGACACACATGAAACTTGCCTGATTTCAAGAGAAAAATGGAAAAATTAAGTATACCTCTAATTACCACTTATATATGATAAAATATAGTTTTAAGGCCTGGATTAAAGTGATCAACATCAAGAATATTGCATTTGTAAATATAAATGTAGACACTGAAGTCATCACCAAGTGGTGACACCCTGTTTCTTGTTTAAATGCAATTGTCAGGCCAGGTTCACATGGCTTGACAATTGCATTTAAGCAAGAAACAGACTGTTGCAGCTAGGTGTTGACTTCAATGTTCACTTTTTATATGAGAGGAAGAATGTGAGGTGACTAGAAACAAAGCTACAGAAAAAAACAAATATGTTATTCACTTTGGCTTTGACACCATCTGAAAGTTTTTTCACAAAATTACTTTAATTAATGTATAATATTGTTTCTCCTAATAATAACCAAATATATCAGATTTTATTATGAAAGTCAATTTCTTCACAATAAATTTGGTATTAACTGACCAATGTTAGTAAAATGTTCAGGATATTTCTATTTATATAATAAATATTCCAAGGAAATTTGATTTTGTCATATTTTGGTTTTATTACAAAAAATAACTTATTCAGCAATGTGTGATATTTTTATGCAACTCTAAGGCTGTTCATTATATATATAGTATATTTGGGTAGCAATCCCTCTTTTATACAAGTTTTTTATTAAAGATAACTAGAAAAGTACTGCAATTAAGCTTTTTATTTATTTTTTTCTATTCATATAAGTGTTTTCTTTGTGTGTAAAAGTTGTCTAAATGTTCTGCATGTCTGACAGGTTTCAGCTATGCTTTTAGCCATTATTGAGGATGATTTTTATTTAACAACTGAATGTTTTTTTATGTATGTATCTAGAGTTATAGCAAAGTTTTATTTTCCAAATACAGTCAGCACATTGTGGCCGTGATATTATTGAGTGTTATCTTTTTCTTTTTTTATTATTAGTGTTTTCCATTTATAGTCCCCTTTTCTTTTTTTTTTTTTCTTTTTTTTAACATGTAAATAAGGTTATTGTATGTTGTTGATAGGATTTAGTAGTTAAATGGATCATAATTGAGCCATGGTCAGAGATGTGTAAGGTGAGTCTTTTTGATAGGCATGTAGTGGTATGTTCGATATAATTATTCGAGAGTTTGTTTTGATCAGGAACACAGTTCCTTAAGGGATATGTGAATTCATAAATAACATTGTTTCTCTATAACTTAGATCTTGCAGGTATGTTTTTATTGCTGATGATAAGGTTACCTGTTTTAAATTTTTTATAAAAGATAATTTCATTTTCTTTTTCTGGTCAACTTGGGTTGTGCATTTCTTTAAAATGTTTCTAAGAAATTTCATTTTGCTTATAGTTAATGCATATTTGGCTTTCATAGAATATGTTATTGTTTTCATCTATATGTATCACTATTAGATCAGGTTATCAATGAGGTAGTTCAGAAAACTGTTCTTAACTAGGATCTATCTCGCATAATTGGGTTCTTTAAGGAAAAGGGGGACAAGAGCATGAATTCCTGTGTGCTCTCAAGAGAAAACTTTTTATAATGCCTATTAGGTTGGTGCAAAAATAGTGACGTTTTCTCACATCGTAACAAATGTGAGAAAACGTCATTATTTTTGCACCAACCTAATATGTATATAAGAGGTCATTCACTCAGAAAATTAAAGTGGCAAAAGTTTCTACTAATGGGGTTTTGTATCAAAAAATATTCAATATGTTACTATTGAATTCTGTAAGCACATCTAAAAATGGAAATTTTGTTATTTGTTTTTTTTTTTACTAAGTTCATAGGTGCATCTCTTGTTCATGCACATGTGTAGTTACAGCAACGTAAATAAATGTACTCCGATGAAATCCTAAGGGATGAAACATATCGCATGAAAACTTTTTTTTTTACTTTGTCGTACATACATACATTTTTTATATATATATATATATATATATGTAGTATTGACAAAGTGGGAAAACCTTTTCATGTGATATGTTTCATTTTTAAGACTTCATCAGAATAATTCATAGAATGACACATGAAACTGAATTAGATTTGGTCACTGAAATTTTAAACTTTTAAATTTAATTTTTTTTTATAAGTGTCTGGGTATATTCTCTAGCCACTTTCATTTGACAATAATTTTTAGAAACAAAAATTATGATTACCAATGGGTTCACCACATATTCCTGATGTATTAATGATACTATTAATATATACCTGTATAACTACCTTACCTTGTAGATGAACTAAACAAAATTTAATATGTTAGAATTAACTTACAAAATGGACACAAATAATACTTTACCTTACCTAAATATATTACACCATACTAACAATGACCTAAAACTAAGAGTTCATTACAAATTAACTAATAAAAATGATCTCCTAAATTTCATATTTTCACCATGACAACAAAATAAAATCCGGGATAATTATCAGATTCTATTTAAGAGCATTCAGAATTATATAGCCTTCAATATTCATGTGATTAAGAGAAATACATTGAAAATACTTAAAAGCTCCTCTAATATCCGAATTATTTCATATTAAATGAAAAGCAAAAGTCTTATAGAATATTTAACAATAAAAAAAACTTACCTTCCTGACAAACCAAACAAATCAAAATCTGTTATTCTAGCCACCTATTTTATTATAACTACAACTGAAAAGAATTTATCTAAATTCAATATGAAATTTGTTACAACTTCTAAAACAATAAAAGATATAATTAATACAAGACAAAATAATAAGAAGCTAAAATTTGAAGAGGGCTCTTTCTCTATCACCTGTAATAATTATCACAAGGAATACATCAGAGAAACCTCAAGGAATTTAAATAAAAGATTATATGAACACAAAAGGAATCTTTTACAAGACAACACGTTCATTGCTCACTATAAGGAATTTGAATATCATTTTGATCTTAAAAAATGATACTTAAATAAAAAGAGGAAACAATTTATTAAGAAAAAAGTGTGTAGAAAGTGCTTTAATTGTTAAATCATCCACAATAAATTTGTATCCAAGTTCTTACCACATTTCACCTTTCTTCTATTATCAAAATCTGGGATACTTAATAACAAACCTAAATGAAAATGGTTAGTCAAAATATTACCCAAATACATATTTTGAAAAAAAAATTTAGTTTAAAATTAAAAAATTTCATCTTCTCTCCCTCATGCACATGTGTAATTACATCAACGTAAACATCACTTTAGTCTGATGAAATCCTAAAGGACAAAACACGTCGCACAAAACATTTTTTCCACTTCATTAATTTTCCTAACCTTGTTCTGGTATATAAAGATTTAGATATCCTTTTCTCCCATAGAAGACTATGTTTATTGATGTTTATCTTTTAACTTCAGATGTATAAAAAATTACCCTGGGTTGTAAGAAAAATATAATCCAAAAACAGAAACCAGATATTGTGAAGTGAATGATGAGAATGCATTATTGAAAACTGGAAAAATTACATGATCAGAGAACAATTAGAAAAGAAACAAAAATCACTGACAAGATAGGAATAAGAAAAAAAAAACAAAAGAAACATATCAGTTGGGCAAAGTATTCTATGAAAACTGATTTATCAACAGTAATTTTTAATGAGGAATACAGAACTGCATTGGCTGGACTAGACACATTGGGGCCTTCATGAAAATAACCAACACAACTGAGAAAACAACAGGTGGAAACTGTTTTCATATTATTATAGACATTAAAATTAAAGGTCCCTATAATATTTTGAAAAGATAAGCATCTGTAAAGAAAATTCTAAAGAAATGTTCTTGGACAAGAAACGTCATCTATTTACTTGAAGTCTATTCTTTTATTGACCTCTCTCCATAATAATGGTTTTTCTCAGATTCTTTCACTTTCAGGAAATCATTGTGTCTTAGTGGCTTTATCATCTTGTTTGGGGTGAAATGATTAGAAGAAAATGTTTTTTGAGTTGTATACCACACAACCAAGAAGCTTTAAGCTAGATAGTATATTCAAGCAAAACAATTCTGACTATTGCCAACAAAGGTTTTACAAAATCTAAATTAATACAATAAATCATAGTCTCTCCAGATATGTTTTCAACAAGAAAAAAAAATTGTAGTTCATTTTATTAAAAAAGATGAATATAGGAATGGAAAAGAACATCTCTTTGAATAAATAAATAAAAAATGCTGCAATTAAATCAAAATATTAGAAAAGTTAAAATCAATGAACTAGTAGGAGTAGGCGATAGAAACATGCAAAATAGTCCATTCAGGTCTCCAGGATATCACTTTCATCAAATATTAGTTTCTGTGACTGATATCTTTTGGGATTGATTAATAAAACCAGGCACCTCCAAAAAAAGTTATTATCAATAAGGATATTTTTAGCAAAATTCACTCTATATACTGAGATTTATATATATATATATATATATATATATATACATTGTCAAATATAACAGACAACAAATACCTTATGTTTGATAATGAGCCATTCTAAGCTTCATATAATTGTTTTAATTTCAGAAGAAAATAAAGACAATTATCCAACATTTGAATATTTTTTTTATTATGCTGTATCTCAATTTAAGCTTTCAGCTCACATGAGCCATCATCAGAATGGTTATATGGACATTTCAACAAAGATATTCACCATTAAAGATGATATCCAGTTATGTTTACATAGAAGTTGCTATGTTACAATAGTGGTCACAGAATAGCAGACGCATGTCGTAAATTCATGATGCAGTTCCATGACATCATACCATGTGAGAAAACAAAATGTTAACAACAGAATAATGTGTCTTAATGCAATGTAATGAGTTTTGACTACTTTGAAATGTAATTTTGTTGAGTGTTGCTGCATTTTAATGTAGATGGCCTCCAATATCTGTAGATTCCTTTTACTGTGTGTATGTGTGAGTATTGTTGTGTTATCAACTAATATCTGTCTAATACATGGCTATGTTTTTCTAAGAAATATTGTTTAATAGAACTAAGATCAGAAAGGTACCAGGTAAGTCTATGGGAGAGTGTGGTTGTAGTAAAACCAATACATGTAGTGGGTTTATTATTAGTATCAGAGATACAATCTCTGAATGGGCATATAAATTGATACACTACATTGGGGGGGGGTAGAGGATTTGGTTGTGTGGTTGTAGGGTTATTAGAATCTATAAGATCAATTGTTTTAATTTTTATAATATATATTGAGCTTACCTAGTTTATTATTATTAATGAGTTTAACATTTCTATCTATCATGTTTTTAAGTGCTGTTTCATCATGTTTGTAATTATTATGCATTTGGTTACAATAATATAAGTTAATAATATTATGTTTATTTTGATGTACACTATTATGGTTACAATATTATTATTATCAATTTTGTTAGAGGAATTAAGTTTCAGATACATTTTAATTTGTTGATCAATGATGGACTTAGGGAATCCATTATTAACAAGAATTTTCTTAATGTTATGTAATTCTTTATAGAATATGGTTTTCAAAGAAGATATTGTTTGTGTGCACTTTATATAAAGGCTAACTTACATCATTGGGGGCATTCACTATTATAATTAAGACACGAGTTAATACGTTTGGGTTTCCTATACAGAGAATTAGTAAATTTATGAGTGCTGGAATCAATAAATACATATAGGAGTGGAATTTTATTATTAAGTTCTAGTGTAAATTTTAGGATGGAGTGACTTTCAAATTTGTTGTATAATTTGATCAATATTTTTGAAAATGTCATCTATGTATCTTATATATAGGGGGTTATTAGTGTCATTAAGTATTTTATTTTCTAAATGTGCCATATAATAACTAGAAAAAAGGGGGCCTAAAGAAGATACCATCGCAATACTGTCTATTTGAGTATAAATATTACCGAGAGGGGTCATGAAAAACTATTTGAGTGGTACATGCTAATATTTTTTTTTAAATAGTGGGTTTAATATTGATAAGTGTGATTAGAAAATTAGAAAAGGGACATTAGAAAATAAATTTTGTACATCCAAAGATGGGATTATTTGGTTGTTTGGTTTTACAGCATGAAGAATTTGTATAAATTCATTTCTGGAGTTAATACAGTATTTACTTGGTAGGTAGGGAGTAATTAATTTGTTAAGGGTCTTTGAAAGGTAATATACAAGTGTAGGTATTTGTGAAATGATAGATCAGAAGGGATGATCTTTTTTATAGATTTTTACATTTCCATAAAGGTAGACAGGTTGATACCTATGATCTTTTGTAGTTTATAAGATCCTATTTCAGCATTGTTAGCAGTAATAAGTTTATTGACATGGTTTTTAAGTTGGGAGGTTGGTTAACTTTAAAAATTTATTATGATCATCCAAAATGGCCTGTAATTTTGTGTGGCACTCATGTTTGTTTAAAATAACGAAAGGATTAGTTTTATCAGCTCATCGGATAACAATAATGATGTTATATTTTAGTTGTGTGGTTGCTTTTATTAAAGGCGTGTTTATAATTCCATTCAGCTTTTTATGATAATAGTGTTTAATAGATTTGGCTTTAAGTAAATTAAAGCAACTATACAAAGATTACAAACAGTTCATGAGCAAATATATATATATTAGACATTCATTGTCTGTTGTATTTAACAGTATGTATTTTAATAATGATCTGCTACCCCTTATATACAAAATTTATATATATATATATATATATATATATATATATATATATATATATATATATATATATATATATATATATATATATATCTGTTTTCCTTTGCATAAAAAATAACCATTGGATTATAAATTTTCAGAGTTCAGTTTTATTTTTCCTGCTTATAAATTTGAGCTTTTCATTTTTATTACCTGGAAATTGGTTTGAATTTAGAAAAATACCTTGTATTATAAAGAAAATTTCAGTCAATTGAATTGTTGTTTTTTTTCTCTTTAAATCATCTGCATTTATGGTCACATTTGAATGAGCACTCACAAGTTCAGGTTTCAAATTTTATCAAGGAAGAAAAAAAATAAATAAATAAGAGCAAAACCACAAAGGAAAATCTACAAATTTTAATTTGATTTCTCAATAACAGATTTTCATAGGAAAAAATAATCACTGTTTATAACATAATTCTTAAACAAGTTTTTTTTTTGTTTTTTTCAAATAACTGTTGAGTTATTGGTGGGGCAGTTTGGGGTTGAATGAAGAGAATTTTCTGTTAATGGACATGGCATAAAAAATAAATTTGTAAAAAAAATTTTCTTACAATTTAAAAAAAAAAAAAAAAAAAAAAAAGCCTAGATATCTTTTTAATAAAATTGCAATGAAATAAAATAAAATGTTGATAAATTTAACAAGATAAAACAAATTTAAGAGATTAAATGAACAATCCTGTTTTCATATATATGTGAGTGTGTATATTAATTGTCAATATCATTTAATATTTGAAGGCATTAATGTAACAATCAAATTGCTAAGGATTTATCATTTCATCAAGTTTTCATTACCAAATTGTTATCAGAAATGGCAAACATCATCATAGTTTCTGTCTTCAATTATTTCTTTATTAATATATTTTAATTTTCCATATTAATATTTTTATTTAAATTTATCATTGTTATTGTTTTGCTTTCTTTGGTATTATTATTATTAACAGTATTGCATCAAAATACAAATCTTACCATTATCACTGAAAATAAAGTTTATTTGAAACCTAACAATCTTTAATATTTTTCAGTTTAGATATTTTTTTAAATATTCGCAAAGTGTTTGGCAATATTTGTTAACTATGAAGACAAACATTTTATTTTTTTGTTATTGTTAGGTCAGTGATTTCTTTTTCCATTTCTTTTCGAACTGAACTTGAATTCTTTTAGTCTTTGTACAGATATTAGCTTGAAATTCTTTTTCTTAGGACAGAACAATTTTATAACATTTTCTGCTTCAGCAAATTTCAATTCTTTCTCCACAACAAAAATAATGACCTTTTCTTTTAATTTCTATAAAATTAATTTTTACTTATTTTAAGTATTGTTTTTCAAAAAAAAAAAAAAAAAAAAAAAAAAAAAAAAATCTTCCTAGATTTATTAAAAGAAAATAGTCTTCAAGTGTCATAGCCTTTCAAACATTAGATACAGGTAACTAGGAAAACTTGTCTTATGAACTGACATACTAATAGACATATCAGTGATATTAGTTTTAATAGTAACAATCATGTTATTAATGATTTTACCACTTATTAGAATTACGAAAATAAAGTCAAGACAAAATCACAAAAAAAGACGACAAACTCAATGCATTTTATCTCACACTTGGTACAAAAGTGGAAATATGACTAATATTCCATATTTGAGGTAAGTTCCCTGATGAACAAAACTCTGGCTCAGATAACTGATAAATGTTATTTTGTTTATGTGAGAATAGACCAAGATTTATAGGTTTTTAAATCTGATCAACATAAGGAAAAGAGTTTTAAACATTTACAAATGGTCATTGACAGAAGAGGTTCAAACATGAGATTAAATAAAAAATAAGATTGGCTGGATTCAATTTTGTCATGAAAGCCCATATCACCCCCACAACAATATTTCATTGGTTCTGTTGCCAGTGGGCTATCATGCCACAGAAAAACAAAAACACTCACAGATTCAGGTTTTGATGTTTTTGAAAATTAGTTTGACTGCAGGAATTTAAAAAAAATCCTTACCAAGCTAAAATATCTATGGCTGGAAGAAATCTTTTTTTTCTAAAACATTTCCATGCTTTATAATTCAGTTTGAATGAATAAATTCTGTTTGACATTACCTAGACCTTTTAATAGTTCTTTTTTACTTCTTGAAAATTTCATTGAAGAAAATCATCTTGGAATAACTAAAGGTAGTCACAGAAATGTGTTGTATATAATTAAAAGAATTGAAGTTTACTTGAATATTTGACATGGACAAAAAATTGGTCAGAGGCAGAGTGAAATAAAAACTAACTGCAGAAAGTGTTCACAGTATATTAATCTGACATTCACTAATAACAAAAGGGAAAATACAATTAAAAAAACTTGAACAGTTAAATTTTTATTCGTTTAATAAAGATTAATGTTCAACAACAAAATTTCTCATTTTACAAATGATAAAAAATAAAACAAATCAAAGAGGCTCAAGAAAGTAAAAAAAGATAAACTAAGGTCCCAGGTTTGTGGTTAAAAAAAACAAAAAAAAAACAGTGGACACTGATCGCAAGGTGACTAGATTAATGATTTGGCAAAACCCATTGGAAGAGCACTAAAAACCAGCTGAAAGAAAATCTGATTTGCAGACTTTTATATACTTACCTACCTACATAAAAGATGAGACTCCCAAAAATATGGTTGAAAGAAACTAAAATGGAATCAACAAAACAGAAGTGTACATTAATATTTTGCTTTTGTCAAATGCTGATTGCCTTGAGGTGGAGTTTTCAAGTTATTTTACTTTGATGTTTTAAAATAGTCCAATGGGCAGGATCCTTGTCTACAGAAATATTATTGCTACAAACATATACAAACACACATGTGTGATTGTGTGTGTGTGTGTGTGTGTATATATATATATATATATATATATATATATATATATATATGAATGATATGATATATCCCAAAAAGTATGTAAGATGGGATATTGGATAAGCAGTTGAATGTTTAAAATGCTGTTAATCTGTTGTTAATATATCCTTGAGTAAAAACATGAGAATATTTGTTGTTCTCGTGATGTCCTTTTATTGAATGTAAAATTAACAAAAGAATAACATTTTAACCATCCAACTGGTTTTCATACGCACATTTTCTTACATAGATGTAACAGAAATCATTAACAGCCAATCAAACATCCACCAGTAAATTCTTGGATTTTAACACATTGAAAGGCAAGAAAACTTTTGTAAAGAAAGTGCTCAATATTAAAAATAGAGCAACAATACTTCATAGATAAATAAGAGTTCAAAAGACTTATCCTCTAACTTCAAATTATACATATATGTATGGTTCATCTTACCCAAACAAGCTGTGAATCTCAGAAACTTCAAATCTTTTGAACTTTAATTTACATTTGGACTATTTTTTCCACTCTTTTTTTGCTATTAACACTGAAGATGAGGACATTAGTCCTAATGTAAATAATGATATCTCTTCATCATAGAAATATATATATATATATATATATATATACACACACACACACACATTTTACATCATGACATGTTCACTATGTACAGATTTTTCTTAAAATGTTAAAGAAACAGAATTTTCTGTTATTTTAAACCTGACAAATAAATCACTATAATTATATCTTACATTATTTTTATTTTGCAGATAATGGATCTCATCTAATTGCATTTATAATGAAAGCTTAAATATTGCTGTTGTTTTTTGATGGCACAGGTAAACCAGTACTATAGATAATATATAGTTTTTGTATAAATATAGCAAAATGCTACACACACACTATATATATATATATATATATATATATATATGGTAAATATTAAGAAGGAATATGAAAACTGTCAAAAAAAAAAAAATCAGTAAAAATTTCATTCATCCTCAGACATTATTTACGTCATACCATATAGGGATATTTTAACATATATATTATTAGGTTGGTGCATTATTACGTCATTATTTTTGCACCAACCTAATACTTTCTCAAATAAAAATGTTCTACCACCATTGGATATTTCTTTCTTTTTACTTATCAAGTTTAACATAAAATTCAATTTCTACTTGGTCACCAAAAGAACCCACACTACATTGAGATAAACAATTTATCTATCTGTATAGTGGACTCTTATGATGTTTTATATATATATATATATATATATATATATATATATATATAAAAATGAAGGATAAAAGAAAGTTTGTCTATAATCATTGTAAAAACAGGCAATTCTTTGTTCTGTTAATCAAAACTTGATTACCAACAAATCTTTACATCTTTTATATATGAAAATAAGATTTTGTACATCGGGATCTAAATTGAAAATAAATTATCCCAAATTCATCAAACAAATATGAACTTCAGACAGTTTATCCACAATTTAGATCCTGACAGATATATATATATATATATATATATATATATATAGCACTTACCTATATGTGTGTGGGTGTGTTTATGCTTGCTTGTACAAACATATACAAATACAAATACAAGGTGATGAGCATTACGTTCCATAAAAATTGTTTTGCAGTGGCCCGTGACAGGTAGAGTTAGAAAAGAAGCCCTCACACAATGCATTTACAGATTGATGATTTAAAATGAAAAAAAAAAAAAAAAAAAAAAAAATGGGTACATTTTCAGGAAAAAAACTATTAAGATATTATTGTCATACAATGACAGTTGTCACCAGGATGGTCAACTTACAGCAAGAAAATGTTTACAACAAAAAGACAAAGAACTTTTTTTTTACATTAGGGTATAATGACAAAATCATGAGTGTAGGGCACCTAGTGAGAGTTAAACTCACTGATCACTCATAATAGTCTGCTAGACTAGCTTACTACCATCAATTTACTGCATATATATATATGAAAGAAACAGTTTTAAGGTCTGCTATATGGTTAAAGTGCTCAATATCAGGATAGAGCCTATGTAAATATAACAGTGGACACAGAGGGGCAACAGCCTGCTTCATGCCTAAATGCAATCTTCACACCATGTATGCAGAGTAGTAGCTTGACTATGCATCCTGGTCAATGGGGCATTATGGGTAATAAAGTCAACTATTTCCTGTTTATTGTTATCCTAATGGTTAATGGTTATGCCTGACTTGCTACATATAATGTCCAGCATTTTTTAGGTTGGTGCAAAAATAATGTCGTTTTCTCACATTAACATGTGAGAAAACGACATTATTTTTACACCAACCTAATATAAATAGTTGAGCTACCACTCAACACACATTCAAGCATGAACTAGATTGTACCACTCAGTGTACACTCTTTATTATATATATATATATATATATATATATATATATATATATATATATATATATATATATATATATATATATATTCAGTTGTATGGATATGAATGTGTGATACTGGGTTTCACATCCAGGATCACAAACTCATACAACTGAATATATTAGCTCTATCACTGATATTCCACTAACTACTGCACATACAAAATAAAATTATATATATACATATATATAATTATATATGTTGTGTATATGAATATATGTATAAGATATAATTGTATGCTTATATAAATAGAGATTTAATGTAAAGACAGAAATTTTTATTACCTTCTAATCTTACTCATCTTGAAATAATTTCTAATTGGACTTGAAAAATTAGAAATTTTACTCATATGGCAATAATTTCAATTTAAATTGATCACTTAGATTTAAATTAAAAAATATTACTCCTTAACCATTATTCATGATATTAAAAATATTAAAATTAAAGATATTTTTTTTTTAATTTAAACACTTAATTCGCTATCTAGTGTTAACTGTAAAATTTAAGAAAAAAATTTAAATATGTGGAAATAGGGATAATGTAAATAATTGTGTATGTATGTGCATGTATACCACTATGTATTGATACATGTGTATGTGGTTATATATGTAATTGTATATGAATATATGTGTATTTACATAAATATGTATGTGGCATGTGTAGTAAAAACAGTAAATTCATTTTTTTTTCATTATTACCTTTAAATCTTACTTCATCTTGATTTGAAACCTAAACTTTAGGAAATATTACTCATCTAAAAATAGCTTGAGATTAAATTGATGAATTAGACTAATAAAGATTTTACCTTAACTGACATTCACAATATTAAAATATTACTATTAATAAATTTTTATTTTTATATTTGTTTATTAATATAATATTCATTTTATATTAAATCCCTAATTTATTTGTGGAGAAGTTAAATATTTAAATTGCTATCAAGCATTAAATCTAGTTTTTTTGTGGAGTTTTTAAACATTTAAATTACTATCAAACGTTAAGATCTGTGTTTATCTAAATTGCCCAAACATCAAGCTATACCACCCTTCTACTTCATTTAAAACCCTATGTCCATCTCTTATCTCTTTATTGCCCCACATTTTCTTTTTCTCCTTTTTTTCCCCCATATCATTTCCGGTGAGTTGACTGATTAAATAGGTCTGATTCTTAAGCCCCCTCCTCATCAATATTAAGCATTGTAATAAAAATAAATTTTAATACTCTCCCTTCCCTCTCTAAATTTGACCATGTCTCTCAAACTATCCCTCACCACCCTCTATGTCACCCTATATAAGCTTAATACTGCCCTTCAAAAGTGTAAATTTTAAATTCATTTTTTCACCCTTGAAAGCAAAGTCTGAAGATCCAGAGAAAAATAAAATCTCTGGTGAAATAAATTATAACTAATGGAACCTTAAAGTGGTCTGTTTTTTTTTTTTAATTATATATATATATATATATATATATATATATATATATATATATATATATATATTTATTTGTGTGTGTATGTATGTGACAAATTTAAATCTTGTCTAAAGTTAGTAATTGTAAATTACAATACATATATCACTTACAAGCATTAATAATGGAATCAGCAAGTTCAAATTCTAGCTGAGGACATTGCATTCACTTCTGTCTAATGCCCTTGATAAAAGCATAAATTCATTCTATCCCTGGCTGAATATGTTAAATTGAAAGACAGATTGTATTCTTTATTATTGCAAGGGCAGCCAATCTTGGAGAAATATTCAAAAACCCTGTCAACATGTCATAGGTCACAAAGCAAATAAGGTCCATTACTCACTGTGTCTGACAAACTTAGGACTAGGCCTTGTAGTAAAGAAAAAATAAATAAATACCTGATATAAATATATAATTATGTTTAACTCTCAATGATGAAAAATCATTTACTTTTTAAATGTGAAAAATCACATTTTTCAACAAAATCACCATCCTTGTCAATAGATTGAATCCAAAGCTTTTCCATCAATAACATAGATTGAATATTATACAGTGAAAATTTTTGATCAAAATTAATAATTGTGTCAGGCTATAGACTTACCAATTCATCCTCATGTGTGTGTTTGTATTAAATAAATTAAAGAAAAAAATATTTTTTATCTATATCGCAAGCATTTATTGATATCTTTGTAAATGGTGTAGGACCTTTGTGATTGTAAGGCAAACTAAGTGAAAATTAAAATAATTAGGAAAACAATAAAAAGTGTTGTTAGCAAATTCTTTCAATTAAAAAAATCAAAAATTGTTGAGCCTACATTAGAAAATATCCTTTAAAACAAAATCATGAAGACAAAAACCAAGTGACATTGACTAGAAATCATTGCATAAAAAGAAAAAAGTATTTCTGCAAGAAAGCAAATAATATAAAATGCAAGACTTTTTTGTCAAATAAGAAGCTTTTTGTTATTGTTGATTATCATTGAAGCCCTGAGTCAAAGTCAATAGTTGACCCCTAAAAATACATTCACATTATTAGGGAGATTTTCAGATGGCTATAGTGATCTCATATATATATATATATATATATATATATATATATATACACACACACGCATGTGCATGCCCAAAACAACTATCTGTATATAAATGTAGTTATTTACTAAAAGTGCCCAGTTTTGTGGTGTTAATTTTATTTTAACATTGTCCAGTTAATTCCTTCTTTCTTGAGTATAGTAATACCACTGATCCACTCTTTTTTTTTTTTTTTTTTTTTCTTCCAATTTCAGGTACATTTTCAAATGCTTCTGATTCCCAGGTAAACTTCAACAGCTTTGAAAAAAAATAAATAAATAAATAAAAAAAATAACATGTGACCATTTCATTCAAGACAAAATCAATATTTTGTTTTCGTTTTCTCTGATTTTGATTAACTATTGCTTTCCTTTGAGAAAATAAGTCATCATTTCCATTGCAAAGAGAAGATAAGCATATTTCAAATCTTGTTCTTTTATTTCTTTTCTATTCAGTGATGTATTTTCAGGGAAGGACGCAAAGAAAAACGTTAACAGGTCAAAGTTGGGAATAAAAAAAAAAAAAAAACAACCAAAAAAACAATGTCTCTCAAATACTGAGCAGAAAACTTTTGGTAGTTGCCTTTTGTCTTATGGAGAGAAATCTTTACGACTATGTCTCAATAGAGCTGGTGATTGAGTGTCAAGTTAATCATTGTCAGGATGTATATATAAATAATATATACATAATGTAGATAGTAGAATAAAGTGCAATGGAAACATTTTTATAGAGTGGGGAGAGAGAGAGAGAGAGAAAGAATAATAATTACATTTCAATATAAAGAAATTAAGAAGTATAAGGTATATGTGCGCTTTTTGTATATATTTACTTAAAATATTTATTTATATATATATATATATATATATATATATATATATATATATAATTAAAATAGTTATATACACCTTACTACAGCAATTTATTATATATATATATATATATAACAAAATACAATTGTAGCTGGTAAACTCCAACTCTGATAAAGTTGTCAATTAAAAGTGCTCAATTCAATGTAGAGCTGATAAAATGTAAAGAATAAAAAAACAAAACCCAATCAAATTAAGTTTCACCCTCAAAAAGGAAGTATTGAATATATTCAATATTGAACCTGGCCTAACGATCCTTCATTTTTGAGGGTAAAACTTAAGTTGCCTCGGTTTTATTTTTATTCATCTTACATTTTATATGAGATATGCCTTTACATGTTTATATATATATATATATATATATATGTATGTACAAGTATACGTGTGTATATATACATATGTATTCATGCTCAAAAATACATGCATATATATATATATATATATATATATATATATATATATATATATATATATAGACACATGTACACATTATTCAATATTTGACAATTTGAATGTTTCACTTAAATTTTTGTCCAAAACCAATATGCAGAATAAATCCTTTAAAAATGCCAAAGAAAATCATTTCAACAAGAAAATATTAATTATTGGAATAATTATTAGGTTGGTGCAAAAATAATGACGTTTTCTCACATATGTTACTATGTGAGAAAACGTCATTATTTTTGCACCAACCTAAAATAATGTTGTTATAGTAATCATCAGCATCATTAATATTTTTAAAAAAATAATAATGATAGCAATAACTGAAATAAAATAATTCATTTCAATCTCTAATACATAAATGATTAGTAGTATCAAACACAAATACAAACATTGTAAGTTTAGTAATACAAATATTAACTATTAAAAAAATAATAAAAATACTAGTTATAATTCTATAGATCTATCAATAAAAAATGTCTTATAAAATCACATTTTGGTGTGAGGAATTTTTTGCCCACATTCACCATTGGCAAATCTTTCAATAATCCCTAACCATTAAACCAGACAAGATATTTATGTCAATGATTGATGATAGAAATTGTTTCAAACAAAATTTTTGATAAGCACATAGAACAATAAAATTAATTTTTTATACTTTGGTTAACTATTGGCAGAAAATAATTATTATTATTTTTATAACATAGTTTA
This sequence comes from Acanthosepion lycidas, assembly GCA_963932145.1. Classification (NCBI taxonomy): domain Eukaryota; kingdom Metazoa; phylum Mollusca; class Cephalopoda; order Sepiida; family Sepiidae; genus Acanthosepion; species Acanthosepion lycidas. Next base: position 158,912,199 of record OZ010571.1, read on the forward strand.
TAAATGAGCAATTTTAACATTCATTTTTCCAATCCCAAATTGCCCAGCAATTCAAAATAATAATAATAATAATAATAATAATGTTCTTTAATAAACCTTTTTATTGTTGTTAGTAGTTTTAGTTCTTAATGAGATTTTTAAAAATTCTTCTTTAAAAATTTGCATAATTACAATTAATAATGATTAATTAATACAAAATTTCCCATCTGTGTCACAAATTAGCAACCAAATCTTAGACAAGTCAATAAATCATGAAATTCTTCCAAATAATTGGAGAAATGACATTTAAAAAATACACAGGTTTTTTTTGTTTTTTTTTGGAAACAAAATACTATTAAAAAAAAAGGAAAAATAAAAAAAGAAACAAAAACATAACCTGGGCAGGGATGAATCTTAACTAACAAATAGTCCATGTTATTGTGCTATTTATTAGTAAATAATATGAAGTTACTATAATATTAGTAGAAAATAGTAGTAGTTGGTACATTGGTAGTTATAGTCTGAAGTGAGTTGCTTAAGATCATTTTTTTTCAGTGTTGATTAGCAAAACGATGATAGCAGATCAGTCATGACTAAAAAATGTTATTAACCCCCCGCCCTGACCCCAACCCACTACAAAAACAGGAAACACAGCATTGCAAAGTCCTTGGTGGGGGGAAGGGGAAATTTATACAAGATAAATACTAATAATACAAAAAAAGAGGCTGGAATGAGGGTAAAGAAATAGGTGGATGGCCTCTTTTCATAAGGGTGGTTAAAAAATATTACTAAGTAACCACTTCTTTAGTAAAACAAAATGATTTTTGGGGGTGGGGCAGGAGTTGTTGTTCTATTTTAATTTTTTTTTTTTTTTTTTGTTACTTTAAAAAAATCCATGACCAAAAACAAAGGAAAAATAACATCTTAAACATGGTTATTATCATTATTAATCATCATCATCATATAATAATAATATTTTAAGCAGTATTTTTTTTCTTTTTGTTTGTTTTCTATTTTTATAATAATATTTTAGGTTATGTTTTTAATATTTGTTAAAAATCAAAAATCCCACAATCATTTTGGAAAAAGTCTGGTTGTGTTAGGGGAGGGGGGGGGTAAACAAATTATTTCTTGTTATTTTGTGAATGTTGCTTCTTTTTTTATTGCCTTGTTATGTTCATGTTTTAAAAATTTTTTTTTTCATTCTCAAATTCCTTCCACCCCCACACCTGCCAACAATCAAATAATCAATTTTTTTTTTTTTTTAAATTTGAATTTTGTTGTTACATTTTTTTAATGTAATTTTAATCTTAAATTTACTGGAAGTGCAGTCAAGCACACAAGCTGTTTTACTTGAGAAATTATGATTCTGTGCAGACTAAGGTCAACTTTGTGAGTTTATGGCTTCCCTTGACTTGAAACATTTCTTTCCACAAATTCCTTGAAGAACCTTTATTATGAACAGAACTAAAACTGAACTAAATTCAGATTTTATATCTAAAATGAACAATAAACCTTTTTTAATCTTTCTTCTTGCCAGTATTTGGTGAGATTTTTTTTTCTTTGTGTGTGTTTGTAAAAAAACTGAGAAGCAGATAAAAATTTACCGGTGGTAGAAAGAGTCAACCACTCAGATTCAGATTGTTGTGGGCATTTTCTGTTCCTTTTTTTATTATTGGTTTTGGTCTTTTACTTTTCTTACTTATATTTGTCATCATTTTAAATCATTTCTGATTAACAGAAATTTGAAAAAGACATCTAAAAAAAGAAAACAAACCCCATTAATCCAATTTTTAATGCCATCATCCCACTCACCCCCCCACCACATTTTTTTTTTTTTTTTCTTTCTTTTGAATTCAATTTAAATTTAATTTTTCGTTCAATTTTTAAAATACTTTTGTTCCTTTTCCCATTTGGCATATTTTCCATCAATTAAAAAAAAAAAAAAAAATGTTTAACAACCCCCACCCTACAATTTCAATATTTTTCAGGACCCCCAAATTCTAGGCTGTACATGTTATGCAAGAAAAGGTACAACCAAGTTCACATCCAGGATAGCCTCACGTAAACAATCACAGATAGAATCACAATTAGACCTGCAGTCATGCACACATATACACACTTTCTCACCCATAGGATGATACAGAAAAATATACACACACATGTCCACACAACTTAGGAGGACCCCATGGTTAAAATCTGGACACTGGGAGTCCAAACATTATTAATGTCCAACTCAAGCAACCTTTCTCCATTATACAAACAGCAAAGTTGTTGCCGCTGTGTTTAGGGGAGGGAAAAACAGCAACATCTGTGCTACCAAATATGACTGCTCTTCAACAGACTGCGATTCGAGATGTTCATCCCGTATTGTTTTTATTATCTTTCATTATAGCAGCAATGATGGCATCCTGGTCAACATATTCAAATATGTGTGGTGCATTCATTAATATGCCAACAGTGCCACCAAATGTTACAGCCAAAAATATGTACAAGAGGAGCCGATCAAGAACCATAGCAATATATTTCCAGTCGTCGAGAACCTGAAAGAAAGAAAAAAAGAAAAATGTATAAAAAAAATTGTTCATCTTCCATTCAAGCAAAGCAAGAGTTAACATTTCAGAAATTGTTTTGATTAACAGTCTTATCAATGCTGATTTTTACTTTGAATGATTAAAATTCTTTTCTGGCAAAATCGCTTTTTACTCAGTTTTTACAACAGTTTTTTTAGGGGTATCAAAAAGAAATCAGTTAACTTCTTAAAGACACAAACTCAGTCAACATTGAAAAAATGATATGAAAGTGATTAAAGGAAACTGGATGAAGGTGAATATATTTGGATAGAAAGAGGAACACATTTTGCTGTTTTTAAGATGAAGTTCATCACTGGAGAGTTTGACAAAAGTATACATAAGCCAAGCCATAATGTGTCTTAATAAGAGAAAAAAGAAAAAAAAAAAAAATCCCTTAAGAAAAAAATGCCTCAGAAAGTAACAACAGATATGTGCCCTGATCTATTTTGGGGATTTAGGAATTTGTTTCAATTTGAATACAAATGAGAATATTAATTCAAAGAACTTGACAAATGATGATGATGATTGCTTAGAATTTGGGACAATATTTTGAAAAAAAAAATTTCAAAATTATTTTGTAATAGATTTAAATTTATTTCAGGACCAGCAGTCAATCAAAACCCAGTCCCTGTAAACACTATCTCTTCATAGATACAAAAACAATTTTCTCACTCATAATTATTATTGCAGCTGGACATTTTGAAATAGATTTATAGATAAGTACTAGTCTAATTCACCTGACAGAAATCTAAATGTCTCTATTAATCTCTCATCCTTGAAAGACCTGTTGGCTATTTAGTAATAATCTCTGAAAGAGATAAATAAATATTGGTAGGGTTAAACAAAAATACTAGGAAAACCTACTCTGTTAAAAGATGACCATTGTTTTTGTGTGATATATTTACAATCAATTATTAAGTATTAATTAAAATTCTAAGAAAACAGGAATCCCAAAAATGAAAAGAATCTGAAAGATGTTTAAAATGCTAAGCAATGCATGTGCACCAGAGAAATTTTAACAAAACATAAAAATGACTTGAATTTCTTCATCTAACATTTTATACAGAAACATTCCAAATTTATATTCTAATTACACTTCATTGTTGGATGGTAAAAATGTTGGTAGAAGCAATAGTTCAAAACATGACCCCAAAAAAACATTTATCACAAATGTTTCTTATGTCCACTGTAACTTTTCAAAACAAATTTCTTGTAATTTTATTCACAAAATTCAAGTTATTGATACCATCTTAGGAATTTTCTTTTAAGAGATCAATCAAAAAAGTGCTATTGAATAAGAATTCAACAAAATTGTGAATGTGGTAAGATTTTGGAGCAACCCATGTTAAGAAATTGTTCAACTTATATGTTTGATGACATTGGGTTTGAAAACTTAACATTTTATCTACAAGATTCCCACAAAATAAATTTTTCATGTTGTTTGTTGAAAACTCAAGGCCAACAATAATGAGGTACTAAGGCAGTATCAATAGCAATTTGATTATTGGGAGAGGCTTTTGAATTATTGTTCTTTTGCATCCCACATCTCCATTGTTATAAAGGCGTGTATATTTTTTATATAAATTCTTATATACCAAAATACACACCCAAGCATGACCCAAAGGAATTTAGAATCTGAACAATATAACCACTGAAGTAAACATTTAATCTGTAAAATTCTATTCAGATTGTGGCACAGTATTGATTGACTTGCCTTTAAACACACACACACACACCCCGTTTTCACATAAATTGGACATATACATATTCTGAAGTAGGCACATCATGTTCTAACAGAACCAGTTTTTACTGCTTGCATTTTATGAGCTTCACACATGCTAGTATATTAGTTGATTAGTAATACACCATTCAGTTTTGAGGCATAACCCATGGTCAGGATTCCCTTAAACAAACCTACTGTGTGCTTAATACTATGACTTAAAAGTTTTACACACCCATGAAATACACATGCTTGTAATTTCTGTACCCTCAAAATGAACAGATTTTTCAAAAGTAATAGAATGTTTTATGGAAATCATTGAAAAGTAAAATTTTAATTCTTGGCAGTCAGCTTGATTAGTTAATATTCAAAATTTATCTAGCATATCTAAAAAAAGAAAAAAAAAATTAAAATTGAAATGAATAAAAGTGTACAGATTTCTAAAAGAAGTTGTTTTTAGAAAATCAAGGTATTAATATTTTCTTTCATAAAAAATGCTGGAACTCAAAAATTTAGGCACCTTACTTAATAAAAGACATTCTGGAACTATTAGGGTCAAGAGCTTTACAAATGACTATTCTTCTTGGGTCAGGTTAGGGGTGAAGTCTCTGCTACTGGTACCATGTAACCCAGTAAAACCTACTACATAAGGATAGATGGAAGGCAACCCATATAGAGGAAGGAAAACCCTGATCCTAAATCTCTACTGCCTTCTGGGATACTTAGTCATAGGAAAGGCTTCAGGAGTTAACTCTGAGGAAGTATCCAGTGTTGGAGCCCCTAAAACAGTTCATTGCCAATTTCAGCCTCGTTTTGGCAGCTCCTGCAACAGCATTGGTGCCAAACTGTAATTTCCCTGCTGTACCTTTGATACAATCACCATCGTGAAGATGGAGAACATGCTTCATAGAAAACATCTTGTCCTCCATAACATCCTGCCCATACTTGATCCTATTTGACCCTTAACACTGGAGAAGTAGTTAACCTGGATATCAAACTGGAGAGAACACTCCAGCTTTGCTGTGTTGACACAAAACAAGGAGTAGCAGTCTACCAGTTACAAATGATGACATTTACAGGCATGACTGAGAATTCTTCACCAAGCAAAAGGAAATAAAAACAAGAGACCAGCTCTAAAACTAGGAATTTGGAATTTCTGGACCATGTTGATGGGCCATACAGAGAATCTCAGAGACATTTTGGTGATGCCAGGAAGACTGCCATTATGAATAATGAATAATGTACTCAAGAGACTAAATGTGGATATAGCCACCCTTCAGGAAACTCATCTGGCTGAAGAATTCTACTGGTAGGGGAAGAGCTCAGATGAGACCAAGGAACATGGAGTGGGCTATGCTGTAAAGAACACCTTGCTGAAGAAGGAGGAATCAGGTAGCAACAGATCAGCATGACTCCTCACACTTCACCTCTTCACCATTAAAGGTGCCCTTACTCTCATCATTGTGTATGCATCTACCTTAACTGCCTCACCTGAAGCAAAGGAAGAGTTCTAGGAGAACCTCGCAACAACAATTGGAAATATCCCCAGCACAGAGCAATTAATCATCCTGGGTAATTTCAATGCCAGAGTCAGTACTGATCATAACTCCTGACCATTCTGCCTTGGACCATGTTGGTGGGGGAAAAATGAATGAAAATGGTCAATAGCTGCTCGTTTTACACTTTCCACAACCTGTGCATCCCTGACTCATACTTCCAGACAAAACCCCAACACATGGGGGGTTTCCTGGTAGCATCTCTGCTCAAAGCATTGGAACCAGCTGGACCTGATCCTGACTAGGTGTATCTTACTCAGGAACATACTTCTCACCCATTCCTACCAAAGTGTAGACTGTGTTACAGACCATTCTTTGATGTGAGGCAGGACCAGGATGCAGCTGAAGAAATTCCACCATGCCAGACAGCAAGGAAAGGCCCACATTGATACTAGCAAGATGCCCAAAAGAGAACTAATGGAGCAGTTTGCTACAACCTTGAAAAGGAAATTGCCATCTTGCAGTCTACAAGGTTCACAACTTCCAGCAACACACAAGTGGGAAGAGTTGTGACACACCATCTATCGCATCTATGGTTTGAAGCAAAGTACTTTGAGATGATACCCTATCATTGCAGCCAAGTGTGCCACTATCACTGAACACAAGAAGACAAAAAAATGTTCAGACTCTTAGAACTTCAAGGAGCAATGTTCAACACATGGTTTGATGCTGCACCAATGAGTACTGGATCTAGCTCAGTGAAGACATCCAGACTGCTGCTATGATGAGAATGTACAATGGTATCAAGAGGGCACTTGGACCAGCCCAGACTAAGGGAAACTAACTAAACTGGGAAAGTAATTCTTGACGAGAGCCAACAGATGGAGAGATAAGTGGAACATTATTCTGACCTTTACTTAAACCAGGTATTCATCAGCCCTTGATGCCATCAAATGCTTGCCAAACATGGATATACTGGATGCTGAGCCAACATTGGGTGATCTCAGCAGGGCCATTGACAGTCTGGCTGTGGGAAAGACACCAGGTAGTGATAGAATACAACCCAATCTGATCAAGCATTGCAATATAGCCCTACTGCTTCCAATGCATGAAGTCTTCTGCCAATGTTTCCAGGCTGTTTAATCTCACACACCTTGAGTCCAAAACAAAAGTACAGGAGACACTGTTTGCGGATAATGCTGCAATCACAACCCACACATGAGAGGAGCTCCATGAATCACTTCTCTGAGGCCTGTGGAGACTTTGAGCTATCAGCCTGGAAAAAAAAATGAATGTCCTGGAACAGGATGTAGATGTGCCACTAATCATCACCTTTGATGACTATGAGCTGGAAGTTGTGAACCTGTTTCTCTAACTTCACATGAGAGAAATCCAAGCTCTCTGTCAAAAGAAAGATGGCAGTCTACAATGCCTGCATCATAAGCACACTTCTCTATGGGAGGAAAAATGGACAACAAATGTCAAACAGAAGAAGAGACTGAACACTTTTCACTTGAGGTGTATCTGCTGCATCCTGGGGTTGGAAGGACAAAGTTCATCATATCGAGGATGGCTATATTCCCAAAGACATCTCCTACAGGGAACTTGCAAATGGCAAAAGATACACTAGGTGCCTTCAGATGCACTACAGAGAGGTCTGCAAGAAGGACATGAAGGCCTTTGAGATCAACTGTGACCACTGGGAGGATCTTGATGCTGACGTTCTGACCGTGACTGATTGGAAATACCAAATGCTGTCAGGTGTGACCAGCAGAGGCCTTATATATTCTTCTGACCTGAAATTAAAAATTTAGGCATCTTCCTTAGCTGTTGTGGAGTAAATAACACACCTCCAGTGGCACAAATGAAATCGGCAAGATACCATATATAAATTTCCAAGTGAATCAGGGTAGTTCATTGGAGTCAGTCAGGAGAATTTATAACCAGATTGTCACAGTGAGTTGCTGAAGGAAGATAGAATATTATAGCCACTAAGAGTGAGTAATAACAGTGGCGACTAGAATGAAATAAACTCATCTGAGTAGGTAAAAACCTTTCTTTTTTTTTCTTTTTTTTTTTTTTTACTTCAGCAGACATGATGTAAGTAACAACAAGAAATTCGAACCACACTGATTTAATTTTTCCTCTTTGGTGTGTATAAAAAAGAGGAAGAAAAATAAATTATTCTTCAAATATGGAAGAATTATTTCCCCAAGTGGTAAAAATACAACAACAGCAGTTGCTGGAACTCCAGTAACAACAAAATTTAATTGAAATAATATGGAAGAAAATGGAAAATTCTCCAAGTTCTTTTACTTTTGATGTGATGGTAAATGTCATAATTGAATTCACATACAAAATTCAGATGATGGAACTACTTTTTCTGCTTATTTTAAAAGATAAAAGCAAATTTTCAGAGAAGAATGCAGTAACTGGGAAGATGAGAAAAAAAACAAGATTTTTGTTGAGAAAGTTAGCACCAGTAGAACATGGAAAATACTGTCATTTTGTATTGCCAAAAAAAAAAAAAACAAAAAAAAAACAGGAGAAATTTGCTTTGAAGAAACAGTAAATATTCTGACTAAATTTTTTAGCAAGAAAAGCTTGTTATTCAATACTCATTGGAAGTGGATGAATCTGATGAAAAAAGAAGACAAAGATTTTGTGACATATGCTGGAATCATTAACAAGAAGATGAAAGATTCAAGTTAAACTCCAAATATGTTTAAAGTGTTAATTTTTTGTTCAAGGGTTAACAGTGAAAAAAGATGCAGAAATATGTGAGAGAATACCAACAAAACCTGAACAGAATCAAAAATTAACACTATAAGAAATATTGGACAAATGTCAGTGAATCCGAAATCTAAAATGAGATATCGAAAAATTGAAGAAAAAGAATGTGAATGCATATAAGCTAAAGGAAAATGTGGGAAAAGAAAAATTAATCCATGTTTCAGATATGAAAGGTTACATCTTGTAGCTATCTGTCCTTTTAAGAATTCAAAGTGTTACTAGTGTGGAAAAATAGGACATAAAAAGTCACACTTTATAACTAAAGCAAGTAAAAGTTCTCAACTGAAAATATTTTGTACAGTGTTGCAACAGAATAAATAATTACAGAAAACCCATGAAAATGTGGATGTAAAAATCCAACTAGACACTGGTAGTAATATGACAATAATCAACAAAGTCATATGGAAAGCAAACAAAACCTATATTAAAAAGAACTTCAAAAATCGCACATGGTGTATCAGGTGACAAATTATTTTTTCATTGATGAAATGACTTGTAACATCTCATTCCATAACAAGTGTGTAAAAGTGACTATGGTATATGAGCGGTAATTCTACATAAAAATATGATGACAGTAACATGAACGTCATCACACGTTTTGTGTTCACTACCACTGGCAGAAAAAATACAGTCAAATCGAAAAAGAGGCATTAGTAATAATATTTTTATTAAAAAAAATTTCAAGTTTATACATAGAATGAGTTTTCATTTTCAGATCATTGACCTCTTTTATCAATTTATGGTTAAAAAAAGTAATTCCTACACATACAGAAAATAGATTACAATGCTGGAATATCATCTTATCAAATTACAATTTCAGGATGAAATACCAACCGTCCAAAACATTAGGACATGTTGATGATTTATCAAGATTGATACAAAAAATACTGAAATGTTTGAGGACACTGTTATTGTAGAATTAAAGAATGAAATAGAAATTTAAAAATATATTTTACACAAAATCCGGGAAGAAATAAAAGTAAAAGCAGAACAAGACATGTTTATTTTTAAAATAAAAAAAACAACTAAAAGAAAGTAAGAAAGATGATTTTTAGAACACAATTCAGACTTGAACGCTTACTATGTGACAGATGTTTGCACAAAGAGTAGTAATATATACCATATTTAAATAGTGGATATCATATGAATTTCATAGTGGACATCAGGGAATTTCAAGGACGAAATCTTTTATGACTATAGGGTGCGATAGTTAAATTGTCACCATTTCATATTTTTAATTTTGTGCATGTACATTGTTTTTCATTTTGTCAACTACATGGTATAGTAGAGTTAGTTGGTCATAATCTGTGAGAAAAAAAAAAAAAAAAAAAAAAACCTATAACACAATTCACTCCACTAGAAATTTGGAAATGGCATGTTTACTCCTTGGCATTCATGCCAGATCCTCTAATACAAACATTTCAGAGTGTTTGGGCATCAATCTGAGGACAGTGCGGAGGATTTGGAAAGATTAGGATGATATATCCAGTCAATATCATGGTGTTTTAAGGGATCACTAGTGATGGAGATGTTATGTCTCCATTCATCTTATCACAGGGCCTCAGAATTAACATGGAAACCTACATCAAGAGGGTGGCTGCTGGAAGACCCTATATCTGGAAACAGGACTCTGCACCAAGCCACATAAGCAGGAGAACCCAATCATGACAGTCAGACAATTTCTGTGACCACATCATCCCTAACTCCCCAGACTGCAACTGCCTTGATTATTATGTGTGGGATGCACTTGAGCAAGAGACCAAGAAAACTACTTCCGACACCAAAGATGGACTGAAGGCAAGGATTATGGCAGCATTCATCAACTTAAACAAGGAGACTGTCCAGAAGAGTTGCAGGAGATTCTGAAGTCGTATGTAAGTGTCGGTAGAAGCCAATGGTGATTTTATTCAATAAATTTAAAATGAGATGTCAGTGATATTTTCATTTTTGTGTAATTTAGACAACAGTATATCCATCGCACTCTTTATACTTGACCAAAATGGATCAAAACACTGAAAATGTAGTAAAATTCCACAGAAGTTGTGCTCCAGCAGTAAAATCACCTACCACAAAAGTACGACACTGGACAAAGATGGATATTCCATGGTCAAGACTGCACATAGATTTTGCAGGTCCAATAAATAGATCATATTATCTTGTGGTAGTGGATAGTTTTACTAAGTGGCCTGAAATTTGTAAGTGCAAAAACCAATTTCCATTGTTACAGTGATTTTTTTTTTTTTTTTTTTTTACACAAACTGTTTGCAAGATATAACATTCCAGACGCCATTGTCTCAGATAACATTACACAATTCACTGCTTACAAATTTAAAGAATTTTGTAAAATGTTCCCAATTGAACAAATTACTACCCTACCATATAACCCAAGGTCAAACAGACAAGCTGAACGATTTGTGGGTACTTTTAAGAGATCTTTGTAAAAAGCATGTAATGAAAAAGCACTACAAAAATTCTTGGGAGTATACTGTGGATAAATTCCAATACAATGTCAGGCATGTTGCCGGCAGAATTGATGTTTGCAAGAAAAATTAAATCAGTCTTTGACAAGTTGTTACCAGATCAAAAAAAGAATAATGGATAACAAAAAGCACACAAAATTTTTCAACTTTGGCAAAAAGTGTTTTTCAGAATATATAAAAATGGAAAAGAAATGTGGGAAGACGACGTAATAAGGTCAGGAATTAGAAAAATGATGTTATATGGTAAAAAGGAAAATGGGAACACGAAAGTTATTAGAATCAGTTAAAGAAATGGTTTACTGAAGAAAAGCTTGCAAGAAAGGAAGAACCTATGAAAGTACTGTATGATATTTTTGATGTACCAACACTGAGAAATACAATGTTCAATACATTGATGAACTCACCAGAAAGAGGAGGGGGGAAATACTAATAAAAAATATCTCCAAAGTGAAGGTGCTGTAGAGTATATAACCCCCCACCCCCACCCCCTGGTGAGACAAATGAACAAAGGCAAAATATGCCTTAAATAAAGACTCCAAATGAGTCAGGATAAACAGTTGGAGTCTCATTAGAGAAGAATTTCTAACAGACATCACACGGTGAGTAGACAAAGCAAGACAGAATATTATAACCGGTAGGAATGATTTATAACATTAACAAAAGACAGTCTGAAATTATTAGGGTCAAGAGCTTTACAAATGACTTTTCTTCTGGCTGTAACTCATCATTAAAATACTGACAGCTCCAAATTTGGTTCTCAAATTTATTGCAATGCATTAAAATTAAAAAAATAAATGTTTTTTGTTGATGAGATTGTTGCTCTATAAAAGAGTTTTAAAATTCTTTTAGTTTGTGTTATCCAAATATTCTTTTAACACTTTCCCTCCGTTAAAGTAGACAAAACCAAAATACTCTCTAAAACTAGATGTTCCTAAAAATTATATCAGATATTTGTAGTCACATGAATGAAGCTCTAATTCAAACTTGTACAAAGTCATGATTTTATTCATGGAATTTGTTATTCAAAATTATACTGGACTTGAAACAGAAAAATTATTGATATTTTTACAAAAACCAAAAGCCTTGTATGATATTTACACTATTATATTTAGCCATTTGGACTGACCTTTTGCAAAACCAAATTTATAAATATTTTGTTATATTAATGATTTCATAAAAATTTCAATAGCTTTACTCTTTAGATCCAATGTGCTTTTAAATACAAAGCAAACTTTTTACAGGTGAGACAAAAATGAGATTATTTGCAAAAATTAACAACTGGTATTAACAAATGTTTTCTTGAAGCTTATATCTCATAATGGCCAAAAGTGTTAATATCTATTCTATGTTAAAGATAGAATTCTCTACAGGTATTAGGAAGGGTAAACATTCATCAGTAATGTCTCAAGTCAAAATATACTTTCACTTTTTTTATGGTTGTTTCAGCACATACTGATCACTTGTGAACAATAGTGCAGTGGTTTCATAAATTTTAGAGTAGTACAAGAATCAGATTAGGCTGCCTATACCAGTGATTACCTGGTCCTCAAAGTTAAGCAACATTGCCTCTTTAGTGAGTGACTGATTGGAAATACCAAATGCTGCAAGCAGTAGCTTTTAGTGCTATGCTATTTATTAATGGTTAGCAAGCTTATATATTAGACCATTATTACCCTATTGGGTATGATCCTCACTAAGTGGCCTTGTCACAGACTAAGCTTAGTAAATACCTTGAGAATTCTGTTGGTTATCAAGTTCATCTCCAAAGACCAGTCTTCCTTGGGTGCTCCATACTTGTGACCTTATGTTAAACTAGATTTAGTAAATACAATGTTATTAAATGCTATACAGTATCTGAGGTTTTATTCTGGTTTTCAGTTAAGTCCATCAACCACAAAGCTATTCCATTGTTCATATTTGCTTTAATATGGCCTAAAAGCAGCTAGTCAGTCCAACACGTAATTATTCTCTTCATAGTTTGACTAATTGTTCTGTTGAGAATAAAATTTAGAGCTACATGCCCAGCATTTGCAGCTAGAGTTGCATAGAAACATTTAAGAAAAATTTAATTAAATTTTTGAGTATGAAAAATTGCCAACATTTAATTAAAACAATCTGAATTCATTTACATCCAAAAAGAAACATTTCCCTCCATTTATAGACATTCCATCATATTCTGCTCAGTATTTATTTATTTGTTCAATATTTGGATGTTAGCATATCAACAGAGTCCTTTCACTTTCAATTCATGAAATAATCAGGTCTTACAAATCGAAATATGTTTTAATAACAACTGACTCATTTTTGTCTTCAGCAAACTTAAATTAGGGAACTGATCTAAAAATTCAGAGAAATTATTTATGCAAAATAGGATCAGCTAAGCTGTAAAAATAGTAAAATCAATGTTTTTTTAAACCAATACAAGCAGTAACTCTAAGTAATAAATTGGATAACTAACTTTAATTTTTTTTTACTTTAATATTTATAGGTGAGTAAAAAAAATAATTCAAATTATCAGAAAATAAAATAATTTTGTCCAATCAAAATAACTGATACAAGGAGACTTGTGATGTTAACCAAAACTGAACATCATGCCAGTAAATTTGAATCTCCATCAAAAAGGATGTAAACTAACAAACCCCAGCACACTGAAGTGAGTGATGACTTGAGGCATGAAACCAGTCATATGTGAGACATTAAGTAGTAGTTAAGAGGTCATTTGTTAATCATAATTCTTCCCTGCTTCCGGCCGAGAAAAACACAGTAGATTGACACTGATCTATTTCTAAGATGACTATTACTCCTAGCAGTCTGACAAACTGAAACATATTTCAGATTCTCTCATGACCAAATAAAGAATTCAAATAAATAAGTGTACAATACAAAAAAGCTTTTTTTATTAAGTGAAACTAAAAAATATATATTTAGTTAAAATTCAATTTTACACTAATAAGGTAAGAAACAAATCATGTAATCTGACACTAAGTAGTAAACAAATTTGACTGAATGTCTTGGATGAAGACCTATCATTATTTACATGCAGACTAATATCTTTATCTTTGTTGATATTAGGTTGGTGCAAAAATAATGACGTAATAATGTCGTTTTTTGACGTAACGTCAAAAAAACGACATTATTACGTCATTATTTTTGCACCAACCTAATATAATCACATTTCTACCATTGTGCCCTCCAGCCTTCATCAGGTGCTTGTCAATTGAGGTAACCTTCTGGGAGCTTTGAACTGATCTATTTATTTAATCTATGAGGTTAGATCATTTCTTGTTCTATTGACAAATGTCTACAGATATCTCATCTAATTCTTATTTAGTTCTGCTTAGTTATTGCTTGTCTTGTTTCCATTAAATTCAAATACACATTGTGCAATCCAGGAATTGAACTCACAAGGACTAACAAGTATCAACACCACTCATCAGCAGCCAGGTTAGGTTAAGGGCTCCAAGTTCTCCACTCAGGATTGTCCCATCAGATAATAGCTTCGTGCATTAAAGCATTGGTTTATAAATTTGGTAACATAGTGACTGTGAGTTCAATCCCCGGACTAGACAGTATGTAATTGGATTCAGTTTAAATGGAGCAAGCAGAACTGAGCAGTACTAAATAAGAACAAGATGAGGGCAGCAGAATGAGAACAATCTACTGCCATAGATTAAATAAAGGGTTCAGTTTGAAATTACCTGAACATTACCTGGATTGATAAGAACCTAATGAAAAATGTTGTGTTATCAAAAAAAGAGATAAGAACAAATATTCTGCATGGAAATCATGAAAACAGAAAAAATCCTGTGAAAATTGAAAATGTAAACATAAGAATTTGATTGAAGAATCAGTTACTGCCTCTCAGATATTTTGGAAGAATAGATAACAAGAATCACTTAATAAAGCTGAATAGTATATATTTTTGCCTCTTGCAAAGATTAATTCCAAGAGGAAGCTTTTTTTTTTTCTTTTTTTTTTTTACTTGTCTTTTGTTGACTTTTAGTCACATTTCTAGTTGTTATATCAAAAAAATAAAAATTTACACATTATATTCATTGCCTCTGCTTATTTGATTAAGTTCAAACTTATGCTATTTTGGAGTTGCACTCACCTAATTTGGTTATAGACAACATTCCTTCTTTTATGCACCTGTGTTCTTTCAGAATATGGTTGATCATGGTTCTACACAGCTTCTTATTTGTTGCTCTAAGCAATGTTTGTCTTTTTATCCCTCCCACCTCATTATGCATGTAGTAGAATTGTTCTAGACAAATTGTATTGCTTATCAGTAAGCTTTAATATACTTGGTGAGTTCCCAACAAGGTGGGATATGGCACAAGGCCAGTTTTTTTTTTTTAATGTGGGACCTTCCAAGAATATACATTCAAGCAAAAATTATCCATGGACCCTGCATACACAGGGTTGGGAGGCTGTCTACTTTTCCCCAGACAAGACTCTGCTGTGGGTATAGCTTCATCTGAGCTTCCCTCCATCTGAAAGCAGAGAGTCCAACAAGCTGAACTTTAATAGACTGTGCATATCAGCAGATTTCTCCTGAATGTATGAATTCAGGACAGATCCATTAATGAGGAAGATGGATCATACCACAATGCAGGTTATTTGTCGTTTCCTTCTACTACTCTTGCTTTCATTACATCATGTGAGTGTCAAATTCTTCAAGCCCTCTTTCCTCATAGAAAATATAAACATCAGGTCAAACGATAGCATAACCTCACTCTTACTAAATAATTCTAGACAATCTGAAATATTTATCAATATTTCCTGGTCATACAATTTTGAACACAATATAATGAAAATGTAAGCTAAAAGAAATTTGATTGGCAAATGAATTCTGTTCAAAGCGTCCAAAATAACAATTAGCAAAGCAAAAGAGATGGACAGCTTACCAAAATATCTTATGAAAAATATCTGATTCTATGATCAATACACAGGTCAATATGTACACATCATGATACAATGATCAACTGTGACATTGAAACACAATACGCCATCATAGGAATCATAGGGCTTAAATAAAAACAATTAAGATAGGGATTTGTGAATCAAAATCATCAGAAATTCAGGTTCAGACAAACAGTAAGCAAAAAGGAACATATAGATTATTGTGTCCTGTTGTAGCACCACAATTGAAAAAAAGGGATTTCTCTTGAAAATATGCCAATCATACATCTGTTTATTTAAGTGGTATATAAAGCAAGATTTATCAATATGAATAAGTCTTGACATTGCCTAAAGGAATCTCCGATATCCATATCCAGAACAATTTATAATAGGAAACATGTCCAACTGTATCTTAAGAAAGATCACAGAATGTCTAACCAAAAATAATAAATTCAACAATGATGCAGATATTAAATGTGAACAACTCATCTCAGAATTTCATATAGAAATATAATAGTACATTGTTATTATCTATGTAAACTAGTCGCAAAACACTAATTGCGTAAAGGCAATTTGGAAATCAATTTTAAACCAATAGAAAGATTAAAGTTACTTAATTCAAGTATTATTCAGTTAACTCTAAATAAAAAGTAACATTTTTCTGTAAGTGATTTTTATATTTTTATAAATATTGGATTCATCATTTTTCTTGTCATGTTAAGCCTATCTAAAAATATTATTTTTTAGAAAAGGTAAAAATAGAAAAAAGGTACAATTCAAATGAAAAAATAAAAAATGATTGAACAAAGAAAAAAAGTTTAGAAAAAGATAATGAAAAAAAGTGAGTAAGAAAACCAAAGAAAAGAAAAAAAAGATGGTTAAAAATTGAAACATTGGAAAATGGTAGAAAGAAAAGAACTCACAGTTTCATATTCATCCTCATTTTTTAAATGCTGTGTGATAAACTTGACGGCTTCTGAAGCTCGAATGATGTGTGGTGACACAGTGAAGTGGTCAGCCCCATCAGGCTCCCGTCTCAGATACTCCGTGGAGGTGGACTTAGGGTTGAGCTTACAATTTGGATGGTGGATTTCATGAAGCTCCAGTAAGTCCGCCCGCCTCGCGGCAGCTGAATAATGACGAGGTTGTTCAGGATTTGCCACTTCTTCCACTTGGGGTGGGGTCTTGGACTTCTTCTGCCAGCGTTCATCATGGTCTGGCCTTTCCATAAACAAAAATTTTGGAAGATAGTAAAGAAAAACTACGCGTACCCAGTTTGGCATTTTGTGCGTGCGTGGTGTTCTATAATTCCTATTAATGATAATAACTGTCAAGACAATGGCAAAGATGTTCATAATGAAGGTGAATAAAAGATACTTAGCTATAAGGGGTATCGTCAACGATGGGGGTAATATTTTTGAAACCAGCAGTAAAAACACTACCAACGCCAGTAAAATAGAGATGCAGAGTGTCATCTTTTCTCCAGCATCTGCAGGGAGAGCAAACACACATACGCTGACAAATGAGATTAGGACACATGGTATTATCAAGTTGACAGTATAAAACAGAGTTTTTCTTCGCAGGATTAAGGTAAAGACAACCAACGTTTTCTTGACACCAGTTTCTTTTTCAATCGTGGTCCTTACTTCCCCTGGACAATCGATTATATCCCATGTACCACTCTTGAGGTAATCTGTAAAATCCAGTTTGTCACCTTGTTGCCAGATGAATGTCAGCTGATCACCGCTAAATGTCCACGAGCCAAATTTCATCTCACAGTTTTGCTGGTCAAAGGGGAAGTATTCTACGTCAATAGTGCAAGAGCTTTGGTAAATGGCTGGAGGAATCCATGTAATGTCACTGTTGAAGTCAATGACTGCATTTGGTTTGTATGATACTTCATAATTACCATCAGCACTGGAAACAGAAAGAATTTAAAACAATTAAAGTCAACCAAACACTAGCATTTCAAGAATATATGTCTGTACAATAAATATTTCAAATTTAGTTTCACATTTTAACTTACAATATTAAGAACATAAAGAGAATCTGATTTACCCAGCTGTACTGAAGAACTTTTTTAAGCAGAATTTCAGTGCCAGTTTTGCAGGATGTCACTTAAAGGTTTTACCAAGACATAATTCCATTGGTTTCTGTCATTTTTTTTCTTCTTCTGATTAGCTCATGATTTTTTAGTTTTTCAAAAATCTGATAATGTCTAAAGAGGAAAGCAATAAGGATGTAAAACATCAGGAATGTAGAAATTTCAACTGAGCAGCAGGTGGGAAACAAATAAAAGAATTTGCATTTGAAACATTTCTCCAATTTTTTAAGTTTACATCTGTGAGGAATGGAAACTTGCATGAATTTACAAGATTTATTTTGAGAAATATTAGCCAAATCATTGGGACCAAGAAATACAGCCTCTGTTGGAATTAATGCCAAGAAAAATATTATAGGAGTTCTGAAGGACTTCCTTATCTTTTTCAATCTTCAGAATATTGTCATGATGTAACATTAAAGATAAAAATTTAACAACAACAACTCATAAAAGAACAAAAAAGTAAACAAAATCTACCCATTGATCTGAGGCAATCAAAAGTAAGATTAATGAAAATTCATTATTTTTAAGCATTGAAGTATTGTGAAGCTTATCTTTTAAAATGATTTCTACATCACAAATATTGAATTACCTGCCTCATGTTTTAATTATTTTTTTGTTTAACTAATCTCATATTCTGAGCCCTTAGGATGTAATTCAGTGTTTATTATTAAAAGTAATAGGAAATAAATCAGCTATGAAAGTAAAAATGCTATTCAGTAAGATTTATTTGCATCTAACAAAAGATAAGAATGTTGAAAGAAAAAGTTTCCAGAAATCAAAACCAGAATATTTTTTCTTGTAGTTTATAGCAGAAAATAAATTCCCATCTAAATTGAAATTTATCCACAGTTTTACTCAGGGATTTTAAATGAAATTTTTCTTTTGATTCATGGAAAAACATAGAAAATTCTATTGATTTACTGATTCTATTTCAATATTTTTAATGCATAACTTTACAAAACCAAAAGGCTCATATGTGAGTTTTAAATTTTACATTGGCATAAAAATGTTTAAATTACTAAACTTTAATACCCAAACTTTAAACACATGCACACATGCACACACACACAGTGAAAGAATGACATTTGTTGATTGGTTGCAGATGACACTGTTTTTAATTTTGGATTTTCTTTGGTCCAAAAAGTTTGATTATAAATTTTTGTCTGAAATAAGAACAGCTTGACTAGAGAATTGCAGGAATTTGAAGATCATTATTGTAGAAAATCAAGATTATATAATATAATAAAATATATTTCAAAGTATGATTCACAGCATCATCAAGAGAATAAAACCATTTTCATTTCAACATTCTTCTAATATAAGTTTGATAATATTATTAATAACAATTACTAATAATACTAATATTATTAAAAATATGATATAATATTAGTAGATATCTAAAAATCCATGAAACTTGTAAATAGAAGCAAAGCAAATGAGTTGTTCAAAAAAAAATGCTGAACTAGAGTCAGTTTGGTATAACTTTGTAATTCCCCTAAACAAGGATGAAATTCATAAAAGTCTTTCAAAACAATTATGATAGCCACTGTGACAAAGGTTTTCTCCCGCATCATTGAATATCAACTTTGAAACAGCTTTGAGCAAAATATTTATGGAATCATCACACTTAGACATTGTCCATCCAGGTTGGTTTTTATGCTGCAGCAAATAAATCAGACATATAAAAGTTTAAAAATTTTGTTTTACAGCTGAACATTCTGGTTTCATGAAACATGCTTCAAACAAATCACATGCAATTATTTGAACAAATGAGCTACATTTTTCTAGATTAAAAAGAAATAATTACAGAATCATACAATGTTGAGAAAGAATATCAAAATGAGTTCCTTTTCCTTGGGTTTTTATGATAACCTACATGTGCCATGGACTACATTAATGAAAAATGGTATTCTCCAGCAAGATGATTCTGATTCATTCAAATCAGCTTTGCAGAAAGGTGTATGTCATAAAGCATTTGGTTTTTGAATTTCCATAAATTTTCAGTCAGAGATCCAAACATTTTGGTTTCCTGAAGTAAATTTCTCACACTTTTTACTCTGTAGCAAAATTTCTTTAAACCCTAAGAAATTAATTCTTCATGAGTAAACCTATATATAAAACAGTGTACATTTAGAAATCAACAATGCATAGTGACTGCCTGTTTATATCTACAAACACTATTTCCAATACTGAGCACTCTTTCATCATAAATATAGCAAATTATAGATATAATGTATATTTGGACAGCAACTTTTCTTTTAAACACATTTCATTGAATATGGAACAAGGAAAATTTTATTTATTTTTTATTTAATTTTTCAAAAGATTCTTACATGTTTTTTGGAAGTTCAAAAATGATGCATATTGTCAATTGTTCCAACTGCTTTCAGGCATTTTTTCAGCCATTTTCAAGGGAGTTTTTTTATAGGTGCTGTTAATTTCTTTTCATGTTAGATTGTCTAAGACATAGTTTTGTGCTGTTTTAATAATAGTAGTAGCATTTATTCAGCAATGGAGATGGTGTGTTGATTACTTCTTAGGATAGAAATACTCCAACTCAGATACCAGCTGCAAAGCACAGAATAAACAGTACTATGTATTTTTATATATATATATATATATATATATAATATAAAAGGCTGAAACCCTAATATTCCATAGTTATAATTTATTACATCAGAATTGTAATCACAATCCAATTCATCACACCAACAAATTCAAAAAGCTTTTTGAATTTGTTGGTCTGATGAATGGGATCATGATTACGATTCCAATGTAATAAATTATAGCCATGGAATATTAGGGTTTCAGCCTTCTATACTGTATTTTTACTCAGTGCTTGAAATCCATACTCTGCATTGACCTAAGCTTTGTGAGCGAAATTGAGTAGATGGAACCTTTTGGGTGCTGTCGATAGCTATTCTAGCATAAAGTCACAAGTCATCATTGCTGAGGGCTTGAGCAGGCTAGCCTTGTTCAAATTGTTGATCACACTAGATAACACGCTCTTTCCCAGAAACTGCAACTAAGGTCTGTTCAGCATAGTCAGTTCCTTGTACCACTCCAGGAAGTACATCCTACAGCTATGTTCTATCTTTACAAGAGCCAGATCTGACCAAAAATAGAGTATAGCTGCCATATTTGGGCTGGGGCTACCACAGTCCCTCACTTTCCACACTTGAAAGAGTTAAAAAATGATTATACAACCTCTTTGCCTGCAAGTAAAACATTGCTAGCCTCTTGCTACTCTAGAACAATTTCTATGACACATATTCAGATGAAATACATTTCTTAGTGTCACCAGTTCAGATCTTTATTGCAAAGACCCACCATGCCACATATATGGTGACAACACATACTAACCCTCTTTATATTCCTTATTGGTAGGTAAGTAGCTTGTTTTGCTTTGGTTTGTTTTTGGCAATCAACCTATTTGGTCATTTTATCCAAAAATTTAATATTTTTCTAAATAAAATCTGGTATTTAAACAGTCAAAATGAAATTATTTTACATCCTATGTTAGTTATGGATATATTTTTAACTTTTAATTATATTTTTGAAATCAGTTTCATTTCCTTTAGAAATATGAAAAATGAATCTGTATTTTGAAAAAGTTCTTTTAAGCTTGTTGTTTGCTAGTATTTTAAGAGGATTAAATTAAAATTGGTGCTCTTTGTCAGTATATCTTTTATGGTGAATGGCTCTTGGCATGATAAATACATAAGTAGGAAGTTCAACTCAAAAAGCTTCTGCAGAACTTTCACTTTGTGTAAAAAACTTCAGAGTGGATGCCTCCCTAACCACTAGAATCATAACCACTTCAAGTATAGGAGTTAATCATTATCCAACCTACATATCCTCATAATATATGCACTCCTCCTTCCTCACTTCATGTCCTTACAACAATCTCATGCAGTAAACCACCACCTTGAGTGTTTCTTGGGCTTTTAATTGGGATATATACATATATATGAAATGCTATCAAAATTACTGAAGTACCACCTTGGAAAGTCAGTTAAAAGTTACAATACTATGAAGTTGTTAGAAATAAAATAAAAATGAATGTTACTTACTTATTGAACAAAACTACATCAGGTGTCCATATATGCTCTGGTCTAATTCGGATACTTTTGATATCCCCATAGTCTTTGACATCCCATTGTAACTGGTAATCATTCCAGTACTAAAAAGAAAAGATAAAAATTACAAATGGTATTATGATTTTGTTATTGAATGTTTAAAGGAAAAAACATGTTTAAATAACATTGACAAATAATTTGTTTAAAGCTAAGTTTTAAACATGAAAACGAAAACAAAAACATGGCAACATTACCAGAATCCAAAAACATGGCAACATTACTAGAATCTAAAAATAAGGACCAATTCACTTTTCCTGAAAGTATTTGTAATGATTGACAATGTTATTTTTTTAAATTAAAAAAAAAAAGAAAAAAAGCAGGTTAACAATGTGGAAAATGGCAGAGATAAATTGAATATAAACTTGAGCTGAGGTAGTTAGTGCTTACACTAATGCTGTTGGGAAAAGTATGAATTCTTGGCAAACACTCAGAATGCACCTTACTGGATGCAATGTATAAAATGTTATCTAAATGAAGCAAAAATGAAAATAACACTGACATTTCATTTTAACAGATATATTTACCAAAATTACACAAAAATATCTTGAAATATTAAAGAGTAAATTTATTCAACAAAACAGCCATTGGCTTTAACCTTGACCACCAAACGATTTCAGAATCTCCTGCAACTCTTCTGGACAGTTACCTTATTTAAGTTAGTGAATGCCTTCAGTTACAAGGAGTTTCATTGCTCCCTCGCCCAACTGTGCACCACATATAATAATCAAGGCAATTGCAGTCTGGGGAGTTAGGTGGCCAGATATAAGGGATGATGTGGTCACAGAAATTGTCTGACAGCTATGACTGGGTTCTCCTGCTTGTGCGGCATGGTACAGAATCCTGTTGCCAGACATAAAGTCTTCCAGCAGCCACCCTCCACACTGTCCTCAGATTAATGCCCAAACACTTGGAGATATTTGTATTGAATCTTCTGGTGTGGATGCCAAGAAGTTCAGCATGCTGTTTTCAAATTTCTAGCAGAGGGAATTGTATCACAGTGCTCTTTATCCCAGACAGTTTCCAACTGACCCTACTATACTGTGCAGTCGATAAAATCAAAAGCAAACAAAGCGCATATGCAAAATTAAAAATATAAAATGGCGATAATTTACCTATGTATATGCTCTGAAATAGCACCTGTAATATGTAACCACTACATTTGTAACAGCCCAGTGTGTAGACAGGGTCACATATAATTCTTATATTTCAACAATTAACATGCCTGTCAGCTAAAAAACTGTTAAAATTTGGCTCCATGCAACTTGTTTTTCTCAAAATTAGAATCCCTATTGAAAATAAAGCCTTCCAGATGAGATTAAACTAGAATCCCTATTGAAAGTAAAGTCCTCCAGATGAAATTAAAGAGAATGTGATGGATTTCCTGAAAAGAAGACAAAGAAAATATAGAAAAATGAAAAATACTTCATCTCCATTTTTCACACAATACAGGAAGGCTGAAAAATATATCAACCAAAATATATCTTACTGAAAATAAATGAAAATTCTTTGATCTCAAATGAAATTCCAACATCATTGAGATTAGTTTTTTCAATTTTCAAAATCTCCCCTGATCTTCATAAATTCTGATTCACATGTTTTAGTCAATGTCTTCTATTTTTATGTTCATGCTTTCATAGAAACAGTACTTTCTTCTTCCAAATATACACAATGAATTGTAGTTTTGTAATCTATTGTGATTCTGTCACAATCTGCATCATCTTTTACCACTGGGCATCATTTTTATGCTTCATCAAAAGCTTATCTCTCTCAACATTTTTGTTAAGATAAAGCTTTCAACATTGTAAAGCAGCATACTTTTGACTGTGGATTGATAGAAAGTTATTTTCAGATGTTTTTTTTTTTGGGGGGGGGGTATTTAGCACAACAGGCTTGCCCAATTCTGATTCTCTTGTTCTTTTCATTTTTTCCAAAACCCAATCACCAAGGTACTTGAAACTGTCTACTTGCTTCAGCTTATTGCATTCTAACATAATAATTTCATCTTTGGACTGATGACATAATCAATTTTCTTGAAATTTCACATTTTGCCAAAACTTTTGCTTTGAAAGATGAAAATTTCACTCTTATTTCTGAAAGTCTTTATCTAAAAATCTGCAACAAAATCACAGAAAACAGTTGCAAAATCCTAGGAATTTAAATCAAAATTATTCTTTAGTAAATTTTACCCTATGTTCTATCACAGAGTCAAATAAATAAACAATGTAACATGAAAATATCAACTGGCAATGATTACAAATTAAGAGCCAGCACATTTTCTAGAAAATATCATTTTACACATCACACATTTTAGTTTTCCTGCAAGTTCAGTTTGTTCATCCTGTGAAAATGTCAAGACCATTCACACAATTTCTACAGGACTGATTCAGTTTGATAAAGAGAATTTGGATGCTTAAAACTTTCATTGTATTTAACTAAAAGAGCATCATCATTTATGATTGGGTCTGAAACAGATAAACACACAGGATAAAATCTATATTTTATCATTAATTTTTATGATTATTTCAGCGTTGATGATATTACAACATAATTTCATTGAAAGATATTTGTTTTTCTTTTGTTTTTATATTTAATTTGTTACACAAATATGAAAAAAAAACATAAAAGAAATATTGTTGATTGATATTCTTAAGCATTGTTGGGCTACAATGTAGCATGGAAAACTGTAAAGGAATGAGATGGCTGCTTGTTATAAAAGATTGTCACAACCATGATTGACAATCACAACCAGTTTCTCTCTCACTTGGCTGACTAAGTTTCCAGAATTTCTCAACTGCAATTGTCTAATATGTCATGATTCTTTCAGATCACTGCAAAAGATCACAGCATGAGAAATAAAATCATCAAATAACTGAACTAAAATGATTTGTAATGAAGACTAAAAATTAATAACTGGTTGAAGGGGGTCTGCTACCACACCAGGTGTGTTGCATGAATGGAAAAAGAAAACGATGTGAAGATGCTGGATGAGTGGGGAGGTAGTTGATATGAAGGGTGAGTGTGAGGGATTAGGTGCCAGAACAACTTCTTCACAAGCAGTTTCTTGTTTCCCAACGAGTAAAGAACAGAAGCCAGAGTAACATTAGTTGTTCAGGGAGTGAAGGTGTTGCATACCAAGAATTCCAAGCATGTCTCGACCACTGCAGCGGAGCAGCCAACAGAACCAACATAGCCATGCCACCCCCCCCTACATACACACACAAAACTTCCCAAACCAACTTTTTCTTCCTAGTAATTACCTTCTATGTAGACTCAGCACTAGCAGAGCGTGAACATCATTAGTGTAGTTTTTGGTTATGAGAGGGGAGGATTAAAACTGATGATGGTAGAAAGAAGCAAGATATTTGGAGTGTCATCATTGCTGGGTGGGGTTAAGAAAAACCAATAGCAGGCTTCAGAACTATCTGATCTACCCTAAGACATTGCACACACACAAAGGAATGGCATTTACAAGCAAGAGCAGCAAGCAACGACTGGGGAGATGCAATGTATGATGCTGGGCCACACCTTAGTAAGCAGGAAATAGAAGGAATATTTCCAATCTGTAAGAAGCGAATACAGCAGACTACTAGTTACTAAAAAGAAGAAGAAGAAGAAGGTAGGATAGAAAAAAAAAGGATATAATGAAAGGAAGAAATAAAAGAGAAAGAGAGAGAACTGAGAAGGAAGAGAAATAAGCAGAGAGAGAGAGATGGCAAAGAAAGTGAAATAAACAAAGAAAAGGAAGCTCAAAAAAAAAAAAATTTGAAAAAAGTAAAAAGAAACAGAGAAGAAGAAAATAAGAAAGAAAAAAGGAATTAACAAAATCAAATTCGTTCATTTATTCTGTTAACATAGGCTTTTAACTAATTTTTCTTTTTCTTTTTTTGAAATGTTTACATTGAAATAGTTTCCACTAATCCATATATTTTTTGTGCTTTTTAGATTTATTGCATATGGGCCAATGCATTCTTCAGCCTCTCTGAGAGTCAGAAAACCAGAACGATAAAGATGACTTATCATAATTGCAGACAAGATTCATGATCAAACAATCCAAATTCAACAAGATTTAGCAGAAAATTAAAAAGAAATAAAAGATTTTACATTGTTTAATAAGTTATATATTAGATCATTTTTATTTGTTGATTTTGGTGGACACTAAGTTTTAATCTGCTGCCAATGCAGAGTGTAGCATGATCTCTCTCGGAAAGGGAAAAAAAATTGTTTTCTTCCACTTTATATTTAAATTCTGTTGTATGTTTTGTTTATCTACAAAAGCAGGTAAATCAGTATCATGGGGCTATATTGATAATAATATCGATATAATTGGAAGCATGTTGATATCCTGGAGAGGAGCAGATTCAAGAAATCCTAAGACAATACATGTCATCACTCCATGAAGTTGCAATCCCACTGGTAATCCAAATTTTTGTTTATAAAAATTATCATTAAATATGAAATAGCACTGATTGGTAATGAAGCAGCAGATTTTTATTATTTTAGCTTTTGGTTGGGAAATGTTTGTTTGATTTTGTTTGATGCTTTCTAAAGGGATTTAAGCATTTTTTAACCATGACATTAATATAAAGTGATTTTAAATCTCAACTGACCATGAGTTTATCAGTCACATTTGTTTATCTTAGTTTTTCAATAAAGTTGCCTGATATTTTTTTTATATGTGTTGCACCGATTGTTCCAAAGAGAGGGGGTAAAATTTTTGGTATGGCTTCAGCCAGTTTGTGATAGATGTTGCCTATTACTTAAAATAATAGGGCACGCTGAGATCCATGCTTTGTGGGGTTTAAGAAGTTCGTAAAGTTATTCTATTAGTCTATACCATGATATATTTTCATTTCTAATGAGTTTCCTTCAGTAATTATTTTTCTTCATTTATTTTTTCAAATTTATTATCGTTTAGTAGTAAACTGATTTTTTCTTCATCATGAGTTCTTATTCTTTATGACAATCCCACCCTCCCCTTATTTGAGGGTGAAATGCAGATTTCCTTAGTTTTTCTAGGTTCCTTAGTACCCAAAAGTATCTCTGTGGCAATGTATTTTCATAGTTCATTTCTAATATATATATATATATATATATATATATAGTAGCAACCATAATATAAGGAACGGAAACAGCAAAGACATAAATATGTGTATTACTTAAAAAGTGATGCATTATTAGCAATGAAATTTTTACCAAATAAAGATTAGGTTGTAATGCATAAATATTATACAAAGTTACAAAAATTTACATAATACTTTTTTTTAAAATAAAGATTAAATGGGACAAAGGAAAAGGAACAATGTTAATAATTTGCATAAACTTTTAATTTCCATTGTTAAAAAACTCGGAGTTTTTCAACAATAAGTAAAAATTCATTTATCAGTAGGACTTTATTTTTATGCAATATGGCAATTTCTACAGACAAAACGCTCTTTTGAAGAAAAAACTCATTATCGCTATCAAAAAAAACAAAAAAACATCAATTTCAGAAATTTCTGATATTGTTCATAGGTCTAAAAGTGTCATTCATCATGTAATTAGCAGGTATAAAACTGATAAAACGTTAGATGCAAAACCAAAAACCAGCAGACCTCGAAAAACATCACAAAGAGAAGATCGAAGAATTGTTAGAATATCTACAAAAAACGTTTTGAAACTGCTACATCAATTACCCGTAAATTTAATGAAGCGAAAGATAAGATTTCAAGGAAAACGGTTGCTCGCAGGTTAAAAAATGCAGGATTGCATGCCCGTATTCCAGCTTCGAAGCCTCTCATTTCAAAGTGAAACCAAAGGGCACACCTGGAGTGTGTGAGAGAATATGTTGTTTGGACTGACGCACAATGGGATACAGTTCATTTCAGTGACGAGTCCAAGTTTACTATATTTGGTTCTGAGGGCAAAACTTACATATACTGTAGAACAGGTGAAAGATTGTCTTCTCAAGGTGTCAAGAAAACCGTTAAGTTTGGTGGTGGCAATGTGATGGTGTGGGGAATAATTTCATCTGCAGGAGTTGGCCCTATCATCCACGTACATGGCAATATCAATACCGAGATTTACAAAAGGCTTCTTCAGCAACATGTGGTACCAAGATTACACCATAATCTTTATGAATCTCCTATTTTCATGCAGGACAATGCACCTTGCCACAAGGCTCAGAAGGTTATGACTTTATTTGAAGAAGAAGGAATCGCCCTAATGAAACGGCCAGCCCAGAGCCACAACCTGAATCCAATAGAAAATGTTTGGAAGATAATTGGAGAAAGGGCTCAGAAAAGAAACCCGAAAAACCAGGATCACCTATGGGAGTTATTGAAAGATGAATGGGAGGGAATTATTGCTGATTTTTGCAAGAAATTAATTAGATCATGTGGTCGATGATGCAGAGAAGTCATTGTAAATAAGGGGATGTTTACCAAATATTAAATTTTGTTGATATTTTGTTCACAATCAATATTAACAAAATCGTTCCTTAACTTTTGTCCAGTAGCTTATTTCCTTTGTTCCATTTAATCTTTATTTAAAAAAAAATATTATGTAAATTTTTGTAACTTTGTATATGTATGCATTACACCCTAATCTTTATTCGGTAAAAATTTTATTGCTAATCATGCATTACTTTTTAAGTAATACACATATTTATGTCTTTGTTGTTTCCGTTCCTTATATTATGGCCACTACTGTATATATATATATATATATATATAGATGTGTGTGTGTGTTTAGGTAGTAACCTTTCTTTTATACATGTTTAAATGAATGGGCAAAAAAGGAAAATCTTATAAATTTTTCATTAAAGTTTTTCTAATATTTTTACCATTTTCCTTTTGAAGGTGCTAAGAGAGTGTAGTAATTGTCTATAATGATTATTGTCACAAGCACTTTCAGACAATTCATTAGCTATTTTCAATGCGTTCATTGTTAAAATTTTCAATGTTTGCGTTCAAAGGTGTATTGTGTGGAAGTTGTAGAAATACATACCATCTTGTGTGAGAGAAATGTGGTTTTGATTGCATTTTACACTGTCTTTTAAAAGACTACCATTGTTAAATAAGGTAAGCATTGCAATTTCTAGTCTATGATGTAGAATTCTTCCCTTGTACTGAGTGACAACTGACTTATTAGTAGTCACTCAACTCTATGCAAAATAGGGTAAGTTCATTAATCCTAATCACTAAAAGAGGTTTTATGCCCTTCATTGATCTGTGACTTCCCCAAACTATAGAATGAGATCATCTCTCAAGGTGTATATCTGGTTCTTTTTACTGGTGATCTAGGTCTAGACTCATCTTCATTCTGATCTTCCAAA
Organism: Acanthosepion lycidas; assembly: GCA_963932145.1. Lineage (NCBI taxonomy): Eukaryota > Metazoa > Mollusca > Cephalopoda > Sepiida > Sepiidae > Acanthosepion > Acanthosepion lycidas. The sequence continues at coordinate 158,941,697 of OZ010571.1, forward strand.
TCCATGTCAGATTCATGCAAACTATCCTCCATGGCTTCTTTACTACTAGGTTTGCTTTCTCCATCAGAAGAAAGCATACTTTCCTCCTTTTCAGGTTCTTTTACCATCTCAACTTCTTCATTGTCAATTCTAGGTCAGAATGAGCCAATAAATTCTATCTACTTGTTGCTATTATAGCCATATTAATGTCCCTTTTATGGCAATAAAGTTAGCTTTATCGGGACTTGATTCTCTATCATTTTTTGTACCACATTTTTTCATTTCTTGAGTAGGACATTGTTATAGACAATCTAATTTGTCTTCCCATCAACTATTTATGGTGTCTCTGGATGAGGAAAATGCTTTGAACACCATTTTCCCCATCTGCACTGTTCTTTCTGCAATTCCATTCCATTGCAGATGATATAGTGGTGTTTAATAAGGGAGACAACCAATTTGTTTTAACCACAAACACAAAGTTTCATCACATGATTCAGACAGGCCATTTCTGGAAAATATTACTCAAATGTTTGCTTTACTGTGGCTGCCTTCCTATCCTGAACTCTAACCACTTCAAATAATCCAGAGAATGAGTCAACCAAAATTAAAAATAGTTCTATGCTTTTAAAATGTACATGATCCATATGAACGTGAACCCATAGCTCTTTTTCTGTAGGCTATCAGTGTATCTTGGTTTGGTGAAAGATTTGTTGTTTTTTTTTAATTTCCTACATTTTAGTACATATTTTTCTACATCATGCAAATATCCAAGCCACTACACTTCCAATTTTAATTGTCCCTCTCTCATTATTATTATTATTCCACAATGAATATCACCATGTATATTTTTTGTTATGCTTTTTCTTAATCTCTTTGGTGGGATAAAAATATCTCCATTGTATTTAAAAAGCCCTTCTGTATAGTTAATCTGTGCCTTATTTCTTTATAGAGTCTTTACCCTAGAATAATCAATCCATTTGTTTCTTTTTATTCTACATGCAATCTTGCTTAACACCAAATCCAGTAAAGTTTCAAACACAAAATATTGCACTGGATTGAAACAGATCATCTTATCTTCTGAATTGTCTGATCTTTCTAACGATTCATTTTTGAACTACCATCTTGATAGAGAATCTACATGTGGAATAGTGTTTCCTTTCACATATTCAATGTTGAAGTCTCGAGCCATTAGCTTTATGGCCCACCTTATAATTCTAAATGTAATTTTAGGTAACTCCTTCCTGGGGCTAAAACCAAACACTAGAAGTTTATGGTCCAATTTAAGCAGAAACTTTGTATCTTATAAAAATTGGAAAGCTTTATCGCTTCTCTCCATAGCAAATGGTTCTTTTTTAATATCTGAATTGTAAGTCTTGGCTGGCATTAACTTTCCTAGAAAGGTAAATTATAGAATGACTTTCTTGAGGCAAAACTGATGATATGACATTCTCACTTGTGTTCATAGTTAAAGTTCCTTTTTAGGGTAAAAGGTTTTTACAAAGGGTTTTTTATAAGTTTTCAAATGCTGTATGCTGCCATTGAATACATTTAAATTTGTTGTTCTTTTTTCATAACACCGCACAGGGTTTATCAATTCATTATACTTTGGTAAATATCTGCTATAAAATCTGGGTAACCCTACAAAAGATCCCAATTCATTTTTAGTTGTAGATGTAGATACCTCTGCTATTTTCTTTATCAAATTTGTGTCTGGTGAAATTCTGTCTTTGGAAATCTAGTATCGCAGATGTTATTGCATTACAATACAGCACACATTTATCCTTATTTATGGTCACCCGGAATTTTTTTAATTTCTTTAAAATATAAATTGTTTTTTGCTTTAGCTCTTCTCTATCAGTAGCACCAATGCAGATATCATGTCTTGATAAATAATCAGATTCTTAACATCAGTAATTACATTTTCAATGACTCTTAGAAAAATAGCACTTGCTGTTTTTTTTTTTTTTTTATTCCATACGGCATCCATTTCCACCTGAGTAAGCCTATTAGAGAGTTAACCATAGTGACTTCTTTCATTTTTTCATCAATTTGTATCTGGTTATAGGCAGATTTAAGGTCAATTTTAGCAAAGTATTTCATTCCCAACAACTCGTGAATAGCAGTTTCAGTGTTAGGAACAGGGAATGAATTGGAGCAAATTTTGTGGTTTACTCCTATTTTGTAATCCCCACATGTCCTTAAATCTCCATCCAGTTTTCATAAAACAACAATGGGTCTGGTCCAATTACTATAACCTGGAGGGAATATGTTCTAAAATTCCTTGTTCCACTATTGTTTTCAGTTTAGCAACTACTAAAGTTAGCAGTGTGAATGGCCAGTGTGCAAGACTTAAAGTAAAAGGTGGGGTACAATTCTTTGTATCACTTTAACATCCTTATGTCATTACTTTCCAACTTCACACCATTAATTAAGTATAGATATAGACCCAGTTCATGTATTATAATCCTGCATAACTTGAACAAAATTATTTTCTTGTGTGTGTGTGCGAGACATAACTAAGTACTTTTTTTTTAAATTGTGAATTTTCAGAAGATTTAAAATTATTCTAAAGTAATCAGAGTCAGTATGAATAATCCCATTTCTGATTATTATCATATAAAGATGGCAAGAGAAATGAATAATCCCATTTCTGATTATTATCATTTCCATGATAATAATCAGAAATGAGAGAAATGGAAAATCAAAATAAATGTGGAAGTGGATTTCTAACATTATCTTAACTCTTTAGAGTCATTTTATGCAAAAATGATTTATTTTTGTTTATATTTAGGGAAAAAAGAGAATATTTGATTTTTTTTTTTTAGATTTTCAGATATAATCCAACTAATTTCAGGAATTTTATAATTCTATTTATTTTAATATTTTCAAATAGTTTTTAAGATGTTTACCTTGATGAAATTGTGTCTTTTGAAGTCAAGATCAATGCATTCAATTAGAAAATGTTTTACCATATATTTGGTTTAGTATGGAGGACACGACGGTGGTTCTTCAGTTTTCAGTAAGAATGAATGCATAATTTTAGTGTGACTTATTCATAGTCATTTTATAGTAACCGCTTCCCATAGCAGGGTTTTTTTTCTGAAGGCTCTTAAGATTGTATTTAGTTCATTTTGCATTTTTCTACTCCATTGTTCTTACCATTGATCTTGCATGTGTCACTTAATGGTTTTAGGTCAGTCTATAAGATTTGAAAATCTTCAGGAACTCATCTTTTAATGCCTGTTTAGCAATTTTGTCTGCTCTATCATTAACCTTAATTCTAACATAACTAGGAATCGAGATAAACAGAATTTTTTGGAATGTAAAGATGGAATGGATTTTTTCCAATATTTTAGCTATCAAATATTTTTTCATCTTTTTGTTTTTAATAGATTTTAATACTGATATAAAATCAGAAAAGATGATAAATTTTGAAGATTTTTCTTTGACTACCACATCAAGGGCTTCACTCTGGCTTCTGCACTAAATATGAATTTGGGAGATGTTTTTTTTTAATTGTTGCATTATTAAAAATAACTGCAAATCCCACTCTTTTATATTTTTTGTTTTTTTTATAGTAAAGTTCACCCTGTATGAAGTCCAGGGCCACTGAAGGTAGAGGCTTATGCTTGTATTGACTGACAGGAGGGAAAGATAATGGTTAACCCTAGACTTGAACAGGTTAAGACAGTAGTGATCAGGGAAATATTCACAGAGCAGTGGTTTGTGGAAAGATGGAAATTACTTCTCACTGATGGAATATGGAGAGGATGTGGGCAGGGGTTTGCTACAATGTAAGTGCCATGGCAGGTCCTTGCCATGAAGGTTAAAATTGGTGGAACTAAGGAATGTAGTTCATCTGAGCACTTTTTGTGAAAGTAGCAATAGAGCAGCGAGAGGCTTGCCACATCTTGCCTGTGAGAGAGAGGTTGGAGAATAATTTGTCACCCACAAGGATTCAGAGACACTTTTGGGCTCTATCAAGGCTGGAGAGTGAAACCTAGGCAGCTCCTGCCCATATATGACAGCAGTACACAATTTTCAGACACTGATCTGGTAAAGGACAACAGAACTGGAGTGAGGTGGAAACCAACCATTTTTCCAGCATCTTTAACAATGGATCATATGTATGAGTTCCACTTGAGGTCAAGGGTGAGTTTAAGGCCCAATAGTCTCTCAAGGCACACTGCATTTTCAAGGTGTATTCAATGTAACCAGACAGTTTTTTCTCCACAGGGTAATTTGTGCTAGATCAGAAGAAAGATCAGCTGCTAACTTCTGATCATCAAGAGTTTGAGAGGTACACCAGTATATAGTCATGTGATCAGCATAGATGTTTACAAATGATATGAATGTATTCATGGGTAGCTCATTTATGTAAATCAAAAAGACTTGATTCAAGATTATGTAATGCCATGATCCTTTAGATGTGGTTGTTGTCAAAAGCTTCACTAATTTTCTGAGTGATGATAGTTAGGACATCAGCAGTGGACCAGGCTGATCGAAACCTATACTGCTCAACCCTGAAGAGATTGTTTGACAGTGCTTAACAGCCTTATCACTGTCTTTGGAACCATCCGTTTAGATGTGCACATATTATGCAGAAAATCAAAAAAATTCAATAGAAAATAAAATTAGTAATTTTCAAAAACATTTTTTCACATATTCAAATTAGTAAATCAGAAAAATATTATTCAATAAAAACTGACCTCATTTTTTAGGACTGCCTTGATGCAGATTAAAAAGCAACTGCTATCAAGATGAGGCACTTCTTGTTCATGTTGGCCATCATTTCCACATAGCATGCTACCTTTGAATAATTAGTTATAATCGGGACTGCTGGTTGCTCACATTCTCAACAATTCTCCAAACACAATAGTAAAGAAGATTTAAATAAGAAGGTTGCATGTTGCAAGTGACACAATTTCCTTGGTTATGTCAGCCATGTTCCTGCTCAGACATGTACAGTCATTCCATTTATTCAGAATTTGACCATCATGTCCAAAACTTCAATGGATTTTGTGGCATAGACCTCAACACCCTATGGCAAGAAGTGGGCAACCTGGCATAGTCATCATTGCTCCCAACCCCCAAAAAGACTATTACAGATGATGTGAACATTTGGTGTGTTTCATTTAAACTCTGTGGATTTTATACTGAACCATTTCTCCAATTCACCTGATCTCTTTCAAGAAGCTGGCGATCTCCGAGTCCCTATGGTTCATAGCTCATGCTACAAGCATGGCAGGCATTTTTATTTCCTAAGTCAGATCGGACGCTGTCATGCTAATACTCTCAAGACATAAAAAATTAGAAATGTCAATGTTACAATTTAGTGCATGTCATATAATGCTTTCCATTTATCACTCGTGAAAGATGCATTCTCAAATAATTGGTGTATCTGCATGTGTGTGCTTTAAATGAGAACAACATTTTGAAGGTAGAGTAGCAATGAACCAAAAGACAATGATTACCTCATCTAAAATGAGAGACAATTGCTATTTCTTGATATGGAAGACCATAACCACAATCATTTGATTTTTTTGGGAACATTTAAACCATGATGGCAGTTTCATCATAAACAACTGTGAAAAAAACCTTCAGACATTTAAGATATTTATTATATTAATCATTTCAGTCATACAATTTAGAAATTATTAGGTTGGTGCAAAAATAATGTCGGTTTTTGACGTTAAAAAATACGTCAAAAACCGACATTATTTTTGCACCAACCTAATAATTCACTTTGGCATTCAATGTGATCTAATATACAACAGTGTTTCCAAAGTGGTAGTCAAAATGAATATCTGTGGATTCTAGAAAAATCTTTATATATTATTTCCTTTCAAGTCCAGTTACTACTGCCTTCATTGTTCAACCATATTGATATCCTTTGACTCACAAGATAACCATTCACATTTAAAACATTGAAAACAAAGTCATTGATTATAATTTCCTTTGTCTAATTATTACATTGATGGACACTCACTAAACAGTTTTAAAATTTTTACTATTCAACAAGATCCAAAATTCAACTTATGAAATGTGAAAACCTCATTTAAAAGTGACATCTTTTTTTTTTTTTTTTTTTGCAATAAAATGCTGTTCTGGACCGATTTATAAACCAACCAATGAATAATTTCTTTATTTAAAATCATTTTATTCCAGATGACCAAGGTTTTTTGCTTTCACTCTCTGATAATTTATACAATGATATTAAATAATTGTGCAAAACACAACCTAATATAAACTAAGCCCTTTCAGAGAAAAATATTCTTTATTAGATGTAATGGTACCATAAAATATTAGACGTAAGAATAATAAGGTTTCATAAAAATTAAATTTGTGATGCTCACTAAAAATAAGTAAAATGAAAAGAAACGATTTTAATGATGTGTAGATAGTCATCTTGATGGCTCATATTGGTTTTAATGAATTTAAAATGTTTCATCACTCTGGTGATTTTTTAAATGAAACAATGTCAATTCTATATTCATTAGATAGACTGGTTTTTCCCTGTCAATAAGAATTTTTTTTTTTTTTAATCTTTAAACTTGTCTTATGCCTTCCATCCAGTATTGGTGTTGCAAATGAGTCCAAAAAAGGAATTTGAAGTGCAACACAATCATACATCAAACTGAGCTTATATCATTAAGTATTAAGGTGTATGAAAATCATTTTTATAGATATTTACTCCAAAGCTTCTTTTATATACAGGTGTATATTTTATATCAAAGGTCTAAAGGCTACGAGTGTATATTCTATGTCATCCAATATTATTCAAATATATTTTTAATTGTCAGATATTATGACAACAGATACTAGCTTGGAGTTTCTGGAAATTTTGAAACATTCTTTTAAACTAATTGTAAGCTTTTTGTAGAATTCAGAAAATAAAAACAAATGGAATAATATCTAACTGTACTGGTTAAAACATTTTAAGAGTGGTGTCCATTGAAATAAAGCCCAACATTAGACTGATTGATTGAGTCATTTAATGCCAATCCGAGCATTAGACAACCCTCAGTTGTTAAGATATTTCAAAATGCAAAGGTAAAGAAGAAGCCAACAGCGAGCAACTGTCACTCTAAGACATTCAGAAAACCTACATAGCATTACATAGCATTACAAAAACAAAGTTTGATAAAAAATGAAAATATTTGTTATACATATTAATAGCATTTTTGAACTACATTATACTTTTTATTTGGTATCATTATATATTGTTATGAAATTGCAGAAAACACATGGATACATTCTGGTCACACCTGTATCTATTAATTAGTGCCAATTTCTTAAATTGTCCAAATTTCTTAGATAAAATGTTGTTATTTTAATCATTTTTGCCCAGTCTTAATTTCATTTCATTGAGTCATGTAAAAATTTTCTGCTATAAATTTATGAAACACAGATGTTTGATAAGAACAAAGGAATCTCTGCCTGTGCCATAAAGTCATTGGCAATTTTATAATCCTTTTCCGTAAGTCAGTCACAGGTTAGGAACATCCAGTTTACTTACCATCTGAAGCCAAACGTTGGTTTTCATAACTTGGTTCTTCTCATCCTGTCAAAAAAGGAAATAAAACATGAGACATAAAGCAATTTCCTTAAACACAACAAAATGCATCTCATTCTCTCTCTCCGCGTGATTACTACATATATCTAACCTATTTGTTTGTTGTAATCACAAACCATGAAAAAACAGCCTAAAACACAATACTATTCAATACTTAAAAATATAATTACAATATTAATCAGCTTAAGATAAATTTTAAAACAATAAAAAGTTTTATAAAACATTTCACTTTTTACTGTGTTTCATGAAAGAGAGGTTTTTGTTTCTAATATAACATTTTTCACATTCTACGAGAGAGCGACACAAAGACAGTCAGCTAGATACACATTACAAGAGAATCAGATGAGCTGACATGAACAGAATTAAGGCATTCAGAATAGGTTGTGTAAATCATTCCTGATAAATGCTTATTAAAAACAGCTGACTGTCATTTTCTTAGAATGAATAAAGTGGTGCAAATGAACAGAAATATCATTCATCATTTCTCAGATAAAGTAAGCAGTGTCAGAAGAAGTAAAAGCAAAACATGATCCACAAATGCTCGCAAATTGTTCCTACAGTAAAAGAGTGAAATCCTTAAAAAGTAACTTTTCAAGTTAACCTTCATAAATGTTAATAACCCAAAAGCAAATGTTCCCCTACTTCTCTGCAACATTGAAGGTAAGGAAAAATAATTAAAAAGTAAAAAAAGCTCTTGCAGGACTTCCAAGGCCCATTCGGGAAAAAGTGTCCAAAAGTCCATGAAAAATAAAAGAAAATGGAATAACAGAAATACTTTAGAGGTTGCAGTATAATCTCTTAGAGAATAAAGGAATCAGTCAGTATTACGGCAGAATGAACAAAAGTAATAGAATAGAAGAGATTTATCATACCAAATTGCACAAGTGACTCTCACTACAAACAGAAGACATTTGAAAAAGAATGCATGAAGCAAGAGGGAAAACTTCAAATAAAAATATTCAACACAAAGTCAGCGTATTTAATTCACTGAATATTAATTATACATTGGACATTATACATTGAACATTTCAGATCAAAATCCAGTCATTTCACATACTTATTGATCCAATCCTCTATACTTAATTTATACTCAAAATGCAAGTTATTTACCTTAATAATGAACATTTTCTAAATAATATTTCATATTTATTTTTTTAAATTATGCATATGTCAAGATTATCAAAGTATTTTATAAAAAGATAAATAATTTAATCTTTTAATCTCTAATAATCCATGTCAATAAAATTTTTTTATTTAGAGTACATTTATATTTACTAGTTTATTTACTAATTTCGTCTAATTTGACTTATGCTAAAATAAAACATTATGATCAAGAAGGCCTGACTACAGTGAAAAAAAAAAAATCAACATTTAAAATTTTGGTTCTTACCTCAGCTTGAACTCTGATCACTGGCACTAGAAGGGAATAATTCAACAGCCAAACAAGACTATAGTCTATTAAAACAAGCCTTGATATATCGAAATCAATTTTTAAAATTCTTTACTAATATTTGAATTATTATATAAAGTTAGTATTAACATGATGTGAGCTAGTAGTTAACAATATAAAAAAAATGATATTGGAGATCAGAGTTCAAGTTTCCGCTGAAACAGTTTGAACTCGCTTTGTATTAACACACTTGAGAAAGACATGAATCCGTCTCTACCAACAGGTCAGATCAGGAATTACTCCCTGCTGCCAGACTCAGACTCTTCAGTTTACAATTTGACAGTCATTTGCCTCATGTCCATTTACTGTGATACTGAAGAAAGTCAACAAGACTAAAGAATAAACATTAGTGTATGTCAAGCTCATCATTTTGAATATAAAAACAACCAGTGCTGATAGGAGGTGGGGGCCTTCAATGGATGGTCAGAACCACCCCACTCTGCTCTTCATGAGCAAGGAAACAAGCAAATTACTGTTCATGTTGAGTTGGTTCCTTACCAGTGTGTGCATTATTTGCAGATTTACCCGATTGCACTTTTCCTATAATTTCAACCAGCTGCAAATGTTTTTACATCTGAGAGAGTTTCAAAGTTAGAAGGAAACATTTTTTTTTTGTTTTTTATGCAAATAAAAAGTAAAGATAGAAATCAAGAAACAAATGGCACTGAATTTTCCCATTATTTACTATAGATTATATAATTAAATTTTTTTAAATTCTTAAGTTGATTAATACATTAAAAACATTAGCTTCAAACTAAGAACTGTAACAATGAGTGTACTTGCCATTTGAGACAATCCACAAGAAAACTGAAAAATCGCTTTGTGCTTGGCTTAAGTATAACAAAGTCATTTGCATTGGTGACAAAGGGTCACTGCCAAATAATTATTGGGTATTTCCACCACAATGAATGCATGATTTTGTGACAATTTTCCCTTGTTATAATCTCTCTAGTGGTCTCCAATCTCTACAGCAAAAACTCAGGGGTTGTCTTTAAAGCTGGGTACTTCCTGGGGTGCTCACAAGGAATCATAGTAATCCTCATCATCACCCAAATGGTCATCAGCATCATCATCAAAAGGTAGGCAGATTTCATCTTCACTTGATGATGAACCTATTCCCTCATCATTCATTGGACTCACTCAAGAAGGGAAGTGGGTAGAGGCCTTTCCCATTGTATGGCACCCTATCAACTAAGGCCACTTGAGGACTTACAACTCCTGCAACTTTTCCCATTTTATATCTAGTCATACATCACTATTATAATTTTGTCATTAGCATGATGTTCCCTCAGAGGCATCATGTTCAATTTGGGTTTTAGTATGGGTATTTTTTCAATACTCTACACTCAAAACTCATCTGAATAGAGTGGACATCATGTCATATTAGTGTGCTGCCTCCTGAATAGAAGATGGCTTCCTACCAGCAACTTGCTTTGGGAGCATTCAATGAAAGCGTAAACTCTTCTATCAGCAGAAGTTCTGAAAACACTGTATCATTATCAATCAGAATTTCATCAGGGGTCCTCTATCAAGGAATACAGCTTGCAGCTGTCACCTGACTTTCACAGAATCTTGTCAGTGTAATGGAGTGCACCATTGTAATGGAGTGCACCATTGTGCAGTTTTGTGGCTTGCTATGTTCATTAGCTTTCATCCACTTCCATAATGATGCCCACTTGTTTTGTCAGCAATTGAATTTTGCATGAAAGTCAAGTTAATCAACACAGTGTTGTACACATTGACAGCTCTTTTCAGAGGAACTACACCCCACCCAGCAGCAAAATGGACATGCTGCCCAGTGCTTTGATTGTACTAATGCCAACTAATAACTCAAATACCAGATGTCTCTCCAAAGTGTTTATCAAAATGGTTTCTCCATCACATACTCTCAGGTAAATAGTTCCAACGCTACATGCACATGCACTGTCATCAAACATTTGTAGTGAATGCATGTCAGTACAGATGCAAAATAGGCACATGCAGATAGTTAAACTAATTACATCCATTAGAAGCAGAACAGCTTGACATACTTAGATAAAGGCCTTTCTATAACTTGTCAAGATCCAGGTTTCTCTCAACTGTCAATAAAAGATATTTTGACACTAATGGCATACGTCAACTTTGACCTGAGGCTAATCCTTGAATTTGATGGTTCAGACAAGGGTTTCTTTATCACCGAGTGGTTTGAAATGGTTGAAATGATCTGTGATCTGAAGAACATTGCTAGCATTCTGCCACTCTGATTAGTGGGAGGCAGGTTTCCTGTGTTCCAACAACTCAGCAAGGAAGAAAACATGTAGGCTGTATCAGGAACATCCTGCTCATTGCCTTTGCCACAGATCCATTTATACAACCAGTTTGTAGCTATGAATTTCAGCTTTTGCAGGCTGTCAACCTTGTGTAGTGGGGTATCTGACTATGAACTTGTATTTGCATTTGAAGCAGGGTTGCCTGAGCACATTAGGAGGCTGCATTGCACTTCCGCTAGAATGGATGCACTTGATGGCAACCAGCTGTTAGAGCAAGCCAGAGCAAAAGTGCAATCATGAAGGATCAGACACCAGAGGCAAAATTGATTGTGGCAGCCAGAAAGCCTAAGCAACTGGGTACAGACTTAACTTCTGCCAGTGATCAGCAGAGTGATATTGCCTGCCATAGATGTAATGATGCTTATCACTTGGCTCGATATTTTTTGAGTCGACAAGCTGCACAAAATGGGGAGATAGGGCCATACATTGCTATCACTGTGACAAACGAGGTCATATATCACAGAAAGGCCTGATGAAATGGATCAGGGGAACAGACATCAGCACCAAAACCTCATTGTCCACCAAGTTGTAAATGTGGTGCTGCCTGTAGTCAATGTATTGGTCAACAGAGAATGGTGTTCAAATCTCACTGATGCTGGCTGCTCTCAGTCAGTCGTTAGTGCAGTGTGTTATATAGGAATAAAGTGTCTCTGCCAACACTTGAGTTTGAACAAAGATCGCCATTGAGCAAACACAGGCAATCCCACTATTGAATTAAGTAGACCACATGACCATAGAGAAAATACATATATGGAACATAGCATGATGTCTAATGATCGATATTTCTCCTCCATCCTATATTATTATATGGTCTGCTATTCTCCTCCTTACACTATTCTCTATTTGGATCAATATGGTGGTTACTTTTTGAGTGAATATTACTGAGCAAGTAATATTAGTGTGAGTGCCTATTTGAAGGCAACTGACACCAGCATTGTTCAACAGGGTATTATCTATTATTACAAAGGCTCTACTACAACAATCATTACAAAAGTGACAATGAGTATTTGTTGACATTACAAAAGTGTCAAACGAGTGTTTGTCGACACCACAAAACAGTGTGATGCTATCTGAACCAGGAAGCACATGGATGTGCAGATGATCGGAGTGCAAAATGCAGGTGTGCTGAGGTATTAGAATTGTTAATATTTGCGCAGATAATGGCAACTCAGCCAAGGTTGAAATCCTTGTGGTTTGTGACAAACCCCACTAGGCTTTGATTTACTTGCTGGAATGGATATGATAACTGAATTAGGTAGCATCACAGTGACTGGAACTCGACAGATCTACAGTGATCTATATCGACCAACCTGACTTTTAGAATTCTTTTGAATTCAACCTCCAGCAAAGGGTCCAGACTGCAAAATGAAAGTGGACAGCTGGTATTGCACCTGCCCATTTACACAACAGGGTATTGGAGCATCCAGTTTCCAAGGATGTTAGGAATGCTTATGAACAAGGACTCTGACAGACATGGGTCAGCAATGGTTGACTAATACCATTGCCCAAAAATAATCTGGGACCACCAAAAACCTTAGTGCCATTAATGGCCATCATGCAGCACAACAAAGCAAAGGTGCACCCAGTGATGGACTACTGAGAGCTTAATGAACATGTTGATGCATTCACTGCAAATGTGGACATTTGTTTGGGTAAACTGTGAGAGTGGGACCAAGAAAGTGTGAATGTGGCCAGACTTGAATTGCGAAAGCATATCTTCAACAACATGTCCATGAGTCACAGTGACCATATCAAACTGCAAAGATCAAGGGAAAGCAGTTTTGCCTAATGTGGTTCGGATTCAGCCTCAATGTGGCATCTCTAGTTATGAAGTCCATTATTGATACCATCAGTTGGGAGAATCAAAAATTGGCTGAATAGATTTTAATGATGGGTCTTGTGTGCTTCGACTGGAAGTCTGGTGGGAGCATAATAGTCTGTGATGGACATGGAGAAGCACGATCCAATGTCATGACTCAATGAAATGACTTCTTATTGCTCAGGAACCAGGTGGAACATCTGCCTATGTGTGGATGGCTGTAGGTGGTGACTGGGTTCATCTAGCAGCAGGCAAACACAGTCAAAATGGAATGGGATGACCAAGTTGACAACATCCAGGTAGTGAAGAAAACTGTGGGCATAATGCAACAGGAAGATCCTCTCCGGAGTGACTGTCATGTGAACAGATCTAAAATCAACATATAAGCTGATGCAAGCTCCCTAGCAACATGAGTGGTGATGGAAAAAGATGGAGCAATTTTTGAGGATGCAAAATGCCTAAGTGTTGTGAATTTGGGAAAACATGAATTGTACATTATATGCTACCCTAGAGAGTTCATAAACAAGATATTTATATGCTCTCCAGAGTGACATGATGTAACACAGTCTTTTTAATGTGGGGTGACCATATATGTGCATATGGGCTAAAGGTAAAAAATACCTGGTCTGTAGAACCACTGTCATACTCGCATTAGTAGCTTAACTGACACCCCCTCTCTTTAATGCAATAAAGGGAGGAGTGCTGCTGTAAGGTTGGAATCAAAGATTTACCAATATTCTGTCAAAAGACAGAAAGACAGCATTGAGCAAAGGATATTTAGAGCAGACAGTCAACTCGCAAATTATTTTGTGATTGGCTTGAGTGCAGCAAAGTCATTTGCATGGGTGGTAAAAGGATGCCACTGAATCCGTTATTATTATTTCCACTTCTCACCACAATAAATACAAGCTAATCACAGCAATTTTTTCTTGCTATAGTTTTATAAATCAACAGCCATAACAAAATTAATATAACAAGAAATCAAACAAACAATATCTTTTAATCTATCATCTTTACAAAGTCTGTCACCTAAATTGAAGGTGTCCCACTTGGCAGAGTCTGGTGCAGCTACACATTAAAATTTGAAAACCCCAACAGTAAAATAAATAGGCTGTCTGACTGATACCATTCTATCAATAAAAGGTGACATTTTTAAGCTGACTATATCATTTTATACATCTCAAAGATTCACTTGGGAAAGAGATATTGGCTAAAGGCCAATAGTAGCTTATATTGGGGGAAACTGAGTGTGTATGTAGATTCATTTATATCTAGGTAAGAAAATATCTATAGCTTTGAAAGCAAATGTAAATGTACACTCATTGGTAAAGCATGCAGAGCACAATCAACAAGTTATCTTTTGTGTAAAATTCTAGACTTCTAGACACAATGAAAAGGAGCCTCCATCAAGCAACTGTTACTTCTGTTCTATTGTATGGCTGCTCAGCATTGACCCTTAACTTACACATATATAAAACAATAAGTATATGAGAAAGTGATACTTATTGTTTTATATATGTGTAAGCATACATCTGGTCACACTGCTTGCATGGATTCCAGTGAATCTCCATCATCATCCAGTTCTATCATTCATCATATTTGGTAGGTCAGGGAGATTTCAAATCTGACCCTTAATGCTCTTTGATGATGCCTGATGCTAAATGAAGGTTCCCATAAAAATCACTCATTAGTTAGACAATCTCTTCAAATGACACCCAAATTCACTCTTAGTATATGAATGTAAGCTCCATCCAATTTTCTTTCCAGTTTTGTGCATTGGTTTCCAAATAAGAAAGTTTCAACAGAATTCAAACCATATAATAACATACTGTACATGCTCCTTAGGTACATACTTTTGTATCCATATAATGAATTATCCTGTGCCTCATGGTCAAGGTGATAGCATACAGTAAGAGATCTAGGTAGCATAACAGAATGTTCAATTGGAAACAGGTCAAGTGATTGCCCTGGCCAGGGAAGTTGTGTAACATCTTACAGTGTATATTAAGTAACAATAGCATCATGTGAGACAGCACATTACCTTCCTGTTACAACAATGACAAACAGTATTTTAAACCATGTTCTGAAAATACATGATACTGTTCAGGCTTATCTGCACAAAGACTAAAGATGAGTGAGAGTTGTGGTTTATGCCACTCTACACCATCAGGAAGATGTCATTTTCTTTTCCAAGTCTACTTCTGTCTTCAAGCTATGGGTAAAATAACAAGAAAGACTTTTTAAGTTAGTTTGGGAACAATTCTGATTTCAAATAAAGGAGTGGAGCCTCTTTATAATTTACTAGAAATGCATTGTAGAATGGAAAGAACATTATTCAACAAATAAAGCAAGATGGTCATTTACTACAGCGTTGTCAAGAAATTCAAATCCAGGCAGACAGGAAAAAAGAGAATGAGATTGACAATATGTGCAACTCTTCCTCATTAAAATCCAAGTCAAGCTATCATCATTTCGACTGCAACTGACAAACGATGATGATTAATAAGAGGATGCAATCTGTCTTCAACCAGATTTGAATATAGCACCTTTTATGGAAATAGAACTTGTCACTAAAATGCACAATTATTTCTGTTTGGTTCAACTCTCCATATGCACAGCTTGTACACTTTTATGAGTTGGGGGGGATTTTTGAATGTATATGTACATGGAAATGTTGGCACCAATTTAACCAATAAATAAGTAGCAGACTCTAAGGAATTAACTTCTCACCAGCCTCATCCAAGAACATAATATTAATTCCTGCTCATTATCAAATTCCTATCCATGTACAGTTTTTCAAGTTATTATTTTTGTTTTAAGAATTTTTTTTTTTAATTATGACCCTGAAACAATGAATTAACTCTCACTTCACAAGTGCAGTGCCTTGTTTTGATTTTGGAGCAATCTGATAATACAGCACACTATCTAAGTTTTGTAATTGGTAGATAGGGGAGTCATTTTTAGCTGATAGAAGACATGGCTCACAAATTAAGATGTGACATTCAACAGACAAGAATCTGTAACAAATCAGATAGATCAATGATAGATATAAGTGGTTCATAATAAAAAGGTGCGTAGCTGCACAGTTTAGTAGAAAAGTCATTGATTTACAAGCTTTATTAATAAATTTAGATTGGAATCCAAATCTGTACATTGAAAACATTTCTTTAAGTGAGAGTGTAATCTAAATGTCCTGAATCTATAATCATCATAAAATCAATTTTTCAAATTATTCTTATATATAATCACAAGACAATTCTTGAGATTTTGAAATGGATGCAGGAATCAAATTGATTTACAGCAAATATTAAACATACAGATTGTTGAAAAATAGTTGTCTATTTTGATAAAATGAAAACTAAATGTATTTTTTATGCTCTTATATGATGCACTCAAGACAATCTGAACTCAATATAGGTTCCAGGTTTCATTGCTCAATATTAAAATTGTTTTGACATTTTTAGTTGACTATTTTTGTATTAGAGATTTACAGAGAAAGTCTTTCACAGTAGTAAGGGTATAGTAAGAGTATGATAAAGCACTAGTAGGTGTATATACTTACCTCCACCAAAAAAAATGGAAATCATTATTTCTATCTTTTATTTTAACTGCCTTTACATTTGTCATTTCATTCAAAAGAAACAAACTAAAGGATTTTTCATTCAAGTTTGTCCAGAGGATAAAAAGAAACCTGAAAAAACATTTTCTTATTAATTAAAGAAATTATCTACCAGAGATTGAATGCATGTCCATATAAAGTGAGAATCAATTTGCATTTAAAAATTACTGCAAACACTACACTTTAAACTTAAAGCACATTTAAAAAGACTTTATTTGCCACTTGTGTCCATGGTATATGTTCCAGACAAGGTAAAAAGAAAAGCCAGAGGGTCTCTGTTGACGAAAAACCAAATCTTTCTTACATGGATATCTTACATCTCAACATGTTGAGCTTAAAATAAATTTCCATTGTTGATAGTTTTCTATGATTTGAGTTTTTATCTTCATAAAGACTAATAACTTTGACAATGCAAGGTTCATATCTATATAAAGAACAGAATATGTCGCTAAACTACAAAATCATTTCTAATCTATTTATTGCAGATTATATGTATCTTTTAAGTGTTTTCGAATATTTGATTATGCATGTGAACTTGGCACACATCTTTGCTTCCTCATTGACTAATAGTTCTCACTACCATTCAGAAAATGACAGCATGGAAATGCATTTCTGTGTAATGTGTTTCAACCTCTAGAAAGACTTCATGAAACTTCTAGAGGACAAAATGCATTATACAGAATTTCTTCAATTTGTCATACAATTGCCTAACATTGTTGTGATAAACAGAAATAATTATATCACACAATTCATAAATTTAATCGTATCTTTTCTAAATGAAGGATTTTTTCTACCCCTTTCTCTTCATCTTTGTAGAATAACAAGACAATAAACAGCACTTACCGGCGTAAGAGTCCCAGCTAGCATCCAGCTGGCAGACAAAAATAAAGCAGGTTGTAACTTAATACAAACCCTGCAAACTAACTGATGAATCAAGCTGGTATTTATATAGAAATACCTCCACTCAGGTACCAGCAGCCAATCACAGCCCAAGCAATGGACTATCCCACTTTAGCATAATGAGATGCTCCATTGCACCATAAATAGCTCTCTTTCTCAAGGTTGAATTATTTTTTTACCTCAGCTTGCTCCACAACTGAGTGTTTATCTTGACCACGTGATTGTTTGACAATCTTGAGACACCCATTTTCCCCTTCCTTACCTTAATGCTCAAATCTTACAATGTCTTCTCACTACACTTCTTTTTATCTTTCTTTTTACTGACTGCTATTATAGATTTGTACCTGTCATTGTTGTGAGAGGCTGAATAAAAATGATATGAAAATGCTTCTCTCTGTCACATTTTGTAGCAAGTCAAAAATCTGGCAATGTTGAGTTTGAGAAGATGCCAGTTAATACTGTTGCACCATCATAATTTGTCTGGAGAATTAAAAAGGGACAAACCAAGATATTGGCCAAAGGACAATTGCCCTCTTATTCCATGCAAATGGTAAGATGTGATATCAGTCAATTATAATGAAGGTTTTATTTAATTATATATATATATATATATATATATATATATATATATATAACACTTAGAGGCGAAGAGACTGTTTCATGCTAGATGCAATCGTCAGGCAACAAGTCGTGGCCTGAGGATTGCATCTACCATGAAACAGACTGTCACCTCCAAGTGTTGACTTCTACATTCACTTTTATATTTACACACACTATCTCTGATATTGAGCACTTTATCCCATAAATATAGCACATCTTAAGACTATATTTCTTCACACATATATATATATATATATATATATATAGTGTATTTAGGCAGGAATCCTTCATTTATACATGTTTCATTAAAGATGACAGACAAGGTACTGTAATTAAGCTTTTTATTTAATTTTTTTCTTGTGTTCAAACAAGTATTTTCTTTTCTGGACATTTTCCTTGTTGGCTACCAGGCCATGTAATTTGATAATTGTATATTTAGGCAGCAATCCTTCATTTATATGTTTCATTAAAGATGATAGACAAGGTACTGGGATTGATGAAGGATTGCTGCCTAAATACCCAATTATCAAATTACATGACTCAGCAGCCAACAAGTGTCCAGAAAAGAAAACACTTGTTTGAATAAAAAAAAATTAAATAAAAAGCTTAATCTCAGTACCTTGTCTGTCATCTTTAATGAAATGTGTGTGTATATATATATATATATATATATATATATATATTTGTAAAAATATTGATATATGCATAACATCACAAAGACTACTATCTACCTGTTACATTTGTTTAAGCTCTGCTGGAGAGAAAAGCAGATTTCACACTTGGTTTTGCATTCACAATTATCCATCTCCTCGACTTGGTGAAAGTGCAATTAGCCTAAACATTAGCAGTGCAGAAAATAGGCAGGCGATGTTTATATTAAATCAGAGATAGATTGAATTCACATCAGGAAAGTCATGAATTCATCTCTTCTTCAGGCTATGGACAAAAGAGTAGAACAGACTAGGCTTTTTAGCCTTGGTAGGGCTATCTAGGAAAATGCAATCCACTCCTTGTTGTTTATGACAATAGCAAAATATATGAGGTGGAGTTTGGGTTAGGGTAACCCCGACTCCAAAACTATGAGTACTTGTTAAGTTAGGCTGGTATGCAAACTGAACAATTGATTAGATATGGAATTCAATATATTAAAAAATATCAGGAGAAAATCATTTTAAGTTGTAATGTTCTGATGACGCAAATCTTTGAAATATTAATGTTCGTTACTCCTTATCAGTAAAAAAAAATACTTTCAAAATTGTATATAATGGCACAAGTTTGATTTTGTACAATTTTTTTATCATGTTAAATCTTTCTGTAGGCAGACATTCAGGTAGAAAATGCAAGTGAACAAATCAAGTATGAGGATTGCTATAGTTTTTTTTCTAGCTGTCTGTCAACACGTACACACAGCAGGAGACAATTAACACCAAACTGTGAGAATCAGGGAGGATAAGTTGTTATTCTGGCATGTATTTTGGGCAGAGACAAAACAACCACCCCACCTAGCATACTTGGCATTTGCACAAATCAAAGAGAAACAGCTTGAAATGTCGTTGCAGTTTATTAACTTTTGGTACTTCCACTCATCCCCATACTTTATATCCAAAGTAAAATTTCATCTTATTCAGTCACTTGTATTCTGGAAAACACTGTCCAATAGATAATTGTAAATCCTATCAGAATAATGATGATGAAAATAAACATCAAAATATTTATGAAATCAATCCTGGCTAATGATTTTTAATCTAATAATTATTTATCTACAATATATGCTTTTGAACATATTCCACCAATATACAGACAATTGGTTAAGATTTTATTGAAGATAATTACAAGGTTAATTAGAGTGCACCTGTGAAGAAATTCTAATCTCCACTGACCTTAAATTCCCATTCAGCTGCAAAAGGAATTCATTCCATAGTGGACTCACAGTAGCAGATGATGATATGTGGGCATAGATAAGTGTGCACTTATGTCAATACCAAGTTGCAATAGTTTGTTTCAGACTGTTGCCACTTGGTGTAGACTTTCATGCACACTTTTATATTTACATATCCTCTATCTCTGATATTGAGTACTTTTACCTTTAAATATAGCATAAAACTATATATATATTATATATATATACATACACACTCATGTACTGGGCTCATCGTCAGTTTTAAAGAGGCATCTCATGCTTAGGAAAACATACATTGCCAGACTCGATTATTTGGAGTTCAACCAGTTTTATAATTGTGTTGAATTCAAACAAGAGTTCAAAACCCAAGAGCTGTTCACCTACTGCCAAAACTGTGAGATCAATAAGAGTCTATAGCAAGCTTTTGTATCATAAGGAAGAAAAAGAGAACTACTGACACTGAGGTTCAAACCTCAGTGTCAGTATTTCTCATTTTCTTCCTTTGGTCTTATGAATATGTTTCCTGCCAAGTGTATAAATGGTGATGTCAGGCTTCTTACTGGAGTGGAATACGTGTTGAATTTGGTTGATTACTGTGTGGATTACAAGTTGTTTACAAATGGATTACTAGTTGATAATTGAGTGACTCTTGGATGTTAAGCAAGCCATGCTACTACAAATGTATTCACTGAATTTGTTAACAAGCTTGATTGACTTGTGTTGCATATTTATTTACAGTTTGTAATTAAATACTGTTTATTTAACATTGAAGTCTTGAGTTGTACTTTATCATTAATGGCCACCCATATGGGTCACAAATTTCCAACTCCACAGCACTTGAAGGTATTTCCATTTAGTATATCTCTTTCTCCCACCAGACTGACAGACCACTTTACTTGCAAATTATTTTAAACAGCCAATGTCCACCAGTGCTACCATCTTGATTCTATTCATGATAATTCACTTGTGGAAAAGACTGGCATTGATATCTTGTTCCCTTTATCTGTTCCAAGGCAGTCTGAATCAATGTGCCCTAGTCAACAGCTTAGGAAGCACTGCACTGTTGCAATGGTCTTTGGTGGATGAAGGGCACTTGTCTCTACTCATTGAACCAGGCAGTTCTTAGAAAAGTTATTCAACCTGGTACACTGATAACATCTAATGCTATTGTGACATTTAGCATTTGGAAGTTTACTGGCTATAGCTTTAACTGGTAAAGTGCTGGCAGCAGCTGTTTCCACAGTTGCTATCTGATCTTTCATTATGGTTCAGGCTCAGTCCAATAGCTGAGTCATTTCTTCCATTCTGGACATGTGCAACAGTTGCTTGATGTAATCTGGCAGTCCTGCCACAAACATACATGTAAATCCTTGTTTGGATATTCCACCAGTCAGCCCTGCAAGCTTTTTCAAATTGGTTAAATTACATCAACAAACTCATTTGTGTGCCATCATCACTACTTGTTGCAAAAGAAACCCGTAGAGCTCACTTTATTTGCTCAGCATCAAATCTTCATTTGTACTGAGCTGTTGATAGACAAACGAATTCTGCTTTTTCAACTGATTAAGTCAGTCCAGTCACCAAGCCATCAAGCTCAGGTATCAGCTTAATGTCAAACATCTTATTCATCATTGCACCAAAACAGTTTGTAGCTGTGAAAGAGTTCTAGAAATTACAAAAATAAAAACAAAAATACGCAGGTGATAAGTAAATAATCTGCTAGTTGTAAATCCCAAAACTGTCTTTCCCACACAGTTATGATCCCGAAAACAACCTCTGCTGGCATTTGGAGCGCACTGTTTATATATAAGTCTCAAAGTCAGAGATTGGTTAAGATGGCACAAACATTTGTCAACACATCCTCTTAAACCTGATCAGAAAAGAAAGGAAGCAGATAACCTAGCAACTTATTTAAATATAACCTAGTCAGAAGTAGACATTTATGATTTTCATCACAGACAATCACCACAGTTCTCACTGACCTCCAAATTTGTGTGGTGCAAGTATTTGCTCAACAAATATTTTTGAAATGAAGATGTGTATAAGTAGGTTGAAAAACTTACACTTGGAAGCCAGGATTCAGGTCTTTTTCAAGAAAATTAGAGCAAATATATTCTAATATTCTGAATTCCTATCAAATACATCTTTACACAATTTAAGTATATAATGTAAAAAAATGTTTAGAAAAAGGTTTCTTTTAGTTTAGTTTGGCTGCAAAAATTTTAATAAAGTGTAAATTTTCTGAAATATTGAAACATTTAATCACTTTGCACACAAATCAGAAAAGAACATTCAAAAGTTTCAGCTTTTATAAAAAAAAAAAACAAAAAAAAAAAACATTGCATTCTCTTGGTTTGAAGCATACTCTCAAATATACACCCACTTTTTTTTCAGTAAACCGCTTTCCTAAAACAACAAACAATTGTCAGAATTTAGCAAATCTGCTCCATGACATACATTAAAAACTATTTGGTTTACAAATTTTTTTTTCCTCGAGATTAGATTTTCAATTTTTCATGTTGTCTGCCACATTAGTTGCCTTCATCAAATTACATCTCTAATGTCGACAACATAGCAAGTCCATCTCCACTTATTGACAGAACATATTCAATTCCACATGTTAATAACATGGGAAATACACCTCCTGCACATCCACATAGTAAGTTCCCCTCCTCCATTTGACAACATGGAAAATTCATAGCCTATTCCTCTTGTTTTGAATGCAGTAATTTAAACAATGAATTCAAATTGCTTTAGAGACAAGGCACCCAGAGTAATGGATATTTATTCAGAGTTTTTTTAGATATTTCAGAAAGTTAATTATTATTAGGTTGGTGCAAAAATAATGTCGTTTTCTCACATATTAACATATGTGAGAAAACGACATTATTTTTGCACCAACCTAATACAACGAATGGACTATGCAACACTGACTTTTTGGAGTCAAAAACAAACTCATCATCTGCAAAATAAAGATTTCAGTATCTAAAAAGTGGTTACCAATATTCTAATCAACAACCATGATTATATTTTTAAGACATCAATCTCTACAAATACCTTGGTCTTTTTTTATGATGTCATTTCTCTTGCAGATTGAGAAAAAACAAAAAACACTTCTACATTGGCTAACTCCCATTGCTTTGTGAGTATTGCTAATCAAGGACTATTTTCAAAATACCTTGTTTTCTTTTTGTGATGTCATTTCCTGTTTCCATTTGAGTGATACAAATACACTTACCTACTTTCTATTATGAGTGAAAGTAATCAAGCTAACTGTAAATTTTTGTACTTATAGAATCCCCAATCCCAAGAGTACAAATTGTGCTTAAAGACTTTATTAATTGTTTTGCCAGAGCAAATTGTTTGGCATGTTTATCATGTCTGAAAATAGGAAGAGTCAACAGTATTTGCTGCTTCAGCAACAGCAATGGGGGTGTTGGAAATCTGACCAGCTTCATTCAATTTCATTATTGTTATGTTTTCAATTTTTGCTAATTACAAGACTGTCTTTGGATGACTGATAATATGAGAGCAGGGAATGTGCAATTATTAAGTTTGGTTTGTTTTATGTGGTGACACATTTTTTGGTTGCATGAATTTCTCTACTTCAGAAGGGCTAATGGTTTCAAGTGGACAATCATAATCAGTAACATATTTTTTTACCATTTCACCCCAAGCAAAAGGTGACTGAATATGAGAGAAAATGAAAAAAAAACAAAAACAAAGAAGAGAGAACAATAAAAGAACAGGAATTAAGAAGACAGAAGATAATGATTGTCATTGCATTTATATTTTTGAATATCAAAGTTAATTAGAAAGCAAAAAACCAGAAAGAGTTCCACAAGCAAGAAGCACAAGAAAAAACTGCTGACATAGAAGTTACAGTTACATCTAGCCACCATTTCAACAGTAAGAGACCCTGCTGCCAATCGAGTACTGTGCTTAAATTCATAAAGTCTAAGTAGGAAAGAGAAAAGCTTATCAGAATAATTACATTGAAAATATTTATAGAAAAGACACAGGGAAGCTGTTACAGTGGTAGGGTAATAACTGAAGCTGTGATGCCACAATTAAACCAATAACATAGCAGATATTTTATCAAGAATCTCTAAATATGCACCAAACCAGATGTGGCAGCAATATTCAAAACAAGGAAGAATGGTAAACTTATAAATATGTAAGACAGATTCTGTCATGAAAAGTCATTTAGCACAACATAATGAATGAACTTTCTTAACAGCAGAACTAACAATTGAGTCAATATGGTTCCATTTCATGTCAATAGAGAAAATAGTATTGGAAGAACTAAAATTAAAAAGCCATTTCCTGCCCCATTTATGAACCCAGCTGCAAATTTGACCTCACTGAATCAATCAGATTTACTATTAAATAGTTGTATCATCAGCATAGATACCAAACTGAGAACTGATATCATCAGAAAGGTCATTGTTGAAAATTAGGAACAACATGGGTCCATGGCTAGCACCCTGGGGAACACCTGCATTAATGCAAAAAGATCTAGAAGAGTGGCCATTCAAGACATCTTTCATTTTGTGATTTGATAAGAATGACTGATTCAGTTCAAAAATTCATCCAGAAATACCATAACCTTTCAATTTGTGAAGACCAATATGCTAAACCCTGTCAAATGCTTTCCAGATATGCATAACAGCAGCCTCAGCTTCCCCATTCATATCTAAAGTTTGTTGATAGACTCTTTCAGCAATAACTGTTAATACATCAGCAGTTGACCTAGAGAAGGGAAAGCCATATTATTTATCTGAAAGAAGACCCTGTGTGGTGAAATGCTTAACCAATTCCAGTCATGTCATATTACCTCTTTTCACAGTCATAACATTAATATAGAAAGTTTGAAATATAAACTAGTTTTCGAAAGCAGTGTCAGTTTTAATGCATTGAAAAGTATTTGCACTCAAAGCTGACATTTATATGTAAGCGATTCAACCAATGACTGTAAGCAAAATATCCACAATGCAAATGGTAAGGAATTTGTCTAAGGGAGATTACTCTGATCATATCTATCATTTACTTGACAGGAAAATTTGAAGAAAGCAAAGGGGAAAAAAATGTCTCCTTATAGTCTTTTCAGTGATGTATCAGCTTTTATTTTCTCTAACTTCATAGATAGGCCTTCATTTACATGTATTGAGAAAAAATATCATACAGCCAGGTTGCAGTAACTTAGATGAAATGAAGTGGACATTTCTTTCCTTCAATAGTTTTTGCTCATTTTTAACAGTCTGGCTGGTAAGCAGTTGCAAAATCTCTATCTTATCTACTCAACAAAAAAACAAACAAAAAAGTACAAAGTACAAGAAGAGAAGAGCTGAAAAATGGGGTCAGTAGGTTAGCAGTGTACTCTTATCCTTTGTCAGTATTTTGTATTAGTGTCTGGCATTCAATCAGCCCCAAATACTATCAGTTGCAACTTTCATCTTTTCATGCAAGATAAAATAGATATTTTTCATATTCTACTGTTTTTCTTATTTCTTTCACATACTCAGGGAGTAATATTCTGATGGGGGTGGAAGGGGAGAGAAGGAACTAGAAGATCTGAAAAGAAAAGCTTATTTCTGGCTTAATAACAAAAAATAAGAAAGAAAAAGTCTAGATCCTATAGAAGAACATGTCAGAGAAAACTAAATATATGTTTTATACTTGTCGACCATTAAACTTACCATAACACCTAAGATTTAATTTAAAACAGTAAAATAAGGTTTTCTAGAAATAGAAGCAAAAAAAAAATAAAAACTTGAAAAACTTATCTTTAAGTTTTGTAGCTATAATCCCTTCATCAGTTCAGTTTATAAAAGTCCAGAGGTACCAATGACATGTTATTTATTTCACAGCAGTTACTTGAAAAGAGCATAAATTGTGTAAAGACCTTTATATAATTTTCATCAAACCAAGCAAAGGCCTTTGACACCTTCAGCCAGAAAATGCTTTGGAAAAATTGCCAGAATTGGAGTCTCACTTAAGTTTCTTTTAGCTTTCTCAGAGGGGTACTCCAGTACCTCAGGGTTAATGCTAGGATGAAGCAAGGCTGTGTTTTTTCACCAGTCCTTATCAACTTATCCGGCACAGCCAATCATTTCCCACCTTGTCCTTGGACACAAAGATGATGCTAAACACATGAACTCCACTACACACAGATGATTATGTAGCTCTGCCACACACAAAAGCCTATGCAGAAATACTCTTGATCTATTTGTATCTGTCGTTTGACCTTGAGATCATGATTCAAAAACTCAATTCAACCAGTTGTTACACCCAGATTCCAAGTCAAAATGGTCTATTACTTCACTTGGTTCCACAATGCTAAATACTCTGACATAAGCAGTGGCATCAACAACGATAAGTGTCTGGTTTTTTCTAAGACAAAAATTGTCGCGTTCATCATTTTTCTAAGATAAAATTGTGTGAAAATTAAATTTTTATCTGTGAAGTGAAAAATGTTAAGGTTATGCACTGTACAATTTTTAAATTTTATGATGCAAACACACAAAAAATGCCAAAGGAGGTAAAAAATTTAAACCAACAGTTAAAATTATGAATATTGCACAAATATTTTTTAGATAGTTTAAAATATTTAAAAACTGTGCAGTACATAATATTTTTTTTCACTTCACAAGTAAAAATTTAATTTTCAGATGAGCACAACAATTTTATCTTTAAAAAATGATGAACACGACAATTTTTGTCTTAGAAAAAACAAAACCTGATGATGACATTGTGCTAATGTTGAAAGTACTCAGAATAAAATGAATATGCATCAACATGGTAATTTTCTTTCTTCCTTTAATAAGGATACTAAGAAACTTGTTCATAATTACGAGAGGATACTATTAAAAATGAGTAGACAAAATCTGTCTAAATTATTTAATGAGACATGTTTTAATAAAAATATACTACCAAAATATATGCAATTTATATATATATATATATATACATACACATATATATATATATATATATATATATATATATACATACACACACTCACTTAAGTTCATATGAGCAAATGTTCTTTGTGAAAATTTCTAATCCACAAATGACATAGCAGCAATTTAATGGATATAGACATTTAAACATGTTCATGCCAACCTCCTGAATTTCACTTCATGCATTAGTTTGGGAAAGGAAGGGGAATTAAGTGACTTTGAATGAAGAATGGTGACTGATTCCAGATTTCAATAGGTATTTCAGTAGCTGCTGATCTACTAGGATTTCCACTCACAATCATGTCTATGGTTTGCAGAAAATGGCCAGTCAAAGATAATACCAGTGAGCAGCAGTTCTGTGTTCAGAAATCCCTTATGCATGAAAAAATTAAGAGGAGAATGGCCAGGTTAGTTCAAGTTGACAGACAAGCGGCAGTAGCTCAAATAACCACTCTTCTTTACAATGGAGGTATAAAGAAGAGCCGCTCAAGAAACTGCACAACATATTGAACCTTGAAGCAGATGGGCTACAGCAGCAGAAAACCATACCAGGAGCCACTTCTGTCAGATAAGAACAAGAAGCTGAGGTTACAATTTGCTAAAGATTGTAAAAACTGAAAAATAGAAAATTGGAAAAATGTTGCCTGGTCTGATGATTCTTGATTTCTACCGTTCAGATGGTAGAGCCAATATTTTACTATTTATAAAAGTACAGATTCATCCTGCTTTGCATCAATGGTTCACACTGGAGTTGGTGGTGTAATGGTATAGGCAATATTTTCTTGACATATATTGGGACCCTTGGTACTAATAAAAGATAATTTAAATGCTGCAGGCTACCTAGTTATTGAGGTTGACCACTCAATTTAGGACTAAAGTGAACCCAATTCTCTGGTAGCCACTTCAGTAAAATAATGGTCTATGTCACAAATCAAAACTAGTGGCAAATTGGTTAAGTAAACACAACAATGAGTTTTATGTGATAAAGTGTCCTCCTGAGTTACTCGATCTCTGTTCCATACAGCAATATTGGGATGTGGTGGAAAAGGAGATTTGAATCCTGGATGTGCAGCCAGCCAAACTAGAACCATTGTGGAATGCCATAATAAAAGAAGGCACTCACACATCAAAGTTCCTACCAAGTAAAACTGAAAAATCAAGGCTATTCTGAATGCAAAAAGGAATCCAACCCAGTACCAGAAGATTATTCCTAATAAAGTAACCCGTGTCCATATATATATATATATATATATATATGTGGACACTGGTTACTTTATTTCATTTCCAACCTCCATTTTGATTATTCATCATTCAGTAACCCTTTCTAGGTTACAACATATTTATTCCAACTTAATTTCAATAAAAACAAAATATATAGAATTATATGTATTTTTTTTCTTTTTTCCTCAGTAATTTTATAATTTTAAACTTAATATAGATTAAATTTAAATTTTAAAATGGGTAATTTTTAATTTAAAATTTTATCGTATATTTATTAGTTAGAATAAATTCTA
Source organism: Acanthosepion lycidas (assembly GCA_963932145.1). Taxonomy (NCBI): domain Eukaryota; kingdom Metazoa; phylum Mollusca; class Cephalopoda; order Sepiida; family Sepiidae; genus Acanthosepion; species Acanthosepion lycidas. The sequence continues at coordinate 158,970,325 of OZ010571.1, forward strand.
TTTTAGTCTACCCCCAACATTAAAGAATTAAATAATTATTATAACCAAAGTTCATTGTCAAGTTTTTTGAATTCTCATATACTTGTATTTTAATTGGTCATTGCAGCTTATGTAACAGCATTTACCCTTGCAAGGGGTGGTTAATTGATTTGAGCCTTTTAAAACCTTTTATTCTACATTCAACATACCAGAAGTGTTGAAACAAAATGGCTATTTTTGTAGTGATTTTATAACATATTTATGTTATAATTTTTGAATAAATAATTGTATATACATACATACATATATGTGTGTGTGTGTGTTATATACACACCAGCAAAGTAATGGTTAAAAATGACTAGATTATTTACATATTGGTATTTCGAATTGGGATAATAATATCTAGGTTTTTTGGGGATTTTGTTTTACAGTAAGGTTCACCCTGTAAAAGGCCCCAGGGCCACTGAAGGTAGAGAGTTCTGTTAAGGGGTGGTTTATACTGATAGAAGGGGAAGCTGTAGACTTGCTGTAGACTTGAACAGGTTAAGATTGTAGTGATTGGGAAACATCCTCTTGAGAGTATGTTCTCCATGGCAGTGATTGATTGGAAGAGCAGTTCGAGTGGAACTCACCAATAGAATATAGAGGGAATTGTGGGTGGGGGTTTGCTACAATGTAAGGGGCATGGCAGGTCTTAGCCATGAAGGTTCATCCTGGCAGAACCATAGAAAGTAGTTTGTTTGAGCACTTTCCATGAAAGTAGCGATAGAGTAGGTATGTTGTCTTTGACACTCCTGCCCTCTGCTTATTTTCTATGTAGTATATTTGTAGCCTATGAAAAGTATTACATGCACTTTCTATATATATATATATGTGTGTGTGTGTATGAGTACACATTATGTTTTATATACATATATACATATGTACTTATAATATTTCCTTCTTGAGAAGAGAGAATCCATTTTTTTATTTTTTTTAAAAAAAAAAAAAAAAAAGAGCAATGAAATCCCAAATTTGACCTCAATCAAGTTGGCCTCACTTAATGCAAAATCTAGTGACATTTTTCCCCTCTCATTTTCTTGTTTGTTTTTGGCTATAAAATAGATGCATAAAATAATTTTGTCTTCATTGAATATATTCAGTAAAAGAATAAAATCAAGTGACGACATCATCTTCATTTGACTCTGAAAACCGAAATGATCTTTTGGATTTTTATTTTCCAGATATTTCATGTTGCTGCTGCCAATTGTCATGCTGGTAGCCAGTATTTAAACCATTAAAGAACGACACCTCACCTACTCCAAGAAACTGACCACAAAAACTAGCAAATGACAGCAGTAATCATGTGGGCTTGGTGCAGAGTTAGGAACACAATTTGCAGTTACTGTTTCACAGTTTCATGCATTATCTAAGAATAACTACACTGTGTTGATGTAAAGTGTTGTTAAACAAAAGAAAATATTTTATCATTAATTAATTTCATTTAAATTTAAGCTTTCAAGGCATATCTATTCTCAAATTGAGTATTTTCTAACATTTTCATCAAACAAATGTTATACTGTCATTTTTTTTAGTAATAATTACATGAAAAGGTTAAATTAAAATAAAAGCGATTTTTAAGTGCAATGACATTTGAATTAGAATTATATTTAAAAAATTTGATATATAAACATTTAAAACATGTTACACTCCAGCCATCCCTGTGTGCTTTGCCATTGAACACTTAATTTTAAACTTAAGATACTATTTTGTTGACTGAATTTTACTAGTCTTGCACCAAAACAATTAAAGAAATCATTATTCAATAGAATTAAATCAAACAGTTTTACTGTAATAATGTGTCCAAATAATGAATATTTTTCTAGTTCCAAATGACATGCCTCTTCTGGATGTCTCATTTATCTCCCTTTAACTCAACAATCTACCCTGGTGGACAAAATAAAGGGCTCAGTTCAAAATTCCAATCACCTGAAGAAGGCTAGAGTATACAATGGCCGAAACCATTGTCAAACAAAAGAAAGTTCCAATTTTCATAATTGTCCACTAGTCCCTACCATATAGGAGGATTGATATTACATAGCAGTTCAGCACTCTTTTCTTTGTTTCTAATGAAATTTTTCCATTTCTTAATACTTTGTTTAGCTTTTGGAAGACATCTTTCACTATTTCACTGTACCCTCAGATTTTTGCATCACATTTTCCACTGTCTTTATTCTCAACATTCTTTCCATTGTATTTTTTTTTTTAAGTAAAAAAATATTCTCCCTCAGTGTTGATTTTATGTCCTTTTACAATTTGGTACTAACTGAAAAATAAGAGATTATATTAAACACTCCATAACTGACCTTCCTGGCATACAAACCCTTAAATTTTCAATCTCTCACACAAGTGGTTGACTTTCCTACACATTTCCCCAGTAACCATGATGGTAAGGCTTCCCTTCCCTATCTCTATTTTACCTCGATCTCGGAGTCTTGTGCCATGCAGGTCTGTCCTCTTGGCAACTTTAATCATGCTGTCATGTCTGTTAACATCTCCTATTCCTTCCCCAGAAAAAAAAACTTCCCACCAACAAAACGTCTTTCTGTTGTCAGCAAGCAGACTGGGACTCATTCTGTGATATCTTCTGTGATGTTCCCTGAAATGTTGTTTTTAATCTCTCCATCCCAAAATGTGCATCTGTGGTCTCATCCTGGGTAAAAGCTGAAATTGAGGCTTTCATCCCCACAAGAAAATATAAAGTTAAATCGCGTTCCTTCTCTTGCTTCTCAGCTACTTGCTCAGCTAATATTGTCAACAGAAATCACTACTTCCATCTGTACTGTAGCAACATGTCTGATTGCAATAGACATCTCTCTGTCACTGCCCGCAATGAGTGCAAGTGTGTCCTCAATGAAGCAAAGTTATTCTTTTCCAAAAGAATGAAACAACGTATTGCTTCTTACAAGTTTTGTTCTAAAGATTATTGGTGGCTCTGCAAGAGTATGCTGAACAACAGTAAACCCACAATACCTCCATTATTCAACAATTTGAGGTCCTGACTTCCTCAGCTGACAAAGCTGAATGCTTTGCTCAGAAATTCTCATCTAATTCAACACTAGACTCATCTGGTGTACCCACACCTGATTTTCCCTCCAGAACTGAGGCTCTATTGAGGGATGCATATAACCCCAATGATGGTATCTGACATCATCTCTAAATTAGACTCCCATAAGGCAAGTGGTGGGATGGGATACCGGCCAATAATCCTGAAGAAATGTGCTCCTGAACTGACACCAGTCCTCTCTAAACTATACAACTACTGCCTCAATTAATCTTGCTTTCCAGCCTGTTGGAAGTCCTCAGCTGTTGTGCCTGTCTTTAAGAACTCTAGAGACCATTTTGACACATCTAACTACCATCTTATCAGTCTCTTTACAACTCTTTGGTAAAGTCTTTGACACTTTAATCAATGCCAAAGTGGTTAAACACCTTACATCCCATAATCTGCTCTGCAACAAGCAAATATGGTTTCCTCTTTGCCTGATCTACTGTTCACATGCTCACACCCATAACTGAATTTGTATACCAAGCACTTCACAATAATGGAGAAGATCAAGCCATGGCTCTAGATATCTCTAAAGCATTTAATAGGGTTTGGCATGCCAACCTTCTTTGTAATCTTCAGGGATACAGCATTACAGAATGATTATTTGACTTAATACAATCATTCCTGTCAAACCGGGAAATGAACATTGTCCTAAATGGGTTCTCCTCCAGCTCATTTATCATGAATGCTGGTGTTCCCCAAGGCTCTGTCTTGGGTCCTACATGGTTTCTGATCTTCAACGACCTTCCCAATGTCATCAGTTCCCAAGTAGGCATCTACAGAGATCTGCCTCAATAGTAAATCTGGCATCATTGACAAAACTAAATGGGCTGCTGATCTCAAAATGAACCTCCAATCTGTGATTGACTGAGGCAAGAAATGGCTTGTAAACTTCAATGCCTCCAAAAGGAAATTGATCTCCTTTACCCACCACAGAGAACCCTCCCTGTCTCCCATCAGGATGGCTGATGCTCAACTCCATGAGAGCACCTCATTGCACCTGCTTGCTCTCACAATGTCCACTGATATGAGGTGGAACGAATACATAGACTCAATAGCTTCATCTACCGCAAGGAAAGTTGGTTCTCTGTATCATGCCAGAAAGTTTTTCTCATCTGAGTCCATCCTTCAAATCTGTAAATCAACCATCCATCTTTGCATGGAATATTGCTGTCATATATGGTCTGGTGTTCCGACTGTAAGTCTTGAGGTTCTCGACAAAATCCAGAGATTGATATACAATGTGATAGGTCCTGATCTGGCATCTCATCTACAGTCACTTTCTCACAGACATGTCTTCTGTCTCTTCTATAAGTATTTTCATGGCAACTGTTCAGACAAGTTGCTTTCACTGGTTCTCAGACTGCATTAATTTAAGCAAGCCACTAGGTTGGCATCTCGGTCCCACCCTTTCACTGTCAAAATGGTTAAATGTAACCATCTCTTCAACCTAAAGAGATTCTTCTCTTGCACTTCCAGTCTTACTTGCTTCCTGATAACTATAATCTTCAAATATTCAAGTGTAATGTTAATCGACATCTTCTGATATCTTGATCTTGTTCCCTACCCTTCTTTATTTATTATTGAGGCATGAAACATGAAAACATGTAATAAAAAACACCCTAACCTTCCTTGACATGCCTCTTTACTCTTGTTCTCTACCCTGTGTAACCCTTTGCATGCTAGTGATACTCCCGCCTTGCTTGGGGTGAAATGCTTATAAAGAATTTTTAAAAAATATAAATAAAAAATAAAAAAAATCACTAAAGAGCAAAACTATTGATTTGTGGAGAATGAAAGTTTTTTTTTTTTTCTGTTAGAACACAAATTAAAAGCTAAGAGTTACATTAGACAGTAGTAGATTTTAAAAGAAAAAAGGCAATAAGCAACCATCTTTCTTGTGGGGATAATGGCCACCATCTTTCTCAGGGAAATTGCTAATCATATTTCTAAAAGATGAGAAAACAAAAACATTTTTGACAAATAAAGAGACAGAGTGAAATACTTATATCAAAATACACATAGAATCAAGTTTTTCATTTATATAAATAAAGAATTGCATTATACAAAAGATCAGTTAAAGCAGGAATAATTATACTTTAGTTTTATTTTGGGTTGTTATTCATATTTCTCTTATAATTTTGCATTTCTTTGTATTTCTTTAAGGATTTTAAACTTTAAAGAAATACTGATTTTTGAAGCGAATATGACCAAATAAATCTTGTCTTTTTTAGTTTGTCTTTTCTAAAAACTTTAAAAATGTTATCGATAATAACTTAAGACTTTTCATATTATAGTATAAAAGCAAGAAATTGGTAATTCAATAAAATTTCTTTGAAAAGACTCACAATCTTTGAATATTCTGTGAAAAAAAAGCTTTCATTTCAAATAAATCCCACAATGCCCTGCCCCATGCAGACAAGAGATATATAGCCAGACTTCCTGTTTGTAAAGACAAATCTAAGGCAGGCTAGCCTGACACACAGAACATCAGCAGCAGTAGCAGTTGCAGCAAGTGTGAAATGCCAAACCTCTACATAAGTTTGATTGGATTACTCTGGATTCTTTTCTCTTTTTGGTGTAGATAGATCAACAGTACAACTCTGACAAAGAACAGTTTCCCACCTGAGAAAAAAAATGGAAAAGAAAGAAATTATTTTCTTTTTGTTTCCATCACTTATAGAAGCATTCCATTCTGTTAGCAGCTGGTTGCTACCAGAATGGAGTAAGTCTATAATTGTTGCCAGATGTGCAAAGCTTCCTCACAGCTTTTCTGCAAACATCCAGGTAATAAGTTTTCACTTGAAAGTGGAAACAAGAAATTTAAAGAAAGCAGAGAAAACCTGATTGGTTAATTGATTGATGAATGAGTCAGGCACTCAGCAGGGGAGGAGGACTCATGGTCATTAGCTGAATGATGATCTCCAAGACACAGATTTTGCCCAAGTCTTTTATGGATTTCAGTTGATACCAGTCAGATATTTTACCTGCCTTACATCATCAACAAGGAAACCAAAATTATATTAGAGTTGCAAAGTAATTTCTTACAGAGCTACAGAATGGTTAATACCAACTTTAACAGATCATTATTATGAAACTTGGACAATACTTGCTCAGTTCCAGTTGAAATTTTTTTTTAAAAGTTCAAATATTTAATCAAAATACAGATTGCCAAAACACACTAATCCAACATGTCCATCGGGCGCATCTTATCAACAGTTTTCCACACAAACTATCTAAAGCAATCACAAAACTCCTAACTCTGTTCCTAGGTACCATCAACTCAACACACATTAGACAATCTGGTGACTTAATCCAGAGAGTAAGAAATAGAAACGTAAAAAATAAGGTTATGGCAAGCTCAGATATCAAATCACTGTACACCAATATACCTATCACAAAATGCTTCAAGAAACCACCTCCCTAAATCCAAAAGAAAAACTTTCTCTACCAGTCCACAAAATTCTAGACACATTCAAACTAATTATCAATCACTATTTCTTTTAACAGTTTCTACAAACGAAATTTCAGTTCATGGACAGAACCGCACCACCACTATAAGCATGTCTGATCTTTTAGAATCTGGCCCAATTTAAACACATCATGTCTAAAAACTACTTACCTTAGATATATAGATGACATCCTATTGATATATCTCCACTGCATAAATCTACCAAAAATCATAAAGAAACTCAATAATGGAGAACCAACCATCAAAGTATGAAATACAAAAACATCAAATAAAAAAAACCCTAACCTTCCTTGACATCCAAAACAAAAACAAATTAGATTTTAAAGTTTTACATAAACTAACAAAAAATGATTTAATAAATTTCTATTCCCAGCACAGTCAAAAAATAAAATCAGAATTAATCATAGACTTCAGTGTCCTCAGAATATGCAGCATGGAACTTCCAAAGAAGAAAATACATTGAAAAAAATGTTTAGACACCTTCACAGAAATAAAACAGGCAATAACTTTGATTTTTAAAAAATGCCACCTTAAATAAAAAAACTGATTATGTCACATTATGAAGAAAATATTTAGAGAGAATATTATTAAGTTGGTGCAAAAATAATGACGTAATAATGTCGTTTTTTGACGTTAAAAATAGGTCAAAAAACGACATTATTACGTCATTATTTTTGCACCAACTTAATAGTATATTTCCTTTGATAAACCAATGGCAGTTACACTTTTTCATATCATCAACATTTATACAACATAATTAAAAAATGTAAGATCCAGATACCTTTAAACCCACCAAACATCTGGATACATTCAAAAGTCATATATAATAACAATAATATGTAAAATAGAATTAAACCTAAACACCACCACATACACAAAAATTTCCAGATGCACACAAATTTTCCTCAACAAACCTCATACAATAATCATAAGAATAATAATAGAATTAAGCCAAAACAAACACACACTCACACACACACACACACATAGCTCCAAATTTCCCAAACACACATAATTTTTTCCTCAACCATAGAATTCATCCTGACATTAGTAACATACATCTAACCAGCAATCAACAACAAATGTACTGACACCAACACCTGCAAGACCAACTAGAAACTTGATACATAGACACATACCTTTCCCATTATCCTCCCACTATAATTTTAGGAATTAAACACATGGACTGACAAACAGATTCAAAATGACCACTAGAATCCAGATATACATATGCACAAACACACAACAGAAAAAGACATGTGTGGTCTACCTGACCAATGAAAAATAAACAACACAGAAGTCAAGGGACTGGAAAATTGTCTTACATCAAAAGATTTCTGATGAAGCTTAAATAAAAGCAAAGCATGTTAAATTTATAACGCTTTCCTATTTGTTCATTATCCTACCATTCTGTCAAATTTCATTCATATTTAATTCCAATATAATTTTTTTTCTTTTAAATAAGGCTAACAAAAGATTGATTTGGTGTCATAGGATAGGACTCTGTTCTTAGAATTTTCACAATCACAACACCAACCAATATGCAGCTTCCTGACTTACCTGATATCGTTTTCTTGGACTACACATGGGTAGTTATTGAGATGGAAGCTGACCATACCACACCTGTCATTGAAATGGAAATATTGCATAGCCCCCTGGTGGGGGTGGTCTTATCTCATCTTCTCTTGGCCAGCAATCACTAGTTGATTTAGTTTGGCAATTAAAAGACTCCAACACAGATAATTTTAACTTAACTATTTTATTAATGTTTATGTTGACATGTACTATCTAGTGTAGATTGTTCCCCATTGGGAGTCATTTCAGACATGAAAGAGAATATGTACACATAGCTTGACAGTCAAGAAACAACTCTCTGAAAAACCTTTCTCTATCTATCATTCCCATGCTAGCTCAGCCAATCAAAATCAACTTCCTTATTTTGGTTTGCATCTGACCTCAAAGGTCAACCTTTAGAAATCACTGCTAAAATACAATTCTCCCTAAAAATAATAGTCTTCTAAACTATTAACAGAACCTGACCATACCATACATGGGTTATCATTGAGATGAAAGCTGACCATGCCACACATGGGTTGTTATTGAGATGGAAGCTGGCCATATGACACATCATATGTAGATTTTTTTTTTTTTTTTTGAAAATTTTCTCTTGAATTTCTTTTAATCACTTCACCCCAAGCAAGGCAATAATGCCACTAAGATGTTATGGTTACTGGCAGTTGAAGAGAATGAGAAGACTTTAATGAGGAGAAGCAAGACAGAAAATGGTGATTGATGTTGCATTTATATCTTGGAAGATTGTATATGGCAAGGAAGCAAGAAATCGGAGAGAGTTCCACAGGAAAGATGCACAAGAAAAGAAATTATTAAAATACAACAGTTGCCAATCTAGTGGCAAACTTAAATTCATGCAGTTGAAGTACCAAGGAAGAAAGCTCATTAGAACAATTGCCATGAAAATATTTTTAGAAAAGACAGAGGGAAACCACATCATGGTGGTGCAAAAGTATCTGAAGATGAAATGCCAAGTCAAGGTTGATTGTATTACAGACCCATCTTTGGATTTTGTCAAGAATCTTGAGATGTATGGTAAGAGCACCAAACCTGATATGACACATTTGTAAATGTTTAAGACTGTCTGACACAGTGAACCAACTTTTCTAGCAGTAGTCCTAGCAACTGATTTAATATAATCACTTCATTTTATGTCAGCTGAAAACATGTCTTTAAGAAAGCGCAAAGAGTTGCTCTCCTGGATGTTAGTATTAGCCATGCTGATTGATTGGAGATCATTTTCAGGAGCAGTTACTAGTTTTATTTTGTCAGATATACCAGACTTGCTACTGAGACAAGAGTAAATAGTTGTGTCAACTGTATAAATACTGAGTTGGAAATCAGAAAGGAAGGTCATTGCTGAAGATCAGAGTCAACAGAGATCCAAGGATAGAGGTCTGGGGGATTAATATTATATAATCTGGAAGTGTGCTCATTAAACACTAACCCTAGAGCCACAGTCTGAGCCTCAGTATTCTTATCTAAAGCCTGATAGACAAATTCAGTTATGGCCATTAACAGACTAGCAGTAGACTTGGCAAAATAGAAGCTATATGCTTTATTCAAAAGGAGACTATGTGAAGTAAGATTCTTAACCAACTCAGCATTGATTAGAGCATCTAATACTTTATCAAAAAGAAGTAAGAGACTAATACAATGATAATTTGAGGGATCAGAAGGTTCCCAGAGTTCATAAAAACAGAAACTATAGAAGAGGACTTCCAACAAGCTGGAAAGCAAGAAACAGCAAGGCATTTGTTGAAATGTTTGAAGAGAACAGGATCCAGTTCAAGAGCACATTTTTTTAGGACAACTGCTGACATACCATTGAATCCGCAAGCCTTGCCATCCTGGGTATGATTTTAAACAACATCCATGTCCTAGGTAAGATGATAACTACATCCAACAGCAAGGCATTTGATCAGCAGGTTTTGAGGAACATGGAACTACCTCTTAATTGCTGGTGTTCCCAGGTCCACCCTGCCCTGGGGTAGTAGCACCTATCAGGGTCACAGCTATGGGCAAACAATTGACATCCCAAAAGGGATCAAAACACTATGAAAGTATAAAAATAGGTTTTAATACCAGCAATACATTTTTGCAAAAAATTTTTACCAGTAATACATTTTTTCAGAAAAAAATATATCGCCAGCAATAAAAATTTTGTCAGCATTAAATATCTTCTTAAGGTTGAAATGCCGTACAACAAAACAAACCAAGCCACAAGCCTCATAAGGATCGAGTTTAGAAATGATAGCAAAAATAAAGGATGGATATATGCATATCACTCACAAGCAACTATGTTCGGGGTGGGGGGAGAAAAATTCAGGTAGAGATTCTCCAGATGATTTGAGAGTGGAGTTGGAAAAGAATTTCCAAACAAAGCATTCTGCTTCATTTGCTTTTGTTCAGCACACTCTTGCAGTGATGCCAGTAATCTCTAGAATCAAAATTGTGACAGGATTTGTGTCATTCTATCAGGGAATAGTGACTGCCTCTTTGAGGAGATGCTTACTCATTACAAGCAGTAAGAAAGAGACATCTGTTATGATCAGACATGTGACTATCATATAGCCAGAGGACATGATTCCTGTGAGCAGGCAGGAGAGAATCAAGGTGATATCTTTGTTTGTCTATATATTATAATTTATTCACAATTACCTAGTACACAGACACACACAAACAGATATATATGCTAATATACACACACACACACATATAAACACATATAAACATACAATGAATACTGAAAAATTCTGCAACTGACTGACTTCATAAAGTCAGACTAAATCACCAAATTACAGTCAGATCAAGAACTTTCAAGAACCTATATAAGTAAATTGAATTTGCATGTACATTTTCTAATAGTCTGTAAATTTTATATATATGTCTGCATTTCTATAAACTGATTCAATGAGGGAAACTGGAAAAATATAAGAATTTATCATTAAAATAAAATGCTGGTGATGACATTTTCTGTAAAATTTAGATGTTATCTATATTAACTCCAACCCTCAAATATGTAAACATTCCTCCAAATTAAAAAGGATAAGATAAAATGTTTGTAAAGCTTCAATTCCATGCAGAAACTTCATCTGGTTCATTCTGGCACTCTTATTTGACACCAAGCAATTCTAGGTCAATCTCCAATGTTTTATGGTATGGTATTATCAATACCTCCTGGGTTAATGGCAACGATGGTATTACCAGTGCCTCCTGGATTAGTGGCAATGATGTTTCATTCCCCACACCATACCCGGTACCAGCGTCATTATCTGATAAAGACTGTTGGAAAACTAATTAGATATACTTCATCAATACATGTGTGTGTGTATAAAAATACATTTGTTTAATATAATTATGATTTTAATATATTCAAGGAGTTAAATGATTACAACTTACAACTTTCTTTTAAAGATTTTATCTTGGATTGTGGCTTTTTTTTGTCATCCAATCATTTTAATCATTTATTCATTTCATTTTTTTCTTTCAATTCATTTTCCTTTATTTTGAATTCATGTGAAAAATCAAATAAAATCTCAAACAATTCTGTAAAAGATTAAAATCATGGGCCTGAGCAATTCCACATATGGATAGATATCTTTGGCCAGAAAAATGTGTTTGATGAGAGAGTACTAGGCAGTGTTAAGCAAGATAGATTTGCAAGCCATTGATAGTAAATTATATGTTTTTGTCTATATTTCTGAGATGAGGTATTGTAACTATTTACATTGTTCAGACTGTTGTTGTTATCTTTACTGTCAGATTCACCAGCAAATGGTTTGGTTTGAAATTCCAACAAATGTTACCTAAAGAAAACAAGAAACTTTACGGATACGGCAGAAAAGATGCGGACAACAGTCTGAATAATGTAAATAATTATTTTGTTGCTGGATATTCCATTGATAAAGCTTTGTGTCTTGGCAAGCCAAAATTTACACAAATAAATAGAAACATATATATGTATGTTTTTATGCATGTATGAATCAGTGGTTAGCAAACTCATTTTGCAAATGTTTTAGCCTTGGCTGAATGCTTTACCATTGTGACCTTGAGATATGTAAAAAAAAAAAAAAAAATAAAGATATAAAAAACATACTAACTAATATTTTTGGAAGAATTTGATTTGAAATATTTTCCTTATCTTTATGTATTCACAGTTTTCAATAAAGAATTTACTCTCTGAAATGAAATCTTTTAGTTCTTTGCTTAAACATTCAGCCATTCCTACAAATACATTTGCATAAGTGTTGAGGTAAAGTGTAAAATTGATTGATTATCCCTGAATGATTTGTTGTCAAAGAAATATTCACAATTTAACTTTCTTAATGATTAAGTGATTTCATCCAACATGCAAAGAAAAGTTTCAGGAAAAACACACTTCAGATTTTAAGATAAAATTTAAAAACTTAAAGAATAATCATAATTCCAGAGATCAATACAATATGGAGATTTTTAAGAGACTTTCATGATAGATTTTATTTCTTCTCTTTATTTCCTTATTGCTTCTGGCAATGAAAAAGTTGAAAATTTACTTTTATAGATTTTATAAAAAATAAATTTTGTAAAAAACATGATTCTAGTGGTATAGCGATGACAGTAAGAATGAAGTGATGACAGTAATTACTTGTCACTTGTCAAATGACATTTGGATATATGTTGCAAACTCTAAAAGTGAAAGTTCAGATCAGTAAGAAGAATTAGTATATTTCCTAGCCTCAAGGATGAGATATCAATTTGGGATTTGCAACATTAAAAGGAAAAAGAATAAAATTCAAAGTCCCCTTATCAGCAACGCACTGATCTCTGCTTTAAGAAAAAAAAAACTGGTCTCTTACAAAGACAGAAATTGTATTCTAATTAAATATAAATCATCAAAATGGGTTTTTAATTTTTAATATAATCTGAAATATTTAATATTTTTTGAATATCAAATTTCTGGCTAAAAATCAAGTTTGAACAGCAAAAATGAGGAAAAGTAAGAGAAGTCTTGCTATGTTTTTTCTTTCTTTTAGAAATGCAAAATTTAAAACTTTATCTTTAAAATTTAAAACCTGATTTGAAGCAAACCAAGTCGCAAATGAGGGTAAATTACAAAATTTTTGAAATGGCTTCAGAATTAGCCACCCCTCCCCTTCCCTCCTCTCCCTCACTCAACTCATCAAATGTTTTAAACAGAATTTATATTTATCCAATAATTCAAAAAGTAAAAATCAGAAAAAGTGGAAATAAAAGGTTTTACAGAACAATTTCTCTCACTGTAAATAAAACAATTATTAAAAGCAAACATTTTATTTTGTATCAAGAATTAAAGTAGCAAGTGATTTCCTGTCTCAAGTCAGTTCTTCACTGATGAAATGTGTGAAAAATTTGAGATCAATTTATTGGCCAAATTCTATTAAGTTTCATTTAATTGCTATGACATAAAAAATATAATGAATATGGTACATTCTCTGAGTGTTCTCAGGACAAATTTCCCCATAAGTGATTTAAAAATTGATTGAATATCCCTAAATATTAAAACTGATGTGTTTTCAACAAGGATCAACTTTCAGTGACTGTTTCGCTTATTTTTGACAACTGATTATCACCAAGAGTATCACTAAACACTTGACACTAAACACGATTCCATGGTTCCAATAAAGAATTAAAATCTTCCCAGTACCTCACTTAAGAATGATAATGAGAACACGATGCAACAGTCTTAATGTTCTAAAAGACTAACTGACTAGGTGCAAAAAAGTCTGGCCATTTGTTACATTGATAAAACTTCAAACATTTTCTAACTTTTCATGAAAATGGCATTCAAAGTAACAAAAACTGAAAACCAAAAATGACTTCTGACAATGAAAAAGTGTTACATGTAAAAAGATAAAAAATTGAAATAATATCACAATTCATATTTATAAATACTAAATGATAATTGTAGGTTTTATTTAACTAATTTTCTAATTTACTGATTTTTTTTTCACTTTCCAAACTTAAATATACTAAGAAAATAAAGGTGTGTTAAGAACAAAATGAAAATATCAAATGTTGCAAGAAAAAGCTGATTATTTTGGGAGAATTCTCTGAAGTAACAGAAAGCGAGAAAGAAGGAGAGAGAGTAACAGAAAGCAAGGGAGAAACAGAAAATATATTAAATAATTCGACTTAATATATATATTAATCCATTTCATATATATATATATATATATATATATATGAAATGGATTAATTTGAATTATTTAATATATTTTCTGTTTATATGTTATTTTTATAGATACAATTTATTTGAGTATTAAATATTTATTTATTGCTCTGATTTTAATTAAACAGTATTACATTTGCCAGTCAGAATGTTCAAGAAATTTTGTAGAAAATATGAAACCTGTATTCCTATAAGTATATATGAGCAGAAATGATCAATCAAGAAAAATCATAACAGTAATTCAGACTTTGCTAACCAGACACTTCTCTGTAGCTTAAATGGTACAGCACATCAGGCCAAATGATGGTTTCAATATAGGAATACAGGTTCAATTCCTGTTGGAGAATGTATATTTTGAAATTTCTTGAATATTCAAGCTAGTAAATGTAATTAATGCTGCTTAATTAAAAAAAAAAAAAAAAAACAGAATTTACCTAAATAAATCGTATCTATAAAAATAATATATAAACAGAAAATATATTAAATAATTCGACTTGGTCCATTTCACATATATATATATATATATATATATATATATGTATATATATATATATGTATATATATACATATATATATATATAAAGAAATCCATTTTCCTTCCCCTTTAATTCAGTTATTTAATGACTTTTTATATCCATCAGTATTATATAAGGTTCAAAGCACTGTCAATATATTAGAATGGAAAAGAAGAGGTTATGGTCACAAGGTAATTAGAACTTAATATTAAACAAGAAAATATTTTTAGTTAGCATCTGAAATGGAAACCTATTAGTGCTTTTGAACTTTTCTAACAAGGCATCCATAACAGCCCAATTCGTTTAGCAAATAATGTTAACACATGTCCATTACGCTTAGCAACAGGTGTCATTTTCTTTCATATTTGCTCCAAATACTGAGTTGCTAAGTGCTGTCATATGTGTGTGTCTCCAATGCTACCATTAGTTTTCCCACAGATAATCTCAATCAATTTGAACATTTGTTAAGCCTGATCTTCCATCTGCAGCAACAGCTGTGCTATCAACTGGCCTTCTTATCTGACAAGATGTTAACAAGTACAGCAAAATCATAAAAATACTCACTGGATCCACAATCGGAGAAACAAGAAAATTCAAATGAAAAAGATGAGGGCAGAATTTGATTGTAAACTAGTTTTCATTGGATTCTGGAACCTTACTTCTATCAGTGTGTGTAGGTGGGAGTAACAACAGAAGGAAAAACACAAGCCAGCCAAATTCAAATTTGGGATAAGTTTACTGATGTTTACTTCACACTGAAATGGATGCACCCACCCTCCTATCTCATTGCCAAATTCATGAATCTTTGTAAGATTCATTTCATTTATTTAACTTAGAAACTAGGTTCAAATCTTTATATAAAGGAATATAAGTAAATGATCCTTATTGACATATGTACACTTATGGCTGATAGAAATAGAAAATGCCATATTATTTTAATCTCAACCATTAATCTTAGAAGATAAAGGGATAATTATAAAAATTATTTTCTTTTAACAGATGTAGAGAAAGAAAAATGGGCACATTAAATAAATTATCTCAATTCTGAGAAGATTCATCTTTCTACATTATATTAAATTCATACTTTTGCTGCTATTGTAGCATTTCAGCCAATCCATTCTACAGGCTTCTTCATGTATACAATCTGTGTGCAAGATAGATTCTGTAGTTTTGAGAAAAGTCATTGTCATTTGACAAATTAGCAAACTCATTTTCATACTGCTTTTGTTATTTTTCTGAAAAGAAAGTGACCTTTTTATTTACATATGAATTGTCACATGACAAATATTTTAGTAACAACAAAAAGAGTATAAAGAGTTTATTTGTTCAAAAAACTCTTGAAAAAAATCATTCACATCTTAAATATTGAATTAAGGAAAAGCATTGAAAATTGATTGTTAATAAAGGAAAGTGCCAATTCATACACTGATACCACCCAATGCTTTTTATTGGGAAAGTAGCCAGAACTGGCATACCATTGCCAGTGCAACCATTTCAGTGCAGATCTGTTCATTGGCAGCAAATAGAGCCAAGAGGATTGGTGTGGAAGGGAAGATTGCATAAAAATTCTTTGCTGCCAAGAAATTGAAAACTGAGAAGAGAAAACAAGTTTTTAATAAGCAGCCAACAATGTTTGATAAATTATCGTTAATCTCAGATATAAGTAATTCAGTATTTAGTAATGTCAAATATTCCATTTTCATGTAATTATTCAGTGTTCCCCTTTGAAAATCTTCTGCTTAAAAGTTACTTGTTACATTTCACAAAATTAATGTGTCAAGCACTGAATAATTGATTATATTTTCATTTCAATTATATATTATCTTCAAGTTGACAATACTCTTAGAAACTATTTTGCAACAATTGAGAAGATTGATAATATAATTATGGGGCCAAGTGAATGAGTCTTTTTGGTTTAAAATTATGGAATGCCAATAGGAATATGATGTTCAAAAACAATTGATGATGATGAGACAGAAAGCAAAGAGAGTTGTAATTGTGCTTTTCCTAAGGACTTTAGTATAAAAGTGTCTTAAGCAGTCTCAATCAGAATAGAAACTAAATTTTTGTCAGTGATCAGTTTTTTTTCTTTAAAACCCATTTACTTTATACTTTCAAGATGATGATTCTTATTTTCCAAGTTTTAATCAAACAAATTTCCAATATAAACCAGAAAAAATTGATTTTATGCAGAAATTAGGTTTCTTTCTGGTCACAGTCTCTCTTTTTGTTTGGACCATTTTTTCAAAGTTATTTTTCTTTGATTGAAAAAGAGAATGGTAATTGGCATTATGGATAGGTCTTCTGATAAGAAAAGGCATGAACCTATCTTGTAAACAGTTGAATATAATAATCTTAATAAAATGGTCTTGATCATTAAAAATTATTTAAATTGTTAATACGAAAACATTAGAATGGAAACATTCTAATTAAATGAAAATTTAAGAAAATTTGTAATTCATTTACAATGAATTCTTTTTTTTTAACAAAACCTTTTGACACTTTCTTAATTAAGACATTCTACTATGAAACTAAATCCAAAATATATATTTATAAATAATCAACATGGTTATTTATGCATATATGTAGACAAGAACTGTGTAACAATTAGCATTCTAAAATTACAAAATTTGAAAGCTCTCAAAAGTTTTATACCATCAAATAATGATGTCAGAATTAACATTCAAGCAAATGGCAAAAATATCAAGCCCATTGTATTTAGTGAAAACAATTGCAAACTCAGTCACTGAATTGAAACATAACCTTGAAAATGAATTAATTGTCAAAACCTCTACACTATAAATTATTTTTTTTAAAGATTGCAAGGACTGATCAGAAGAACAAAGAAATGGTTGAGAAAATCAAGTGATACAAAATATGAAATATTCTGGAACTAAATGAGCAATTAAGTACTGAAGATTGCATGCAAGTCAAAGTTGAAAGATGAAAAGCCATTGCTATTTCATAGAAGATATATAAGTGTCAATAACTTACAAAATGTCATCCAAATAATTGTTAATGTTGAGAATTTGAAAGATTTCAACTAAAAAGACTAAAATTCAATCTGATTAAATGCCTCATTTTTACATTAGAATTTAACAAATTGATTTTGTTACTACTTCAAGATACAGATTTTCTTTCATGTTTGATATTGATGTAAATAAACATTAAAATGTGAAGACAATAATTTTTACTTTTTATCAGTTACTTGTAAGCAAGAACTTTAAAGTTGCTGTCAAAGTTTATGCCATTTCCAATATGTGTAACTATTTCTAACAAGATTTCTGCATAGTAACAACTTAGACCGATTGTCTGTCTGTCTGTCTCTCTCTCTGAATGTAATCAACTTTGATTAGACACAGAATTCCATGCTTTAATTTCCAAAATCAAAGTAAAAAAATCTCTTACTGTTGTCATATAGCAAATGATATTATTCAGTTTCCACTGGACACTGAAGACAAGTTGACAAATTTCAACTTTTGACTTTGACCAAATGAAAAGAGATTAATGTTGCTATATCAAACTGGTCAAAAACTCAATCATTACAAAACTTGAAGTCAGAAAAGTTTTCTAGGGATTTTATGTTTTTTTTTTCTTAACAGGTCTCATATTTTAAGATGTTTCAATATATACAAAAATGCCTCAACATATCCAGTCACCTGCTATTCATAAAAATATTTATAGAAATTATATTTGCAGATAAGGATCTTCACAAAACCTAATTATTATTAAGTATTGCAACTGGTGTATTATTATGCTTGATAGAAAAGACTGCAAACTGGTTAAGGATTCTTCCTTGTTTATTCCTTCTCCTTTCTTAAAAAATAGATTAAACTAGAAATTTCTTTACTACTTACATTATTCAGACTATTGTCCTCATCTTTGTTGTCATATTTATTACAACGTTTCGGCGGTTGTATGCTCCGGCCTTCTTCAGGTGGTTGGAATGTCAAACTGAACCCTTTATTTCGCTCACTGGGGTAGACTTTTCTAGTTCCATGTGCCATGTCTAATGGATGTCAGTTATCAGTTATCTCCTGTTAATTCCCTCTCCAGGCTCAAACGTTGTAATAAATATGTCAACAAATTGGAGGACAATAGTCCAAAGAATGTAAACAGTGTACATAATACCTCATCTCAGAAATATAGACAGATATAGAAATTGCTTTATTCTCCAAGTTAAAACAATTTAATAATATTGCACTAAAAAAATATTTGTGCTATTTTATTTGCGCTATAATAACACACAAACCATCAAAAATCAGGTCATTGAAATATATGTTATACCCCATCAAAACCAATTTTGACTGCCATTACATTGAACACAAATACATCCATTGTCTGCCTTGACAGAAGGATAGAATAGATTTATATATTTTCAATTTAAATATAATGTAATGTAATGCAGGAAATAAATCTTTCTTGGATATAACATGAAATTGTGATTTTTTTTTAAATTAAATCTTTTATGATAATTTCTTTGAAATTTCTTTTGACATTTGCAAATAATTCTTTATTTTCCTTTATGCCTGTGTGAATAAAACCTTGCAAAATCACAAAGGCATTGAAAAGATGTTTTATTGCAATATTACATATAAAATAATTGCATTTGTTCATTTTCAAATCTAGAAGTCATCAACTTGTTCCATTAATAACTGAAAACATTATGATAATGAAAGTGGCTTGATTTCAGGAAAGAATATTTTAGCCTGAAGATAATTCTTATTTCTCCAATTTTAATCAAAACAAATTTCTAAAATAAACCACAAAAAAAATATCTTTACCCAAAATCTGGTTTTCTTTCTGTGGTCATTTTCCTGTTTACCATTTTTGGAAATTTTCCAACCAACATCTTCACCAAAAGACTTATACACCCAAGAATTTGAAGTCTTAAAAGAATTACCAATAAGAAGGGTGCAAACAAATCTTAAAATATTAACACAACTCAGTGTTTAGTGATTAAATATTGAATATTTGGATGAAATCTTTTCAATAAAATCAGGTTTAATAGATTTAATCCCACTTCCCCCAACAGTTACCAGAGTAAGAGTAAAAAGAAAAAAATTATTTTTCAGAATTTCCTCTTTAATTTAATAAGACAATGAAATGAAAAAATAATGCAGTAGCCAATAGCTTACCACTGTGATGAGCTGACTCAGGGCAAGACTGAATCGAACAATGATTGTTTCATTCACATGCTTAACTGGACGAATCAAAGGGTTATAGCCACTTCTTTCAAACAAGTCATGCACCAACCTGACCTCGTCCTGGCTGCCAAGCCCTGAAAGTTAGAAAAGAATACATCTATCAAATAACAAGAATAATTTATAATAAAACAAATGTTGCGACAAAAATATAGACACGATTCCATGAATTATTATGACAAGTTCCTTAATCTTTATTGTTTTACTTACTCTATTTTGTCCCATGTGTTCTCTCATATTCTTTGTATTGCTTGAACATTTTAGGTGAAACATTAAATCATTTATGAAATAAAGACAAACTCATCTCTTCAGATTTGTTTCTTAATTATTGTTTAGTTTCAGGTTTACTGACTTGTAGGCATCTGTTTTTGTTGTCGTTAGTTTTGTCTTTAAATAAAGTATTGAAAAACAGGAAAATTTCATTAGAAACAAAGAAAAGTGAATTGAACTTTTATGCAGTATCAGTTGTCAGAATAGAGTGAAGAACAAAGGAAAACAATGCATAATCTATCTAGCGAATGGGTGGCGAAACAAGGTTCAAGAGGGACACCAAAAAAAAACACAACTTATTAATAGCTACAAAGGACTGGAAATTGAAGAGAGCCATGATTGCCAACATCCTGAAGGGACACAGCATATAAAAGAAGAAAAGTAATGAAATAAGTTAACACAATATCAAACAAAATGGGTTCAATGTAAAGAATTTATCGACATTACAATATCAGGGTCCTGTTGAGTAGTAAAATACTTTGTCATTTTTTAACCAGAGCTGATTTGTGCAAAAGTCAAAATGAATAACTTCATGAGCAATATCTTTTATGCATATATGCAAAAAATAGAAGGAAAACATCCATTCACTTCGTCTAGGAAAATAAGCCATAACCAAAAGAGTAATAGAAAAAAAATTGATCACCCTATTTTATGTATATCTCATTTAAGCAGTTCTCAAAGATGAGATAGAGATAATTAAAATAGGAATGTTGGTGAGAAGTGAAAAAACTGAATGAAGGAAACAGTAAATATTAGTTCATCAGAGACAGGGTACATGAGCTGTGCTTGTACTGGTTTCAACCTATGTGCTTTTCTTTGCTTAGCAAAGTCGGTTTGAATGAAACAACCCAACAGTGTATAATTTGGAATCCCTGGATACATGGGTGGAAGCAGTATACATTACCTAAGTAGTTTTGAAATGGATTACTCTGCTTGATTTATTAATGAACACCTTTTCTGCTGCTGCTATGCATTTTACCCTTCATTCCTGTACAGCTTGTGTAAAAGTGAATTCGGTGAACACAGTCAAAATTCTTGGTTATTCTGTAACATTCACTTTTGCACAAGAAAGGCAAGAGTCTATCTCTTCTCCCCCAATTATGGGTTAAATACCAGAGAATTCCAATCTCTCTAGCATTGGATGACAACCAATTTAACAGAAGCAAAACTGAATTCCAAACTCTGGAGAAGGCAACAGGGAACCATTACTTTATCTTTCCCAAGGATAGAGGGTAATTCCCAGATAATGAAAATCTATGAAGAGTCATGATCACCTATGTCTCAAAGTGACATGGCATTAATAAAACAGAATGCATCACTAGTGAAGGCTGAAGAATGAATCTGCAAAAATGTTGTGCTAACATCCTCAAGTGTACACAAAAACGAGGTTCAGTTGTTTGAACAATATTTGAAATTATCTTTTGCACTGGTGTTGTTGGTGGAGGCATGAACATAAAGTGCCCTTTCTCTATAAATATACATCAGTAGTAGCTTAAAATGGTTGATTAGAAAGTAGGATAGTCTGCATGGAGACTCAGTGGGGAATAGAAATGCCCTCGCTAGATATAAAAAAATAGAAAAAAAATGTAAATTTTTCCTTTACAGATAGAATTGGTTAGAAATTTTTCATTGGTGCAATACAGTTTCAAGTAATTAACAAAGTTATCAAACATTTATGTAGACTTTCAATTGTTCCTCCCCATTCCATAAGAAATGCAGTTCTGAAGAATCTGATACATTTTGTCTGTCATGTATGTACTTTGTGTAAACCATCCTTAGCTCATTCATCTCTAAAATGTGTTAGCTATCCTCAACACTGTTTACATTTCATGCTAACAGACAATGATCACATATCAACATCAAAGACATGCAGATTTATTTTCAGTAAAAAGAATAAAAAAAAGTCATATAAAGCTTAGGTGACCACATGAAATGAAAATTTAGACATCATTTTTTAATCCCAGACATCAAGAATTTGGGTCAACGTTGTGAAGTAAGAATTGAAATACAAAAGATACTTGGACAAATAAAGATTGAAAAAGGTTTGAACAACAAAAGTTGAGACTTTAATAAGACTTTCCTTAATTAAAAAAAAATAAGATTAATGGCAAAACACATTTTTTGTTAATGTTATGGTAATTTTCATTTTTAAATTAATGTTGTCATACTTATTATTTTTAAGACTATCTTTAAGCCAATATATTCTTCAGTTTTCCTGAAGCTGATGTCAGTCAAAATGCTCAGATAATAACAACAAAGACAAAAAATACTGAATTGTAATTCAACTCGAGTAAAAATATCCCAATAAGTTCAGCCAAATTTGTCAGCTAATTGCAATTAAACACAAAATAAACATGAAATTAGAAATAAGTGTGTGCTTGCAAACACCAATGGAAAACAATAGACACTCTACAGTTCTTCGTATCATAATTCCCTTAAAAAAAAAAAAAAAAAAAGTTAAGACAACATAATTACTAAAATATATGAGCAAAGTCTTTAAGATCCAATTTTTAGAAAATAAATTGGCACTTGGCAAATTAATGTGTAATAGTCTTATTTTTTAACTTTGTACACAGGAAAAGGTAAGGAGGTACAAAAAATATTCACCAGTTACAAAAACATTTTATTTCATTCAAATTGATTTGAACATAAAATATTTTACTGGAATTTCAATTTTTCAGTCTAAAGTAACAGAACAACCTTTATCAAGAGTTTCCTGAAATGTTTCAGGATTCGTTAATTATGAGACTTTGTTGGCTTAATTTATGAATGTATTGTTAGAAACTTGGTTAACCCTTTACATGTGATATATTATGGATGACTTTATGGCCCAAAACCAAAGGTCAAACAGTACAAGATGTTATAAAATATGGTAGTTAGTTTTTTACCAATCAAAAACAAAAAAGCAAATGTCTCATGTTGAACTGTACATGCACCATGAGCTTGACTTCTGAGTAGAGATGCTATTAGTAGTTCTGTTGCTATGTTAAAATGATAAATGTAAATCATTGGTTAGATGAATCATTTTACTGGAGAAAATGATGACAGCAGAGAACCAACTGATGATAAAAAAAATATCTTGTCATTTTCTATTTCTTTTATTCTGACAATTCTCTAGCCAACTTGGATAATAGTGACCAAGTTGGGCAAATAAATCTGGTGTAGCCACCAGCATACGCTTCATTGAAATGTTTTAGCTGAAGGGAGAAAATCAAAAAATGTGTTAACTTCTTAGAAAACAAGCTAAGAAAAATAATCTAGTTTGCTGCAAGGAAAAGATGGAAAAAAAATCCGGGTTTCTTACTTGGCCTTGAACTGCAGGTGAGAATATGCAACTATTTCAACCATAAGGCAGATCACTTAAAGAAAGACATCTTTAAAAACCAATCATACCATGAATTTCCAGATCTGCCAGATAAAATACTACTTGAGTGAAAATGAAGGGTAAAATTAAAAAAAAAAAAAAATCTGCACCATTTTCTCAACTTGACAAATTCAGCAACTTAAATTTTTTCTTTTTTTTTTAATGAAGAAATAAAAATAAAAAGCTAAATTTAAATTGGGAAAGGTTAAATAAATTAAGATAAACAAACCGAAAATAAATAAATCTATAATATAAAATCGACAATAACCAAAATGCAGAGACACATGGGGAAAAAAAAAATCATTTCGGTGCAAGTCTAAATCTGTATGTGCTAAAACCATTGCTTTTCTAATACATTTGTATCTTTAGGCAGAAAAAAAATTAAAAGAAAAAGATCTTTTGTATGTCATTTAAGATACATCATCATCATCATCATCAGTATATGTTTCAGATCACAGCAATATGTCGGCTGATATGCGTTTATTGATTCTAAGAATATTGATTAACTTACACAAGGTGGAAGAAAAGTAATTTCATTCACACATTACCTTTCACTATGATATTTACATACAAAAGGTTGAATGATAAAGTTTGGCTGAGAGATAAACTTGTCAACTGATGGCTAAAAGGTTTGATGTTTGACTCTAGTTGCTAAGTTTGAGAGCACGAGAGAAAATTCTGCCCCAAATTCTGGACAATGAAAAAGATTTTATTGAGTATCACTTTGAAATTCCTAATGGAGCATTAAAATGATAACTAAGTGACCAGGAACAATAAATGATTTAAAAGAAATTGATTTTCAATCACATCCTACATAGAGGTTCAGAAAAGTTAACATCCTGATCGAAACAGGATTAAAAATATTTTTAATTTTTTTGTCAGATTTTGCAAAGTGGATTGGGCTGAGAACTTTTTAGCAATTCTTTTCACATTGTGTCAAAGTTTGTTCATCCTGTCTAACTCCAGACACTCAAACAAAAACAGGCATGTCATGACATGTACCTTGAGTAACCAATTTTAGTAGATGAAATATATTATTTACTCAAGTGTTGGTGACTTATCACCAGCAATGGCGAATATATACATGGAATACTTTGAAGAAATGGCATTAGAATCTATATCACTAAAGCCTACTATATGGTTAAGGTATGTAGATGACACCTTCATACTCTGGCCACACCAGGAAGATGTCCAGGTTCTACTGGACCATGTGAACTCAATAAGACCTTCGATACAGTTCACAATGGAGAAAGAGAGTAACAACACACTCCCATTCCTGGATGTGCTAATATCTCAAACAGAGTATGGGTTCAAGACATCCGTATACCGTAAACCAACATTCACCGGACAGTACCGCAATTTCAACTCCCACCATCCATACAGCATAAAGAAAGGGATCGTCTGTTGCTTACAACACTGAGCAAAAGTCATAAGTGGCAACCCAGAGATGTTAGATAAAGAATTGGTCAGTATAAGTAGTACCCTACAATGTAACAACTACCCTGGTTACATGGCAGCAGCCCCCCAAAACTGGGATAGGCAGGTACAAGAGGAGGAGGATGACAACAACACTCAGAAAACAGTCTGCCTGCATTATGTGAAGGAGTTATCAGAGAAAATACAAAGAATCTGCGGTCCATATAACATCAGGACAACCTTCAAGAGCTTGACAACACTTCACAGATATCTCTCTCGAGTGAAACCCCCCATACAGGAGAACATGATTAAAGACTGTGTGTACACTATCCCGTGCAGCTGCAGAAAGGAATATAAAGGAGAGACAGGCCGCCCCCTCAAGGTAAGGCTTCAAGAACACCAGAAAGCTGTAACGCGAGGGGAAGTAGAAAAATCAGGCGTAGCTGACCACATATGGAGAGAGAAGGGAGATCACCGTCCCCTGTGGGATCATGTTGAGATCATAGACAGGGAACACCATTGGAAAGTTCGTAAACTTAAGAAATCAGCACATATGCTAGGCAACAAAAATCTCCTGAGCTGACCAAGCATAGAAATAAATACAATATGGGAACCAGTAATAAGGAGTGCCAGAGAAAAGCAATGATAACAATGTTGCAATATGAGCTCTGGTAAAAACATGTAATGATAACAGCAAAATTGCAATATGAGCACTGGTAAAAATGGTTGCTGAAAACATTAGGTTTATAATACCCAGAAATTCATGCCCAGATGTCCTCAAGGACACATGGCACAGTGGATAAAGGCGTTGGTTAGATCCAGTAACAGACCCAAAATTGCAATATGAGCACTGGTAAAAATGGTTGCTGAAAACATTAGAGTGTGAGTTCAATACCCGGTTAAGGCAGTGGAGAACTTTCAGAGGGAAAATTAGCAGGAGATAACTGATAACTGACATCCATCAAACATGGCACATGGAACTAGAACAGTCTACCCCAGTGATCGAAATAAAGGGTTCAGTTCGAAATTCCAAGAAGAAGGCCAGATAGTACAACGGCCGAAACGTTGTGATAAATATGGTGACAAAGATGAGGACAATAGTCCACATAATGTAAATACTGTACATAATACCTCATCTCAGAAATATAGACAGACTCTCAAGTCTTGGTATACTTTCTTTAATATTATAAGAATATCATCATATTTATAATAGCAAGACTATCATAGTTTCAAAGTTTCTTTTTTTGATAAATCAGATTTTTAGATAAAAAAAAGAAAATGTTTCTATTTTCAAACCTTGAAGTTTAAGTATTGAAAATTTTCAGTTTAAGACTAATGTTACTATAAATTGTATAAATGCAAATGATATAATCTTCACCAAGGCAAAAATTAGGACAAAGCTCAAAATAGCAAAACATTCAAGTTTTAATAGTCAGAAAAAATCAAAAACTAAATGAAGCAACTTAGTATCAAACCAATCTTCCCTTGAAGCAACTTAGTATCAACCAATCTCCCCTTGGATTTCTTAACAGGTTTGAACTTTGGAACAAACAGAGACAAGAGTCAATGGTTTCAAACATTCATGGTTTCAAAAAATATTCCTTAGTTTAAATGTAATGTGAGAGCAAATATTCTTGAAATCTGAGCTCTCACCAGGTGAAAATATGAGCTTGTTGGACTTGTGCTCAACCCACTTTTTTGTGAGGGCAGGAGAGAACTACTTTGTTGAAAATTAATTCCTGGTAATTTCTCTTTAGAAAAGAAAATCTCAGTTAAGGAAAGCAAATCTTTCTAAAATATCCTCCTGTATTCCAAATTATTGACTTTTCACATTTTAGGTTTGGCTAATCTTTTTATTTAAACAATTTTTATTTAAGAATATGTATATGTATAAGTAGACATTCTATTCAACACCCAGTGGTAACCATCTAATTCATGCATAAATGCAATCTTCAGGCCTGCAAATTGGGTTTCAGAATGAAACAGACTGTTGCAACTGAGTGTTGATCTCAATGTCCACTTTTATATTTATATATGCTCTGATATTGTGTACTTTAACTCATTAATATAGCATATCTTAAAAGTATATTTCTATCATATATATATATATATACATATATATAATTAATGTGGAGAAACTTGTCACATAACATGCATGCACACACACATATATATATATATACATTATATATATATATATATATATATATATATATATATATATAGAGGACCCCATTTACAACACATAACTTACCTGAATAACTATTTAATACAACAGATCCCACGAAGATCTCATTATGTTCAGTACACCAATACTACCTCTGCTGACAACCACATCGCTAACCTATCTAAATACACTCTCACCCAAGGAGAAACCTCTTTATTAAATAAAGGATTATCATTCTGCCCCTCACAACCACTAAACCATCTAAACCTTTGCTACGATATGGAAAAATACCTTCATAGACTGAGACTAAAAGAATATTTCTCAGACAACAAATCTACTTCTAATACAGACAACAGCGCTAACCAATCCTGCTCCAAACTTCCTCCAACGAAGAATAACAATATATGGACCCCATCAAGCAGACGTAACCAACACTTGGATCAATATGCCCACAAAGCCAGACAACACATGGATAACTTCTTAAAAAACAAAGGACACCAGATAAAAAAATACAACTTATCCAAAATAGAACACCAAGCCATCTATACTCTAAAAAACAACCGAGACATAATTATCGTACCAGCCGACAAGGGTGGATCTATAACCATCTTAGACACTAACAACTACATTAAAGAAGCAGAATCACAACTTCAAAATAACAGATTCTATGTACCCTCTAGACCCAACTAGCACATTCAAAACAGAATTATCACTTCTCACTCAGAACCTGAACCACAACATAAAAAATACCATAAAATCTCTTATTCCTGAGAATCCTAAAACAGCAACATTCAACACTATCCCAAAACTACATAAACTCCCCAAAATCTTTTCAGAAAAACACCCTAACACTTTTTCATCCAACCCACACCAAATTATACAATCAAATAATGAAGAGAACATCTATGAAATTTCAAAAACCCTTAAAATCATGCCACCTGGCACACCCATAATATCAGGCATTGGTACCCTCACAGAACTTATATCTGGGTACATAGACAATATCCTAAAACCTTTATTGCCCAAAATACCTAGTTATATTAGAGACACTACTGACTTTCTCAACAAATTACAAAACATTAACTTAGTCCACCATGATACAATCCTAGTAACGATGGATGTTTCGTCCCTTTACACGAACATTCCACATGTTGAAGGAGTATCAGCTTGCTATGAGTTCCTTAGTAACCAAAAATTATCTAACTACCAAATTACAGATATATGCCAATTAATAAATTTCATCTTAACACATAATGATTTTAAATTCAACAACAAACACTATTTACAGATTAGTGGCACAGCAATGGGCACGAAAATGGCACCTAGTTATGCTAATATCTTTATGCACATTCTAGAAAAGAAGATACTAGACAATTCAGAATATAAACCATCACATTACTTTAGATATATTGATGACATTTTCTTACTATGGACTCATGGATCAGAAAAATTAAAAACCTTTTTCACTTTCTGCAACAACTTCCACGATACAATTAAATTTACCATGGAGCACTCATACACATCCATCCCTTTCTTAGATGTTATGATAAAATTAAACAAACATACACTTTCTACCAGTCTATACAACAAACCCACAAACCAACATAAATTCCTGCGCTTTAACAGCTGTCATCCCTTTAAATTAAAAAAATCTATTGTATACAGCTCATTTCTAAGAATCAAATGCATATGCTCAGACCATTTAGATTTTCTATACAACATTAATAACTTAACAAAACAGTTCTTAAAATGTAAATACCCAATAAAAATAATAAAAGAAACACTAAATAAAACTATCCACATAAATTGTAACACACTTCTCACATACAAGAAAAGTAAAAACAACAATCGGATTCTCATGGTTTTTAACCACAATCAATATTCCCACACACTTATTCACAATTTAAAAAAGGATTACAAGAACCTCCAGTTAGACAAAAAGATCAAAGACATTTTCGATAAACCACCCATAAATGCAAAGAAACAATCACCTAACCTATCAGCTATCCTCACCTCTACCAAATATCTAAACAATACAAACCAATCAGGAAATTACAAATGTAACAAACCTCATTGCTTAGTTTGCAAACATTTAATAATAGATAATATATTTTCTGTACCCAACACCAATATCAAGATACACCTACCTAACCTCACCTGCGATAGCCATAATGTAATCTATTATTTATTCTGCACCTTATGTCCTAATAGTGGATATATTGGTGAATCTGGAAATAATTTTAGATTTCACTTCAATAATCATAAACAAACCATACGTCAAAACAATCCTTATTCCCCCATAGCTAAACACTTTACTCAATCAGGACATTCATTAGAAAACTGCAAATGTTTATTGATAGATTCTGATTTTAGTTCCACATACACACGCAGAAAAAAAGAAACATATTGGATTTTAAAATTAAATACACATAAACTAGGGTTAAATAAAGACTTAGGTATTTTAAATTTTTATAAATATTTCAATAGTTAAGCATTTTTTTAGATATAGTTAAAAAATTTTTTATTTTTTTTAAACAACATCTAAAATATTTATTACAGTTAGATTTAAGTTAGGAATATCCAAACAGTGACATTCCATATCACGTTACGTCCGCCTCTCACGACGGACGCTACTTGCTAACAAACAGTAATTTTAATTTATTTGCAACAAACAGTTATTTCTGATGAAAGATTGAGGGCAATCTGAAATATCAAATATATATATAAATAAATTAATACTTTCACAAAATAAAACATTATTATTTTTTTAATTTGCAACTTTTTCTCTCTCTCTCTCTCTCTCTCTCTATATATATATATATATATATATATAGATAGATAGATAGATAGATAGATATATTACATAAACACACCAGACTGAAAATTAAGTAATAGTGGAATGGAATGTGAATGTGAATGTGCTAAAATCAACCATACTAAAAAAAAATTAAAAAATGGTGAAAAAGGAAGAAAGAGACACATTCCTAAACAAAAACCAACAGGTCTCAAAATGTCTAAAGAATCCAAAAACTTGAAATAGGAAACTAAACAAAGACAGAAGCTATAACAACAAAAGCAGAAAATACATCCAGGGACACTAATCTAAAACAATAACTTTGAATTTCACATTACTCATGATCACTATTTACATTATTTGGACTATTGTCCTCATCTTTGTCACCATATTTATTACAATGATTCAGCCCTTCAGTATCTGTCTATATTTCTGAGATGAGGTATTATGTACATTATTTACATTGTTCAAACTATTGTCTTCATCTTTGTTGTCATATTTATTATGTTTCAGCCATTGCACACTCCAGCCTTCTTCAGTTGGTTGGAAGGTCAAACTGAACTCTTTATTTCGCTCACTGGAGTAGACTGTTCTAGTTCAATGTTCCATGTTTAATGTCAGTTATCAGTTATCTCCTGTTAATTCCCCTCTCCAAGTTCTCCACTGACTTAAATGGGTATTGAACTCACTGAAGAAAGCCGGAACATACAATAGCCAAAACGTAATAAATATGGTGACAAAGATGAGGACAATAGTCCGAATAATGTAAATAGTGTACATAATACCTCATCTCAGAAATACAGACAGATACTGAAGGGCCGAAACGTTGTAATAAATATGGTGACAAAGATGAGGACAATAGTCCGAATAATGTAAATAGTGTACATAATACCTCATCTCTGAAATAAAGACAGATTACTCATGATCTTCCAAGAATTAAGATTAAAGGAGAACTGTTAAATACCACCTGAAATTAACCACAACACTGGTCGGGGGGGGGGGGTACATGCAAATAGTCACTCACAAAAGAAAATAAGTATAGATAAAAATACTTGTATGTTTGTGCGTGTTTAAATATTTAATCTACTAAATAATTAAAACAGAAGACACCTGTAAGCAAATGGCTCATGTTTCCTTGACTAAAAGGAAATATCCAAATATATTTTGGGATTTACAGAGTTCATATAAATAACATTATTAGACATTTTTTTACTACTTCGATCCTTTTGCTTTCTTTCTTTCTTTTTAAGAAAGACATAAGTGTTTCTGTTCATTTTATATCTTGACTCAGATTTTTTGTTAACAGACATTTCTTTCAAATATAAATTTGTGTAAAACACAAAACTCAAAGTGAATTTCTCAGTCTCTGTGGCAAAATATCGAATTTTATCTTTTTTTTTAATTTGATTTTGTGACTGAATTTTTGTTATTTGTAACCAATCTAGAATCTGTATAAATGGTTTATTAATAAAGAGAAATCAAAAAGAAATTGGAAGCAGTCAGCCATGTTAGTCATTTGAAATCAATAAATGATCTGCAAAATTAAAATTGACATAAGAAAAATGGAGAAAAAAAGGATGAAAAAAGTTCAGCTTAGAAATCAATATTTAATTGACAAATGTTAATTTTTGTACATCCCATATACAGATCAATACATGCACCAATTCCAAAATAAGTGGTGTATTAAAAGTACTCAAACCCCATTTTAATACACAGTATATCTTCCTTAGATATTAACAACGGCCTGTATACATTCATGGAGAATACCATTTTGTGATACATTATTCCATGCCTTTTGTCCCTGCTGATGGAACACAGCAAGTTTGGTATATAGGTGGGTTAACTGAAGGAGTTCAATAGGGACAGGTATGTCAGTTATCTTGACCAGGGAAATTGTTGAACATCTAGCAAAAGTAATATAGGAACCATGTGGGTAGGCATTATTATGTTGGAACTGCTCATCACCTTCAAGTTGCAAGAAGGACAACAGAAGGAAGTAGCTGTACAGTATTCTGCATAGCACTGCTCAACATTCTCTCCACAAATACCAAAAGCAAGTGAAAGTTGTAACTTATGGCGCTCTACTAGTGGCTTTGCCTGTCATGGAAGAAGATACACTAGATTAACTGATAGATTTGTTTTTTATGGCTTAACCCACTGCAAGCTATTTAAAACCAGGAAATATTTTTTAGGTAGTAAGAATTTTTTTTTTTTTGTGATAATAATGGATTAGTGATACAAGTCATACTAATTGACCCATAGGTGGCAAGAGAAGTGATGTTTCATACTTTTCCCAAGGGTATTTGCACATAAGTGAATATATTGAATTGTAACTCGGCTCTCCGATTAACAGCACCTGGTATTCCCAAGTGGTCACCCATCTAAGTACTGACCAGGCTCAATGTTGCTGATCATACAGAAACCAGTGTTTCAAGATGATGCTATCAAAATTCAAACCTCTAGAAATCTATGTCATATAAACAAAGACCCATTACATGTATGAAGGCAAAATCTCATTACTAAACAGATCACCTGCTGATTCCCCAGATGAACTTCTCACTAGATCACTGAAGACATGCATGACATGTTATGATAGAAATCTGGATAGAAACATGCCTTCCAGAAATATGCTGGAATTCAATGATTTCTGTTGAATCTGCTATGGTCACATTTGATCAGACATTTGCTATTGACACTGCTGTGATCTTTGCAATCCACTGATATTGGCCTCAAAGTCTGAAGCTATTCCAAAACTTTGTCTACAAGTGAAGAAATATAAATTTGGCCCCTGTTGCCAACACCACATCACACACTATCAACATGCATCATATTCAATAGAAACAGTAATTCTCTAGTGACCCTCTTATCAACAGCTCAGAATCCAACCCTTCTCAAATATCTTCTCTATGTACTGTCCCTTCAGGATGTGAGTGATCATGACTCTCCACAACTTCCTATCCTTTGTAGCTCTTACTAACATTTGTCTTTATCATCTCTATCATCATCTGTTCCATACAAGCTCATCAGGTAGGTGGATCACTGCTTCTCCCTGACTCTTGTCTTCAATATCTCCTGTGACTGTCAAATTCTCTAAGCCTTCTTTCTATATTAACAGCTCCCAAAATTTCTGTTGTCTCCTTTCTGAGTCTCTTTTTGTTTCTATTTTCCTTAAAATTTCCCCCATTGCTTACACACACCATAAGCAACATATGTGCAACTACATGGCAGGACACCTGTTGGCAATGGAGTCTTTCACCACACTTAAATTTCCTGTAACATCACTCGAAACATCACAGACATTGCATCGTTATGAGTTTTAGTATGTCACAAAATGAGTAAAATTTAAAACTTAGTCTGATCAGCTATTGCCCACTAATATGCATTTGCATCACCCTTCAAAAGGTCACAATTGTTTTCCTCCACTCCATACATTCATACTCTCATTGAAAAATTTATCTTTTCATCCTGCATTTTAGAGAAGAATATAAATAAAACATTACTTTCACATATCAATTATTTTGTTACAACGCTGAAGAAAAAAAAAAAAAAAAAGAAAGAAGAAAGAAAAAAAGAAGAAAACTGTTGAAGATAATCTCAAATGTTAATCCTTTGGATTCATTCTAGAGGATTAAAGTGTTGGTTTGTGAATTTGGTGGTATATTAATTATGAGTTCAATCCCTGGTTTAGGTAGTACAGACATTCACTGGAAACAAGACTAGCAATAACTAAGTAGTATCTTAAAAAAAAAAGAACAAAATATCCCTAAACATGGACAGTAGAACAAAAACAATCTACCTCCTTAAATAGAGAGTTCAGTTCAAAATTCTCTGAAGATTACCTGGATCGACAGACACCTGAAGAAGGCCGGAGGGTGCAACAGCTGAAACGTGATAACAACAAGAATGAGGACATTAGTCTGAATTGTTTACATTTGCTTCCACAGGCTAAATTTATTTGTACTGCTAGTACATAATTTTAAATTTTATAAGTAGTTGGATTTTAGCTAATTACAGAGTCATTTCCACTTATTTATCTGCAAATAATTATTAAATAAATTCTATAAACAGATAGTGAGTTGATAATTAATTTAAGGGTCACCTTCAGCAGCCATTAAATGAGTAAATGATATTTTTTAAATTATTACAGAAAAATAATTTGCTTGTCTAAGATTTTAAGATGAGTTGTCATTATTGTTATCTTTTAATTTTCTGATTTTCACCAAGTAAATTGGAATAACCTAAATTTGAAATAAAAAAAATTATAGTTGAATGTTGAAATAATATTTACCTGCCTAGAAGAAACAAGAATGCAAACTACCTTTAAAATGATAGGATATAAAAAAAATTGTCATTCCCATAACAGCTAGAGGACTGGAACAAATTTTAACATCAAATTTCAAAAGATGAGAACAAAGATTAAATGTAGATGTAATTAAGCTGTAAAACTGACAAATTAATCCATAATTTCAATTCAGTTTAAAAAAAAAAAAAATAAAATAAAAGTAAAACTCTGACATAAGAAAACTATAGCAAGCAAAATCCAGTAAAATTCCACAATAATTGCTGAATAAATTATAAGCAGGACAATTTTTAATTAAAAATAAATGACAGTAAATTATTTTCAAACAACATTTTTTTTTTTTAATTCTGGATTTCATAAAAATATTTAAAGGAAAAAACTGCTTCAATATTAAAATGACGATATTCTGACATTAGCTTTAATATCTATAAATGAATAAAAAAATAAACATAAAACAATGTTGATAGATTCAAAATAGATTGATCTTTTTATCGATATTTCTCCAGCAAACAATTTTAGGGTATAAAACTGTTTTGATTATCCTGCAAGAAAAACATGAACTTTTAAGAGACTCTACAGCCAACAGTATTTTCTTATTGGTTTAAGAATGATTATGTCCATTCACATTTTGTAGAACATTTTCTATGAGGATTATGCAAAGATAGGATGAAATATTAAGAAAAAGCCACAAATTGTTAACTGAATATATCTTACAAAAGTTTTGTAGAATTACCTTCATAACATATTCCTTTACATACTGCCAAAGAAACACGGATGTTATTGTAATGCTCAAAGGCAAGTTTTCATGATCACATGAACAAAAAGGCAAAAAACAATATAAACATATACACTTTTCCTGGGAACAAAAATAATGTAATAATAATCAATGTAAACAAACAAAATAAATGGACTTCAGTCATCATTAATGACAGGCCCTTGAGCAAATAGTCAGTCTAGTCTTTCTTCTGGGTTTTATAGCAAAATGGAAATTCAATCATATTTATATTGTTACTCGTTTGAATAAAAATGTCCACAGCACAAAATTACCAAAGTCAACAAGGACCTTTGAATTTTAAAAACATGTGCCATAGTTGACAGACAAGCACTTCCCATCAATGATTCGACAATTAAAGGAAATAAATTGTTCCAAATATTATTTCAAAAAGAAAAGGTTGAAAACTCTTCAATTTTAATTCAAGTCAACATCCAGCCAAGCACAGTCTTTTATAAGGATGTCAACAGGCTGAAATACTTTCATTTGTATACTCAATGCAAAGACAAAATATTTATGATTTTTATTTTTTTTTAAATTAGATACTGATTGTAGGAAAAAAATTAAAATAGAAAAATATCTAGAAAGAAAGAATAGTAAATTAAAAAAAGAGCAATAAGCAAAAATCTTTTTTCTCTTCAATTAATTTGTGTGAACTTACATTCCTCAAAGCAAAGGCTTTTCTTTCTTTGTCAACATTGAGATAAAAAAAAAAATAAATAGCTTAGTTATGGAATTGTTATTATCTCCAGGAATGACAAGCAAATACATAGAATACTTCCAGGAATTGGCAATAGAAACATCACTTCTAATGCTCACTATCAGCTTAAATACATAAATGACACTTTCATATTCTAGCCTCAAGAAGATGTGCAAATACTTCTAGACAATGTGAACTCGATAACACTTTACATAAAATTCAAAATGGAAAAACAAATAGAACAAGTGGCCTTCATGAATGTACTAACAACTTGCACAGAATATACGAGTTTGAGAACATTCACTTGATTATATCTGAACTCCATTTCCCCCAACCATATAAAGTCAAGAAAGGTATTGTCTGCTCCCTACAACACTGAGCCAAACTAATAAGTGGAAACCAACAGGAGATGATCAACATTAAAAATCCCTTCCAAAATAGCAACCTACCATGCAAGTATATCATCATTTTATATGAGAAGAGATCGAAGGGTCAAGAACAACAAAAAATTTACATGGTACCATGTCTAGTAATGGATAGTATGTCTACCATACATAAGGGGCCCATCTGAAAGTTAAGTTCAATCCCTTGGCCTGGTAGTGCTGAAAAGTCATATGGTCTGGTTCAATAGAAGAAACAAATAAGTGATATGTGTTATCTCCCCTTAAACTTGAAAAACAAATTGAATAAAGGGTTTGGTCTGAAGTACAAAGAGAGAGGGAGACAGTAAGCAAAACCTGGAGCCTGTAGAATACAAGAACCAAAAAGTTTGAGTATAACAACTAAGATGGGCATACTGGTCTAAAAATAAAGGATATAAGAAAAATAGAATGTTAAGATTTGACACATGTGATGCAACATTACATTAGGTTGTCTTCCATTTATAGCACACTGAATATATATTTATTGATGTATTGATGATTATAATGTTGGATGCACCAGGTATTTCATGAGACATATTTAGCGGGCTATAAATGGAAGACAACCTAATGTAATAGCATGCTAAATATGTTATATTGATAAATTTTCTGAGAAAAACTCCTTATTAAACCAAAAAAGGGAATTGACTGTAAACTGTAGACAGTCTACCTTTTACCTTAAAATATGTTTAAACTTTGAATTTGATAATACTTTTTCTTATAGTAATAATAATCAGTAGATTAACTGCAGTGCACCTTATATGACTTATTCTAGTTGTAAGATTCATTTTGATTTAATATAGCTCTGTATTGATGTTTAGTTAGTAGTATTAACATCTTATATGGATGCACAGGTGTTTAATTAGTTTTATATCATGCATTGATTAGTTAGTATTATTAACATCTTATATGGATGCTCTTTACTTGGTTGCATGTTAATTTACCAAAGTAGTTTTGTATTTATGATCTGTTCTTTTTTTTTTTTATCAAAAAGTTAAGGTATTTACTGATTTGTTAAAGGGGCCTTTTATTTATCAATTACAAAATTTTATGTAGGTAGCTGACCAAGTATATAACTAGTTAGCATTATGTTAAATTTGTAACTGTCCATAATGAAATTGTCTAGACACTGTGTCATGACCTATATAAAAAACAATTTTTTTTCATGAGTTTGAATTTAGCATAGGTAAAATTCATTGGTTATTTATGGTAAAGCCCACAAGCCTATTTTTAATTCCGTTTTTTTTTTTTTTTTTTTCCCCCTTGAGAAAAAAGTAGTATTCTGCTTTTAGAAATTAAAATAATCATTCATTCACCATTAGCTTACAATCACCCAAGGGGACACATTTGTAGTGTTGAAACATAATTGTAATTAATTTGTGAATTTTAACATGTTTTTGTTTTAATATCCTAAAATAAATAATATTTAGCTCTATTCTGTATTGGGCCCTCTTTTAAATTAAATGTTACGGACAGTGGAATTATACTCCATTCATTCTCATTTTACCTGGAGATATATATATATATATATATATATGAGTGTGATGGATAAACAATCGTCTAAATTACACAAAAATATTTTAACAGATATATGCACCAAAATTGCACAAAAATATCTTGAAACTCTAAATATCTTGAAATACTAAAGAGTAAATTTATTCAATAAAATTGCCAGTGGCTTCAACTAGAGCTTCCAGACGACTTCAGAATCTCCTGCAACTATTGTGGATGGTCTCCTTGTATTTTAAGTTGGTGAATGATGCCATAATCCTTGCCTTCAGTTCATCTTTGGTATTACAAGGAGTTTTGTTGGTCTCTTGCTCAACTTCACCCCACACATAATAATTAAGGGGTTTGCAGTCTGGTGGGTTTAGTGGCCAGATATAAGGGGTGATGTGGTCGCAGAAATTGTCTGACAGCCATGACTGGCTTCTCCTGCTTGTGTGGCATGATGCAGAGTTCTGTTGCCAGACATAAGATCTTCCAGCAGCCACGCTCTTGACCCAGAGTAGCACTACCTCCTCAAGGCACTTGACATATGCCCTGTGGGAAGATGAATGGAGGCATAACATCACCATCACTAGTGATCACTCCAAAAACCTTCATAATCACCATTAGACTCATCCAACTCTTTCCAAATCCCCTACACTGTCATTATATTGACACCAAAACACTATGAAATGTCTGTATTGGAGCTTCTGGCATGAATGCCAAGTAGTATAGCATGCCATTTCCAAATTTCTGGCAGAATGAATAGCATCACCGTGCTCTTTTTCTCGCTGATGGTGCCCAACTGACCCTACTATATTGTGCAATTGACAAAATCAAAAACAAACAACATGCATGCATGAAATTACAAATATAAAATGGCGACAATGGCGACCCACTGTGTGTGTGTGTGCGTGTGTATAATTTATCAATTTTTTTAAAATTGGAATTACCCAAAGCAAGGCAGTAATGCCACTAAAACACAAGGAATTACAGGTTATGGATTAATTAGGAACAGAAATGTTAATGATGAGCAGAAAGAGAAGAGAGTAATCAAGTGAATAGTAGATAGCAATTGACATTGCATCTAAATTTTTGCAGATTAAAGTTGGCTGGAAAGCATGAAGCTAGAAGAGAGTTCCACAAGTGACAGAAGAAACTGTTAGCATAGAATTTACAGCTACATCTGTCCAGCTCAACTGTAAATTGATGAGATCTTGATGCCAGTTTAGTGCTGCGCTTAAATTCAAAAACTATGTACCTTATCAATGAGCTCATTCAAGCAATTACGATGAATGTATTTATAGAAAAGACAGTGTGGCAACCTTACAGCAGTGGGAAAGGGACTGGAGCTGAGCTACCAGATCAGGACCAATAATATTGCAGATTCTTCTTTGGATCTTATCAAGGAGCTCAAGGTAAATAGCAGAAACACCAAACCATATGTGGCAGCAATATTTTAAATTTTTTACCTACTTTCTAACAATATTGTTTAATGTCAGGATTAAGTCTGAATAAGAGCACATAGCAGAATTAAACCTGATTAAATATGACACGAACAGTGCAGTTTCCTTTAAAACACCAGAACAATGAATGTAATATTTATGATCAGAATAATATCAAAAATGCAATGAAAATGCAAAAGGATGTATTCCCATGTTTTATGGCTTATACAAAAGTGTTTGATATGGTACAACACAAAGAACTATTTGAACTGCTAGGGAAGCTTGATTTATTTGGAAAATATGTTACAATAATCAAAAACTGGGAGGAAATCATCTGCATACAGATAGAAAATGAATTCAGTAAATACACAAGGATGTGCCTTCTCAATGAACTAATTCAACCATGACAGCAAGGTAATCCTGAGAGAAGCTGCAAGTTTTATTATTGGTGGCCAGAATCTTTATATAAGATACACAGATAACACCACCATGTTGATAGGAGACACAGAAAGGAAACTACAGGAACTATTGGAGAAAGTATTTATTTTTTAACAATTGTTCAAACAATACAAGGCCCAAGTGCTACTCAAAGCAGGTTACTGAATGAGGAGGAGGAGGTAAGAAGTGCAGTTTATGAGTATATGTATATGAAAGAATGATTAACCTTATACTTGAAGGGGTTAAAATTGTAGTGACTAGGGGGAAGCATCTTCTTGGGAGTCTGATAAAGTAGCAGTTCTTTGAAAGTAGTTGTCTAAATGGAATTTCCTTCATAACAATGGAATATGAAAGGAATGGAGATGATTTATTCCAGTGTAAATGGCATGGTTGATCTTGACTGTGACATCCCAGATATGGCAGCCATATTCCATTATTGGCCTGATAGAGCTCTTGTAAATATAAGCATTGCAGGAGTCAAGTACTTACTGGAGTGGTACAAGGTGTTGCAAAAAGCTACATCTGTTTAGTTGTACCCAGTCTTTTCATGATCACAATTGGTGAGACTACCACAAAACTCCACACACAACCACTGAATCATCAGTCTCTGCTGTTCTCTTGTTCTTTTATCGTGTGACTGGGGGTCAGAAATTTGCATAAACCACAAGTTCATCTCACAAATTATCTGAGCTATGAGATCAGGTTTTTCTTAAATTGTAGCTTTTGGATTGGCCATGTTTTCTTCCAAGTATCTTGCACACACGACACGTAAAGTGGGTTTTGATCCAGGAGGTAAACCGTTTTCCCTTATCAAACAAAGAACTGATGATTTTTCCACCATCTATGATGATGGATCATATATATTGAGGTTTATGGTGAACAAGTCCCAATAGGAGTTCAAGGTAAGAAGCTTCTTTGAGAAAATCATTCATCATGATGGGTAAAAATCCAGGGTCTGCTAAGTGATGATGTTTGATTTTGGAGGTATTGAATATTGCAAAAGCAAATTTTTCCACCCTTTGAGTAATTAGAGTTTGGTCTCAAGTCCCCCAGGTTTTAGAAGTGCACCTATGCAATGTTGTATGCTCTTCATAGATATTTAATAGAGATGTGACAGTAGAAAAGGAAAATGAGAAGAAAGGACTAAACATTAACATGTAAGAAGGCTGAATGTGTGATTGTCAGCAAGAGGAATATCCCAAGCTAAGATCTACAAATTGTAGATGCCAAAATCAAGCAGGTATGAAAATTTAAATATCGGAGAACATGGTAAAATGCAACACCAAAATCCAAAGGCACATTTTAATAGCAAAATATGCCTTCCAAAAGCTAAGTAAAATATTAAGAAACAAGAAAAGTCTGTTAAAAACAAAGAAAAGAGAGCTGAACTATGTAATATCAGTCGTATGTTAATAAATGCAGATGAATGGAAACCAAAAGGAACCTTATACTTAGAAAGTGACAGTTGAAATTTCTAAGGCACAATGAGTAAATGAGGTTTGGAAAATTTGACACTCACAAGACATATCGAAGGCAAGAGACACAGAAGTAACATTCGAACAAGTATGTGTAAACGGATGGTAGAACAGAGACTTAGAAAGATAGTGAAAAGATAAACATTACTAAGAGCTACAAGGGTAGTGAAGAGCAATGATCAGCTACATCTTGAAATGACACAGCAAAGAGAAGAATATATTGTGAAAATTCTGAGCAATTTTGATTTACTGACAAAAAGATATATATTTGTTTTATTGAAAATGCATTTAGAGTTTTAAATTTATGATGTTACCTATCAGTCTCAAATATTATGCTGTCATGTGTTTGTGTTGAGTCTTTTTTTAAAAATAAATATAATATGTTTGTTCCTAATATCAATAAAATTTTTATAATACAGAGATGTTTACTTTTTCCTAATACTTTTGTTGTTTTCTTTCTATTTATATATATTTTTATATTATCTAGAAATATTTCTTGTATTTCTTTTCTCTGTGTGTGTGTGGGAGTGCTTGTTTGGCAATAATTTAATAAAGTTATTATCAGATAACTGGCAAGTTAGCCGATGAGATAATGTGGTAACTGTATAACTAATACACTATATATAGATATATAGGTACATAATGTTATTATAGCCAATTATTGAAATATACAATTTTATCAAAAAGCTGGAAAGGGTGAAAAAAAAGGTTATAATTACTACGAAAGACAAATTAAAATAAGAGGAGAAGTAAAAATGAAAGAAAAAGTTAGCAATTATAAAAAGTGAAAGAGAGTGAGAGACAAGATGGCCAAAGAGTACAAAAGCCACAAAATTTAAGTACAACAGCCAATATTTTTTTCTCTTTTTTCATTCTATTCAATTTGCCATTTATAGTAATTATAAACTTTTTCTCTCTTTTTTCCCTGCTATTCAATAAAAATGTATATTTTAATGGCTATATGTGTGTGTGTGTATCAGTTACACAATATATATTGGAAAAAATGGCACCATGATGAAGTCTACATCCGGGTTCATTAAAAAATATTGGTTTCCAGAGTATTTAAAAGCTGACAATTACGGATACTATTTAATATAAAAATATATCCTGGCCTGACAATCCCTGTTTACAGGTTAAAACTTGAGTTGCTGAGGTAAGAATTTTTGAATATTTTATATGAGTCCTATTTTATATCAAGCAATCTTACTGCTTAGTATGGAAAAAGTTAGTATTAACTAAAAGTATGTTTAACATTAACTACTGCTAGTTAACAAGCAGCAGAACGAACACTTTTTAAATAAAAAAAACATTTTCTTGTTGGTTTACTGTAGTAAAACATGGAAAAATGCAAATTAAATTATTCTCTAAAAAACATCCTGATACCAAACAGAAGTACATGAATTGACTGTTTAGTAAATTGAAGGATTTCTTAATAAGAATGCACAATGGTGGACCACATTTATGAATGAAAATATAAATAATGATAATGGTGAAAATGAGGATGATTTTCACAGACATTAATACCCCCACCACCAGTTATTGAATTAATGACTTTCCAAAAAAAGACATGATTAATATCATAAAGAAGATCAAATTTAGAAAATTAAAATAAATCATTTCCAACAGAAGTTTGGAAAACCACATTAAATTAATTTTAAATATGGTTAGTCTTGTAAAAGATCATCAAATATGCATAAAGTAAACTGCAAAGCATACAGGAAAATAAGAGGAGAGAAGGTAAGAAGCTAGATTTCAGATCACTTATTCTTCTTTTAGAAATACTTTTAAAGGTGATAATAAACAGACTCTTCCTCAAAGGGAAATTTGTAAAGAAACATTTATAAAAATGACAAAATATTTTTACAATATACAAATTGTTATACAATATAGGCATTGCCTAAAATTTTCCATATGCACTTAAAACTACCAAGGCAGATTAACAATTCACAAAAAACAATTTTTTTTCAACAACTAAGGAATTTTAGCAACTTTCTTTTAGTTTATATATATCAATTTCTTACTAACAAAATAAACTTACTTCTCAAAGTTCACTCTTTGATTGAAGGGGATGAGAAAAGGTGACATACCTCAGTTGAAACTGATTCTTTTTGTTTTTTAGACAAAATCTTCAGAGTTTTGGAACAGGAATTGTCAAATATGAGAAACTCTCACAGGTTTATAAATGACATTGATACTTAGAATCTTTTTCATCTTCACCAGCTATAGTAGTATTAGTAACTGTTTCTTATCCCAGGTTACAGCTTTTGTTGAACTGGTGGTCAAAACCATTTTAGTCACAGATCACAACAAGTGTGGTCTCCTTACTCATCCACAACACCAGTTTTTAATCATCCCAGGTTGCAGCTTTCTTGTCCATGTCATCACTTTTAATCCTATATTACAGTTTTCTTACCTGGGAAGGGTCTATTCCTTTTTGACTTTCAGTCAAAATTTTCCTTCTTATATAGCAAAAATTGATTCCAACCAGACCACAACCAAAGTCTTTGGAGGGCATATATTTTTTTTTTATCTTCCTTGGCTAAAAATTTAGTAATCTCTATCCAGTCAAACAATGCCCATACACAATTGAAAATTGGCTGATTTTTGACAACATCAAAGCCAAGCTGTATGTTGTAAATCTTCATTTCAAAATGTTTAAACTGTCTGACTTCATTTTGCTGATTTTTTATAAACCATTTAGTTTCACTTTAGCAGGTTTTTATAACATCAATTTGGAGCTTTTTACAATTCTTTACTGAAATAGAAGTGACAGTGACTTACCAGGAGGAAAGCGAATTCACTGCCTCGCGTGTCGAACCATTCTCTGAGAGTCGGTCGTGCGTGCGTACGCCTACTGCCATTCTTATGCAGCAGACTTATTTGCATAAGAGAACAACGCTACCATTAAAAACCAGGCGAGTGGACGTGGGAGGGCACGGCTCTTCTAGGCTTCGGCGAGACAAGACATATTGCTGACAGAAAGTGACAGCAATTTCTGGGCATCTGACAAGCTATTTCGGCGAATAAGGATGGCCGGTTTGATTTAAAAATTATTCCCAAGTTTGACGGGACTGGATCTGTGGTTGAATGGCTCGAGAGGTTGGAATTGGTGTGCAACCTATCAGGAGTGAAGCGGCTTGATCGTGTCATCCCTCTTCGCTTAACCAGGGGAGCATTCGCGGTTTACCAGCAACTATCTGCGGAAGAGAAATCGGATGTGGCTCGAATCAAGGGAGCATTGATGACAGCATTTTCCCCTGATAAATTCACGGCATACGAACAATTCGAGGCACGTGTATTGCGTCCGGGTGAGACTATAGATGTATATTTGGCCGATCTACGGAAGCTGTCCATCCTTTCTGGAGGAGTGCCAGACAGTGCGATGGCATGCGTGTTCGTGCGGGGGCTTCCTGATCCTGTGAAAAGGCTCCTGCGGTCCTCAGCCAGGGCGGATAATATGTCTCTCGAGGAGCTATTGGCCCG
Organism: Acanthosepion lycidas; assembly: GCA_963932145.1. NCBI lineage: Eukaryota > Metazoa > Mollusca > Cephalopoda > Sepiida > Sepiidae > Acanthosepion > Acanthosepion lycidas. The sequence goes on from OZ010571.1 coordinate 159,014,876, forward strand.
AGCTCGGGCAATCATAAAGGACGAGACAGCAGAGAGGGAACCAGTTGTCATTGCAGACTCCTCGATCATCCTCAGACATGGGCCTACTTGTCACATGCTATGAATGTAATGGGCCCAATCACTTCACGAGGGACTGCGTGAAAAGGCGAAAGGCAACTAACGCGCATTGCTATCGATGCAACAAGACCGGTCATCTGGCCCAAAAATTGTCCAGGAAACGGAGGCGGGGACGAGACTTCAGCGCCAGTCCACTCCCCAAAACAGCAAGTAAACTCAGTGCTACCCATCATTACTGTGTGTGTTGACGGCACACCATGTTCGGCCCTCCTTGACTCTGATCGATTGCGGCCCCACACGGTTTTCGATCTGTCGGCCGCTAGTTCGGCAAGACGCTGCACACGTAATCCGGCAATTGGAGTCGGTGTTTTTCGAATGTGGTGCCCCAGTGGAGATCCTGGCTGATAATGACACTGCATTCCGCAGTCAGCAATTCAAACAATTCACAGAAGAATGGGGCGTCCGATTCCGACCGCGCTGCGCATACAAACCATCTGGAAATGGTATTGTAGAGAGGTGTCATCGGACAATCAAACAGATTGCTGCGCGAAAGAGCTGCTCTATTATGGAGGCCGTGTATTGGTATAACATCACACCCAGGGATGATGTGTCTGCCTCTTCTGCGCCCGCCAATCTGCTGCGTTCGTACAAGATTCGAATAAAAGGAATTGACGCTGTGCCCTCGCCTAACCAGACGACTTCGACTCGGTATAAAGAAGGAGACGCAGTTTGGGTAAAAAATCCGCACGGACGCTGCACGTCAAAGTTTATGAAAGGTCATGACACGGGGATAAACTGTCCATATTTGGTAGTCATCGATGGGCTACCGCGGCACGTGGGAGATGTACGTCCACGGCTCACTATCATTGTTACCAGCGGATGATGGCGGTGACACAACATCAGGGAGTCATGAATGGCAAGAACCAAGCTCCAGTGCAAGCAGCAGCGACACTTCATCTGAAAGCGAGAAAGAGGTAGACTTGATCCTTATTGATCCCCCGGAATATGATTCAGACCAGGAGACATCTGACAATTCGGCCAGGGAGGAAGACATGGTTATACCACCGCGAAGGAGTGCAAGGGTGAAATGACCAGCCCCTCACTGTCACTTATCATACGGGGGGAGTGTAATAGAAGTGATAGTGACTTACCAGGAGGAAAGCGAATTTGCTGCCTCGCGTGTCGAACCATTCTCTGAGAGTCGGTCGCGCGTGCGTACGCACGCCTACTGCCATTCTTATGCAGCAGACTTATTTGCATAAGAGAACAACGCTACCATTAAAAACCAGGCGAGTGGACGTGGGAGGGCACGGCTCTTCTAGGCTTCGGTGAGATGAGACGTATTGCTGACAGAAAGCGACAGCAATTTCTGGGCATCTGACATTTACACATCAAGTCTAGCAGTTTCTTTTTGAAAGTAACTATGTTAGTAACATTTCTAATTTTCTCAATTAGTTTTTCCTTCAATTCAGTATGTTTTAATAAAAATGGTTTTATATTCATTTTTATACATTCCAACATTTTCTTAGTTTTCTTTTTATTAAAAATATTTTTTTATAAAATAAAATTTAAAAAAAAAGAAAAAAAAAAAAAAAGACACCATAAAATTATTCAGAAAATATTGACACAGAGGCCAAAGAAATTCCCTGAAAGGATTAATGATGGAATGAAAAAATTTAGACCAAAATTTTGAAAAGTCAGAATACAGACTTTTGAAGATTAGTAAAAAGATTATCCAAGATATGTCCATTATACTTAGAATAGCTATATAATGGAATAATAATCATAATACATACTAAAGAGGGAGAAAATTGGACCTTCAATGGACAATATTTAACTAGTAATAAATATCATATATAAAGTATATGTTAAATTTACAGAACATCCCACTATGATATATATTGGTTCCAGAGAATGTAAATTTAAACAGCAATGCAATAAACAGATGACATCTTTAAAGCTGAGTATCACAATAGTACTGCTCTCTCTGAATATGTTTGGTTTAAGTTAAAGAGAAAAGTTTGAGCCAAAATATAAGGTGTAATAGAAGAAAAAAAAATATAAAAGTTACACAGAAGGACCAAAATTTGCCAAGAAGAGAAGCTGGCAATTTTTTTTGTTTCCAAGCCCCAAACTAATATTAAATAAAATTTAAAAAAAAAAAAAAAAAAAAGAAAAAAAAAAGAGATACTATTAGTTAATATGGAACCAGGATGAAATCCACATCCGGGTTCATTAAAAAGAAAAAAAAAAAAAGTTTCCATTCTATTCAAATACAAACGTTGTGGAGGATATTTAATGTAAAAATATATCCTGGCCTGGCAATCCCTGTTTACAGGTTGAAACTAAAGTATGGTAAGATTTTTTTTATAAACATAATTTTAATATTGACCATTTCCAAACATTTCACATTCATTGACCAAGCAGCCATTTCTATTTTCAGTTGAAATTTATAAAATCTTTCTCTTAAAACAATTTTTAAGGAAAATAGGATTCTCAAGTTTACTAACTGGTATCACTCTAACATTGATGAGGGCTTCCTTTATAATCTTTTGTTTGAAATAGTGTGGAAGATCAATGTCTTGATCATATCATGATTTTCTCTTCAAATTACATGTGACATCCATTTTAGTTGTTGCTGAAATTCCTCAAATGATGTGGTTTCTGTTATTAGGTAGTTCTTTGAAATTTTATAGAGCCAAAATTCACAAAGTTTGAAGAAGGATGATTCTGATGAAGACCTTCACGCTTCATTCACTTGAAGCTTTTTTATATACTCATACACATATACACACCAAGTTTTCTTATGCAAGTCAATATTTCCATAATAAAACTTGTGAATTATACAAATAAACAATCTCACTCAATCAAGTCCTATAGACAGATTCCTTGTAGATAATCTGTTTAGCAGTGCAAGATTTTAGTATTCAAGTTAAGAGTTCATCATATTCTAAATAATATATATGAAATAGTATATTGTTGGTTTGGTTTGGTTTACAGCATATCAATCTCAATGGGTCAAGTATATTGTTGATATTTATTTTTAAATTAATAATATATATATATATATATATAAGAAATTTTTTTACCTCGAAAAAGAAAGATATTGTAAAGTTATTGAGTGCTATAAACAACATTGGAAATTGCAAAAAGCGAAAAATAACAAATCACAGAACAATTAATAAAGACATTTAAAACATTAGCAAGATAACAAGTAAACTGGCTTTAAGAATGATGCAATAATTGATTGATGATTTTTTTTTTTTTACAGCTTATCAACCTTTTGGGGGTTATTTAAAACTGGAATATATTTTGGGATTTTAAGAATATTATGGAGATAATAATGATTTTCTAATACAAGCCTTACTATTTAACCCATAGCTGAGAGTAGAAGAGGTGAATCCATACCTTTCCCAAAGGTATTTGAACATAAGTGAATATAATGAGCCCAATTTTTATTCTGAGCTTTATGAATTATGCCACCCATATGTCCAAGCTTACAGCCCCCGGTATAGCAACTAAACTGTCACAAAGATCAAAAAGAAAAAAACCTATTTGGGACAATTAGTATATTAAAATTGATTTTGCAGAAGTCATTTTTAGTGATTAATGTAATGTAAAGCTAAAATATTGAATAGACTTGATAGCTGGACAAGAGGCTGCAGCCTTCATGGAAATAGTCAACTAACAAAACTTAGAAAACAATGTAGAAGGGTAGAGCAATGTTTTGGATTTGTATTGTCAGCACCAAAATTATTAAGTCCTTTCAAAGTTGATGATGGTGCCAAAATAAATGCAGAAAATTACTCAAAATTCTCAAAGTAGCTTTAAGTAGATTCAGGCAAGGGAAGGTTTTAGTAAAGCTGATTGTTTAGTGCCAACCTTGCAAAAAGAAAAACAGTTTCAAATACAAGAAAATAATGGAATAGGTTCCAGCGAAGGTGAATCCAAAGAGAACCAGCAACCCTACATTGCTGTCTGCTGACTGGGGCAATGACTGAAAAGAAGCTTAACACTAGATATCTGCAGTTCATTGCTGGAATTGGCTTAAGTAATTTTATCTTTTATAAAGAGATCTTTAGCTATTAACCTTGGGTTAATTTATGTTTATTATATAAGATACTCAAGTAAATATAAGCTTCATCTATTTTATTTTCTTTGAGCATGTAAAATTTAATCTTTATTATAAAAATCTTTCAGTGTGATTATCAAGAATTTTGTTGCAAATTTAATATTTGTTTCTATATTATTTCTATTTCTTTCTAAAACAGTATTTTTAAAAAAAGCACATTGAATTTTAAATTTAGCATCCTTCATAAATAGAAGGTAAAGATGTAAATTTTCACACTGCAAAATTAATGATAAATATTATTAAGAATTTTATCACAAAGTTGATGTCATAATGAAATTCAGTAAATTTAATTTTTTTTTACTACTATTCTTAAAAAATATATCTATTTTAATAAGATACAAGGTGAGTAATATGTAATTTAAATGTTTTTAAAACTGTATTAACCTCTGTATTGATAAGGCTTTGAAATTCCTACTTTTTCCATTCCTCATTTCACTTTCCAAACCCTAAAATTCCCAAGTCTAAATCAGAAATCATACATCTTTGAATTTCCGAATCCAATCATCACAAAATTTCGCATTCATACAAACCTTAAATTCTTGATTGTGAATCACTAGTCCAAATTGTTCATGCCTTAAAATCTAAGAATCCACCAGCAACTTTTAGTTAATAAATGTTTACTTAATATCCATACCCCAAATCTTTCTCAAAATGGTAAAAAAAAATGTAGTGTGTAACATTGCCATGATAACTGTGACAAACAAAATAAGGTTTGTGTATTTCATTTTCCCCTAAGATTCAAATCTGTAAGAACTGCAGCTATCATTAAACAAAACTAAAATTATCAGCTTTTAAAATTTGTATTACAATATTGATCAACAGGATTTTGTGTCAACCATTACATGCTAGAAATTGAACAATCAGCTGTTCATCCATGTTGAGTTTGTTTTTTTTTTATGGAAGTGTTCCATCATTTTTTTTTTAATGAAAATTTTTGAAAACTTCATGCTTGAATGTTACCATTCCGAGTTTATATATATATATATATATATATGTATATAACAGGTGTAATATTGGAGGAATCGAGACTTTCCTTATACAGTCTCAGTTGTGGTAGACTGGTTATGTCTTGAGAATGTCTGATGACAGGATACCCAAGATCCTAATGTACAGCCAATTAGATCAGGGTTACAGGAATGTAGGATGTCCATGGTTTAGATAAAAAGACAATCTGAAGAGCAACTTGTCAGCTGTCAATATACCTCATAACACCCTCAAGTGGTTAGCCTTGGAGCGAGTAGAGTGGAGATCATGTTTTAGTGGACTCAGCATTTTTCAATCTGCTAGTCTGAATTATGAGATGTGAAAGCAAGATCCAAAAGGTCAGCGAATCTAACAATGACCTTATCCCCCAATCATCACTCTTGCTCCATATGTGGCCTCCTTTACAAATGATGTGGATGTTAAGTACGATTTAAGATTATCACACAAGATTCATAACTGAATCAATTGGTTAAATTGTCAGATCTTCATACATTGAAACCAACAGAAGAGTTCATTATATATATATATATATATATATATATATATACGCGCACACACACACACACAGACAGAGGGTGTATCAAAAATACTTTTACAAACTTTGGGGCGGGTTCCTCACACCAAAACAAGGACAAAAGTCCATATAATCATATGTCTGAAAATCCTTTCTTTTTGAATTATTAAGTTTAAAGAAAGTTTACAGGAGATGGTACTGTGTTGCCATGTAGACTAGGTTACATTTGTCATTTGTGTAGATTTTTGGCTAGTCTGTATAGTAGTTAGTTAACTGAGAAGTGTTCCATTTAACAATGGCAAGATATTCATGTTGTGAGCAGGCAGATATGATTTTTACATTCCGTCACATGAATGGTAATGGACGCGAGGCTGCACCGCTGTATCAGTTATCCAAATTTTGCTGCTATTTATTGCTGAGACAGGAACCATGGCACCACAAACTATGGATTGAGGAAGACCAAGATCCACTCATACACCTGACCACAAAGAACACATTCTACAGGTTTTCAGAGATGATCTGGGTATCAGCAAATGTCAATTGTACCACATGGAGGGTACTTCAAGAGCAAGTTCTGTATCCGTATCATTTGCAACATGTGCATGTTTTTTAGCCCTCAGATCACTCACCATGTGAGAACTAGTGTGTGTGTTTGCTGATGATTGCATTTAGAATGAAACTATCACCTCAATGTCCACTTTTATATTTACATGCACTCTTTAACCAATAAATATAGCACACCATATAACTATATTTTATCATGCATATATATATATATATATATACATAATTATTTATTTAAAAATATGATTCCAACACGCTACATAAGAGGTCTCATGTTTCAAAACAAGAGCCGAAAACTTCAAAATAATATTTGAATTAACTTGAGTTAAAGTAGGCTCTGTTCCATCTTCAAGCAAAATTTTTTGGGAATGACTTATTTCTGAAATTTACGAGTTTTAATGGTATGGTCAGAATTGAAATCAGAAATTTCCATGGTAACATCAAGGGCGGATTGTTTAGAATCGGTAGGGGCGGGGTGTTAATAATTTGTATCAGTATAGAGTTACTTTCATAGATGCCGGGTCACGGTAAGGTGGGGGTGGCTAAATTTACGACGGACATAGTCTGGCTTGAGCGTCTACGGAGATTTATTTATTTATTTTTATTTTATTCTTTTATTATATCTCTTTATGAAAGGGATTTGTGTATATAAAAAGGCCGTAACGTTTGTTATTTGACGACTTCATAAAGGGTTATCAATTTTTGTAGGTTATTAAAACTATGTATATGGGCTATGGATTTTAAAATTTATTTTTTTGTATGCGTGTTTTAGGCTAGTTATTCAGAGCGTAAGTTCGGTTGTGTCGGCAGAAAACCGTTAATTCTTGCCGGTTGTTTAATAGGTTTTTATTGTTTAGAAGCTTAATAATGTGTAGTTTCTCATGGAGGCACAAAGGGCATGGGTCATCCCAAGTTTTGCAAGTTCTAGTCCTGTTAATGATTTTCCATTTTACTTTAGGTGTCCTATTTTTTTCTTTCAGGTGCCAAAAATATTTAGATAGAGAGGTCTGATGTCTAAAGTTTATGTTGTTGAAGGAGCATTTATGCTGCCTCCATCTGGTTTTAAAGGCATTTTTCGTGGACCCAATGTATATCATATTATTGTTAGGGTTCTCCGTGGATGATATAGTGCATTGGTATACCACAGATTTGATGCAGCACTTATTTTCTAATGGGCAGTCTACCGGGTTTCTACAATCGCATAATTTTTCCCTATCATTATCTGATTTAAGTGTAGAGTTATTAAAACTATTCAGGTAAGGGGGTTTGTTCAGGATATTATTATTGTGTCTTCTTATTATACCTTCTAGATTTTCAGTACAGCAATAACTCAATTTTAGTGTGTTCTTATTGAATATATTACTAAGCCTACTTTTGATGGGAAAGTGTTTATCGATTAGAGCTAAGAACTTCTGTCCTAGTTTAATACCAACCATTTGGTTGAACAGAGGTGTATACCAAATGATGTTTCTTTTCCTTTTTTTTTTCTTTTGGTTATTGCAATTGTCCCTATATTTAATGTTAGCATTTTTATAACCACTACTTTTTAGGGCAGTGTTGTAGAAGTCATTATGTTGGTGGAATATTACTTTGTTAGCGGAGTTACTGCTAATTCTATTTTCTATTGATGAGGGTATATGTTTAATTGTGGATGGAGGGTGGTTAGACTTCGGGTGTATATATAAGGGGTTAGCATTTGGTTTTCTATAGGGTTGGTACGTGTTGCTCGGTAAGTCTAGGGTTACGTCGAGGAAGTTTACCTTTTTCAGTTTAGAAGAGACTGTTATCTTTAAGTTAAGTTTTTTAAATTCACTAAACATAATTTTACAGATCTTCTCTATCTTAAAGCTAGTGGAACTCCTCACCACCATGAGCCCGTCATCTCTATACAGTCCGATGTCCTGGATATCAATCTCGCGGTGTGCCATTAGGTTGTACAATATTAAAAGACCAACCAAGTCAGAAGACTCTGCAGAGTCTAGTGATCCCATTGTGATGTCAAACAGGTCGTTATTGTTTTTTACCCATTGCTCCCCATTATGAATGAGGACGGATTTTTTTGCGCTGAGGATAATGTCGGTTTCTTCCTTTGTCAGGTTAGAATATACAGCAGCAAAGTCCAGGGCAGTCGTAAAAAGATCCTTCAAAATTGATGGGTAGTAGTCCACGATATCGAACTGTAGTAAGGTGCAATTTGTTTTATCATCAATATTGTTGAACCAGTTGATGACATCTTTAGTATTGATCCATAATTTTAATTTGAGAAATTAATTTCAGAAATAAGTCATTCCCAAACAGAGCCTACTTTAACTCAAGTTAATTCAAATATTATTTTGAAGTTTTCGGCTCTTGTTTTGAAACATGAGACCTCTTATGTAGCGTGTTGGAATCATATTTTTAAATAAATAATTATATTTATGCTCTACTTTCGTATCGAGCACTATTTTTTAAAAATAATTACAAAAATACTAAGGAACTTTGGATTATTTACCAAACCAGTTTCTTTCCTATTTTCTACAATATTTTCACATGCATATATATATATATATATATATATATATATAAGTTTTTTTTTCAATCTCAAAAAAAAAAAAAAATCAATGTTTCATTTCTGGTCACAGCAATGAAGCAAAGAAAGCAGTGGGACAAATCTTTGATTCTGATATTCGTATTTGCATATTTCAGTCATAATGTAAACTACCTTGGCATAATTTTAAATTACCAATTGTGAGAACACAATCAGCTTTGACATCAAAATCCTAAAAATTAGATTAAATTTTCAGTAATATATTTAATAAAATCTCTTGAAATCAAAAAAAGAAAAAAAAAAAGGTGTATTCTTTTAGTTGTCAAAAATAATTCTCTACTGTATCATGGATGACATTTATTTGGTTTTGATGAAAATTCTGAGGCATACCAAAAATCAATATTGGTCAACATCAGAAAATTTTTAAATAGTAGATCAAAATTTTTAAGATGATCTCAGTTGTTAAATTAATGTCATTTTTAATATAAAAAAGTTTCATATATTTTTGATGCAATCAATCAATTAAATTAATCAAATGATCAAATAATTATATGTGATAATAACAGAACCAACTAATCTTTTTCAAAAGATTTGGCACTATTTCTTTAGTAACTAGAATGGCTTATTTTTTGATTATGTTCAGTCAATCAGTCAAGTGCTAAAATATGATACACATTTCAGTAATTATGTCTCTTTTGATTGATTGATGAGTCAGAAAATTTTACCACTTTATGTTGCCATTTTTTCTGTGATAGACTGGTTGCCAATCAAGGCTATAGAACCCAGTCTATCCTACTCTTCAACCAATAACTAGGAGGAAAAGAGATGGATTCATGCCTTTTTCCAAGGGGATTTGTGTGTAAGTGAATGTAATGAACCTGATTGGAATTCAAACTCAGCTCTCAGATTTCTTAATCAATCATATGGCGCCATAGAATTGGATTATTGAAATTTCTTCCAAACTGATGTTTTTGTTCTGAAGGTGGAAAAGAAGAAATGAGAGCAAAATGGTAAATTGTAAACAGTCCTGTTTGATAATTTAAAAAATATTAAATTTGTCAAAGTGTTGAGCAAAGATTGCAATTGCATTCACCAGCAACCAATGGTGGACTTTGCTTTCCCAGATTTAGTGTTGGAGTTGCTTTTCTTTCATCTACAGAGATCCTATTTTGAAGGATCTCCTTGTGTTTTCATCACGGAACTGGCCTAACAGTATATCATCAAAAGCAAAAAACAAGCAAGCCAGCTGCTAATTAGGGCAAATCAAGCTACAACTCAAAAGAAGAGGTGCTTGCTGCCTGATTGCAGAGAAGCTAAAATGGTTGATTCCTGCCTGTCACCTTTGTGTTCTTCATATCAGTGTGATGAGTATGACAAATTATCTGAAGATAAAAGAGCAACATGCTTCATGTGCTCTGTGTGTTGATGGTCACATGCAATGCAAAAAGTGCCAATCCTTAAGATATCATTGGCTGGTGAATATTCATGAGTTCAGCATGTATTTAAGTATTTCTTTAAAGTGACAGGCAGTCCACTGCATGCATTTGCTGATTGTGATTGGCTGTGATCTATGAGGAAACATGCATTCCACTATTTACAATGATGGAGTTACTTATTCTTCCTCTGTGCCAACCCCATTTTAAAGTCTCTCTGTGTTTGCATCAGAAAATTAACCCATTCACAAGAACAATGACATAATGTTAAAAATTCATATTTCTCAAGTAGTAAACAAATGTTAATGAAGCTCCATTAAAAACAACATCCAATCAAGGAAACATTTGCCAGGTATTTTTTGAATATTAATTTTTCATCTTTTTACATATATTGAATAGGCTAACTGGTTCATGAATCTTGTCTTCCTGTAAATTTAAAGTGATTTTAATTATTCTTAAACTTTTTATACATTTCACAAAATGTTGAACTTTGTTTCTGATTGTATTATACAATTATATTTTCTATGCTTTTAATCAATTAGTATAAACAAACTGACTCAGTAATTCTACAATCTCTTCTAAAATGTTCTTAATTTATGACGAATAAATTGATTTTTTTGGTACATTTCATTGGTAAATGAGATTAGTTTTGTTTTTTCTTTGTGCATTTATGAAAATAAGTTAATAACTGTTATAGTTGTGCAGTGCTTCCTAATATTGAGTAGGAGCAGCTAATTAACTGGAGATTACGAACAAATTCCTTACTAAAACTGTTCTTGGTAATTGTTATTTGATATCAATTTAGGTTCCCACATATCCAACCAAGAGTCAATACTGAAAACACCAGTTCTCATTCAATCACTGGAGTTAAGTGGCATTAAGCCTGGTTAGTACTTAGATGGGGGAACACTTGGGATCACCAGGTACTGTAAACAACCTCATACAATCTAAAATATGTTTCAGCTTTAAATAACCTACAAAGGGTTGATAAGCTGTAAAAATAAATCAATCAATCACACATCTTTTCCCCCAGATATGTACTCCAGTTGCATGTCTACCATTCCTATGATAGGTATTTCCTTGGGTTCACCCGATTCAAATAGGAATTCAATAAAAAACTTGTGGGCCATCCTTAAAAACAGATGTGGATGAGAATGAAAATCTATTCAAACAAAAAAGATCACAAGCAAGCAATAAAAACTGCATGTTAAAATTGATACAATAGTAAAGCAAAGAAAAACAATGAATGAAAGAATCATAAAGGTTATAGAATGACTAGGAGACCATATTAACATATAAAATTAGAATTTATTCTGGTCTATAGGATATTGCATTATTCAAAGATATTTTGTTCTTGACTAAATCTTTTGAAATTATTTAGAAATGTCTCATGTTGCACTGTGTTTGCCTAATGAAATGAGACACCATGAAAACAAGATATGTTCAATATTTTCAATAACAACAGATTGACAAGGAAACTCATATGATATATATTGAGTATCTAAATATACCTGGAAATGTTTACCAATATCAATTGCTTAATAGCAATTTTATTATGAAAACATTGACTTGTCTAATAAACTCTTACAGTGTGTGTGTGTGTGCGTGTGTATATATAACTGGAATACTTCCTTCACAATATTGTAGACTGCACATCAATGAGATATTATTCTCACATTGCTTTTATGAGCCTACGCTTCAATGCTGGCTCATGGCATGTCAGAAAAGAGCCTTCCAAGATTTTCTCACAGTAGGTTGACCTTTCTGTGATAGACTGGTTGCCAACCAAGGCTACAGAACACAGTCTATTCTGTTATTCAACCCATAGCTGGAGGGGGAAGAGATGAAGTCATACTTTTCCCAAGGCATAAGTTAATATAATGAACTTGACTGGAATTCGAACTCAGCTCCTTGAATTCTCATTTCAAGCCCATATTCATTACACCACACACGCATCCTATGGTCTGAAGATTGCACTCAAGCATGAAACAGATTGTTGACTTCAGTGTGCACTATATATATATATATATATATATATATATATATATATATATTATATTTTAAGATATTACACCAAAAACATGTCAAAATTGCTACACAATTGCAGTTGTGTTTCAATGCATATCAATGCATCTCATCAGGTGATTGTAAACTACTGGTGAGTGAACAATTTTAGATTTAAAAGCAAATTACAACCTCTTTTTATGAAAAAAGAAAAAAGGGGAGGCATGGTTATGATTTTTGTGGCCTTTACTCTGATCAACCAATCAAATAGGACTTATGTTAAATTTAAACTAAGCAAAGAAGTAAAAATTCATAATTATTTTTTATAAATGGGTCATGACCTGCAGATTGGCAGCCAAACAGTAAACTAAAGCAGATGTAAATGGATACATAAATTATGCAAATTAGGCAATGACGTTTCCTAAGAAATAAAAATAGGGTGGAGATGTAATTTAACAAAATGTTAAAAAGTTATATGCTTTGTGAATTTTCTACATAAAATCTTTTATAGTTGATCAATAAACAACTTTTTTAAGAAACTAATAAATAATTTAAACATATAGAATTATTTGGTAAATTAATATGCAACTGTTGAATAAAGATTCTTCATATAAGCTGTTAATAACACAAACCAGTAGATGTAAAATGTCAAAAATACCAACCAAATAGCAATACATCCATACAAGATGTTACTAATACTACCAGGAGATTAATACAAAATTATATTAAATGCAAATTAATCTTATGAATAGAAAGATAAGCCATATATGGTGCAACACAGTACAGCTAAAATATAAAAAAAAACATAATCAAATTCCAAAGTTTAACTAAATTGTAAGGTAAAAAGGTAAACTTTGTTTACAATTTACTGTTAATTTATTCCTTTGATTTATTAAGAAATTTTTATTGAATCTGATAATTTCCAATTTTTCATGTAAGCAGAGAAAATCAGGTTCATATAAAGATCGAGATGTCCTTGCCATTTTAAAAATTTTCCCATTTCACCTTAGGAGGCATATTGTCATTTTTTAAACTCCAAAAATATTTTGAAAGTGATGTATTATTTCTGTAACTACTATTAGTGAAGGACAATATATGTTGAAACCACCTAGTCTTGAAAGAATTCTTAGTACTACCAATACAGAACTTTTCAACCACCGGATTCTCTATTGTAGAGATAGTACAAAGATAAATAAGAGATTTAGTTAAACATTTGTTTGGCAGTGAGCATTGGTCAGAATTACTTCCCTTTTGCTTTGAATCTATCCTATGAGTATCAAATTTTCCAAACCTCTTTCCTCATTATGTACCCTAGAAATTTCAATTAACACTTCCTGATGTTAAGTATAAGTTTCCTTTTCGTTTCCATTTTCTCTAAAACTTTGTTGCTCACATGTTCAGTTCATGGTATTCTTAGGATCCTTCTGTAAAATCACATTTTTGTTGCTTCACGTTTTTTTTTTTTTAAATCTATGAGGAGATTGTTCATCAGTCACTGCCATATAAGGAGGACCTTCAGCCTCAGAATAATGTTAGATAGGTTTTCCCAAATTTATAGGTAATCACATATTTGCAAGTCAATATTTAAGGATACTAAGACCACACTTAAAATATTTGGAAAATAAAAAAATAAACCAAGGAAAAATGGAAGAATATTTTAAGGGACTGGATAGATTTAAATAGTGTCCACAGGGTAAAGATACTAAAATGAAATTTGGAAAGTTTTAATATATTAACACTAATTTTCCCAAGTGTTTACCCACACTCTTCTTTGTTGTCATGACATGCTGGTGACAAGCATATTTTGTCTAAATATCCAGCTGGCAGACAGTGGGGCAGGGTAAAGTGGATTCATGCTTTTTACAAGGTCGTTTATGACAAGTGAATAAAAATAGCATCAGAAAGATTATGAACTGACATAGTTGCCTATTTCAGTTTTGCATGCATTTTATCATTATACTACGTTACCTTGGTACAATCGACTCTTTCAATTCAGTCAGGTTGGCTAAGATTTTAAAAGCTGTTAAATATTTAATCCCAAGAAAAAAGAAACATTAATTGACCAAAATAAAAGGTGACAAAAATTCTTCTTTAAAGAGCATCCACTCAATGCACTTATTTCAATAGCATCAGGTGTACCATATACACAAGGGATTTCAGACTACACAAAGATGTGCAGCTCTCCAGCACACAGACAAGCATATCTATGACATCCTTGCCACACCCTTTTTAAACCCAAATGAAAAAAAAAGGATGGAAATTAAACTTTTCTAATTGATATTTTAAGCATTAAAATTTCACCAAAATTTTGAAAAGTAAAGTAGAGAAAATCCATACAGTCTTCATATTTATTGCTGATAAACACTTGTTTGAACAATAGATTTTCTAATTAAGAATTTGGTAAAATAAAACAGATGTCAAAACTATAAGACAGATTATTCCAGGGTGTAAAGGGTTCATTCAATCTATGAAGGAAGGAAAATGTTTTGCTCCAATAAAAGACAATAAGCCAAATATCAAAAATGATTTACCTGCCCTTTGTTACTGAATTATCCTCAAGTGTAATTTGATGACAACTTCTGTTGAGACAACATATTCTTATTTATGGGGCTGAAGTTTCAGAAAGGTTTTGCCAGTTATAAAAATTAAAGTCCATTGTTTTACCAATCAATGATTCAAAAGCATCATGATCTGATTATTCTTACAAGTAGGATTTTGCCAATAATACTTTAAACTCCATCCCCAGACTATCCCAAGACATGTTAAACAAATCAGATCAATATTTTCCTTCACTGAAAGATCAAGGCTGAATTTTTTTCTTTCTCAGGCCACAAATCTGAAAAATCTTTACAACTGACTTCTACTGAAAAAAAAAAAAAAAAACTGACAGCAAATTAAATCTGTATTCAAAACTTTGCTGTTTATTTTTCACATGTTATGGCATGCAAAACTTGATTCATGTTAGAGAGAATGCCATTAACATGGCTTGGGTCCAGGATAATACAGCCAAGAAGCAAGCTGTTGGATTAGTGAACATGTGAGAGGGCAGGGTAGTAGGTCATTTTTGCTAACCCTTTGCAAACATTCATTCATCTCTCCTGAACTTTGGTGATGTTTTGAGTGATTGAAACCAGTGAATTTTGTAACAAGATGATCCCAGACAGTAAATATACATCACACTACAGCCATGCACCTCCCCACACACATATATATATATATATATATATATATATATATATATATATATATATATTAAGCATTTGTCAGTCTCAGGATAATGTGGAGACTGCTAGGATGACTGGCTAATTATTACTGCAGATGACTGCTCAGGCGCAATCTGATGTTTTCTCAACACCCACATAAGCAAATTGTGGTTTATACTGCAACAATGCTGAACAGACCTTAGTTATAGTTTCTGGGAGATAGTGCATAATATGGCATTATCATTAGCTGAACAAGGCCAGTGCATTGGGCAGCATTTCAGCTAGCTTCTGCAGAGCACTGTTTATTGGGCCTTCATCACATTAGATAGGGAGGAGTAGATGAAGAGAAGAACTCAAAATTTATTGCTACATTTAAGTATTGCATTAAGCTTACATTTTAAAAGTTTGGCAATATGTCTTCTGCCACCACTTCATTCAAAAACAATTGATGTATGCAGGTCCTTACTTACATACAAACAATTATTTGTATTCCATTAGTGATTTTGCTGGACTTTACAATTAATTTCAATTACACCCAAATTTATTTCCATGTTATAAAATTTTTTAACAAAAAGTCACATAACAAAATCTCTGAAAACAATTGCAGTAATGAAAATTTGAGAAACCAAAATCTTGGAATGTTTTAATTTAGTCAACCTGATTCCAAAATAGTATGATATGTTAGGCTGCAGCCTCAAGGAGCAAAGTCGAAAAAGTGTGACACACTGACATTGACATTCACAGTTATTATATAGATATATGCATATGTATAGTAAGCCACTTATATTTGAGGATACCCATCTACTAGAGCAGATGGCCAATCCTTATTACAGAAGCTTGCTCAGGCACATTTGTGTTTATTGAACACCCACAAAGCCC
>OZ010571.1:159037652-159050152 GCA_963932145.1 Acanthosepion lycidas
ACACACAATTGTCAGGCCACCGATTGTGTCTAGCATGAAACAGCCGGTTTCCTCTGAGTGTTGACTTCAACGTTCACTTTTATATTTAAATACGCTCTATCTCTGATATTGAGCACTTTAAACCATAAATATAGCACGTCTTAAAACTATATATATATATATATATATATATATATATATATATATATATATATTTAGGCAACAATCCCTCTTTTATACAATGTTTTATTTAAGACAACAGGTAAGGTAATGTGATTAAGCTTTTTACTTAATTTTCTTGTGTTTGAACAAATGTTTTCTTTTATTGAAACAGTGTGTAGAAACTGTCAAATGTTCTGTAATTCCAAGCGCTTTTGGCTATACTTTTAGCCATTATGAAGGATGATTTTATTTTGATTTTTAACTGGATGTATGTGTTGTGTATGCATTAGTGTTATAGGAATATTTTATTTTCTGAACAGTCAAGAACATTATAAGTAAACCTCCTTGACCTTTTTTAACATCCTGCCCTGACAAATGCTCAGCAAAAGTTTAACCCCCGTTGGCACATCAAATCATTCCCTACTCAATGTCCAGATAGACTCCAAACCAATGACATCACATGATTTATGGTTTATCAATATGTTGAGGCAGACTGATCCAGCTTTCAATCCTACATGCTGGAAGATCCTCCCCCAACCTTCTTCCCCTAAAACTGATGCCCTAATCTACGAATAGTTTCTTTCTGAAATGGAGTGTTTCTCCAGCAAAATCCAGTCAACCCTGGTTCATCCTTGTATGCACTGCAGCCATTGCTCACCAGAAACACTATTTCAAAATCTATCACAAAGAGCAATGTAGTCTGGGACTTAGTTCTTTCAGAACTACCAACTATCACTGCAAGAGAGTCCTTGAAAATGCAACATGCAGCTAAATGTGATCTGTCCAGGCCATAGTTGAAAATAAACAAATTGGATTTCGCAAATTCTGGAAGATAATCAAATTATAAACAGAAGCAAAGCGTCTGTGCCCACTATTTCAAATGGCCCCTAGGTCATATCATCTTCAACAGACAAGGCAACCTTCACCTTGATTTTTGCCTCAAACTCAATGTTAGATGACAAAGGCCATCACCTCCCAAACTTCATGCATTTCACTGAGAACAATCTGAGTAATAGGCTCATTTCATCAAGAGAAAATCTCTTATCAAAAGATTCAACCACCAAAAAGCCAGACAAAATTCCAATTGTAGTCCTTAAGAATATCAACCCAATCTGATACTTACCCCCCTCCCAGGATAGACTCATGTCTCCTCAGTATCATTAGTAAGCTTTTTGAGGTCTTAATCAACAAGAAAGTCGTCGAGCACCTGAATATGTACCAGCACTCTAATTTACATAAATTATTTAACCGCTGCTTGAAGAGGAAATCATTCCCAAGCCTGTGAAAAGTGAAATATACTCAGTCTTCAAGAATGTGGGCAACTGATTTTCCCCCCTCCCAGTATAGACTCATTAGTCTCCTCAATATCATTAGTAAGCTTTTTGAGGCCTTAATTGACAAGAAAGCCATCGAGCACCTTGATTGGTACAACCTCTTGTGTGATAAGCAATATAAGTTTCAATCAGCCCAATACACTGCTGATGTCCTAACTACCTTTACACACTCAATTAATAAGGCCCTTGATGACACACATACCACAACAACCATAGCATTAGATATCTTGAAGGCCTTTGACTAGGTGTGGAACAAATGTTTGCTACAAGCTTTCTAGGTATGGAATCACTGGGAGGGTTCTATTATAAAATCCTTCCTAACAGGTAAATCTCTGAAGGTAGTCATTAATAGCCAATTTTTCAAGGCCCTGGCAGTCAATGCTGGCACCCCTCAGGGGTCACTTCTTGGACTAACCCCTTTTCTGATTTACATAAATAATCTACTTAATAATATACCCTGATCATTTGTCAACGTCTATGCCAATGATACAGATACATCTCTAAAAGTCTTGATGATCAGAGATTGGCAGCTGACCTCTCTTCCAATTTAACACTAACTTCCCAGTGGAGAAAAACTGGCTGGTTATATTCATTGCCTCTAAAACCAAACTGGTTACATTCCAGACCCCAAACTACCGTCGGTGATGATAAACGGATCTCTCCTTGAGAAGGCCCCTTGAGGAAGCCTCTTGCTTCAAAACTCACACCCAACCTGAAGTGGAATTCCGATATACAATCCATCACTAAAGATGCAGGTAAATTGATTGACCTCCTGTACCGCTTTAGCAAGTACCTGACTCCTCATGCTATCCTCTGCATTTATGAGTCAGATCAAGCCCAAAATGGAGTACTGTTTAGGACCTCACATTCCACTCTTGATAGAGTTCATAAATGTCTCTGAGCCCTTGTTGGAGAACAATTATTTTTCACCCTCCAAATTTCTCTCACAGGCGGTATGTGGCGAGTCTCTCACTGCTCTATCGCTACTACCATGGAAAGTGCTTGAACAAACTACATTCCTTGGTCCCACCAGGACTAACCTTCAAGGCTAGGACCCGCCATGCTACTTACAACCCGCTCAAATTTCCTCTGTATTCCATCGGCGTGAATAAGTTCCACTCAAACAGCTTCTTCCCGCGAACCACTGCCCTGTGGAACAGACTCCCAAGAAGATTTTTCCCAATTACTACAATCTTAACCTGTTCAAGTCTAGAGTAAACCGTTATCTTCCCCTCCTATCCATATATATTACCCCTTAACGTAAGCCTCGAGTGAACCCCCGGGCCTTATACAGAGTGAACATTATAATTTTATAATTAAGAAAAGAAAAAGAAATAGAGAGAGACATTGTCACAAAGTATATTTATACTCTTGTTCAGTAGCTGATGAAGAATAGGTTATGGTGAGACATATTTTCTTTCTTTCTCTGATGAGAAACTAAAACAGACCTTGTTGACCTTAAAATTCACATTCTTTCTCCACTTTCAATCCTGCTACAGGAAAAGGATGGAAAAGGACAAAATTATAAAATTTATTAAAATTAAAATGTGGAAAATATTGTTCATGAAAATGGTTTTCCATTGGTTACATGTTTGAGACATCTGCTATAAAATTTTCTCTTGAGTCACTATCAACAGCTTTGTTGTTTTATCCTTAATATAATCTATGTTGCTTACATGATGGTTTCACATTTGAGAATAATATAAATAGCAAGGAGCCATACAAGTCTCTAATGGTGGTGACTGTCTTGGGAATGCAATGTTTTGTGCCAAACCCCAGAATATGAAGTACAGGCAATTATTTTACATAATAAATCATAGATTTCTCTGAATTGTAGGCTTCTACAGCATTCACCATTTTCAGGAGTATGTTCTATAATGAAGATCATTTTCAAAAGATACCAGTCAAGCTTGTAGCATCTGTACCAAAATTTTATTTCCATTTTTTTCTCATTAACTCATCCACAAATGTGCAAGTTTCAAGAAAAACTTGATGCATAATTGGTGGTCACATAATATATGCTCACTCAATAGAGTCTCTGTTGACTGTGTAACTCCAAGGGAGAGGTGTGATGCTTACACATTACGATCCCCTCTAATTGGTTGAAAAAATGCCAATTCTCTCAACCTATTAAAAATAACTGGTGAATTTCTAGGCAAGCCTCAAATATAGGTCAATAGTTATCATATAATATACAAAAGTGGAGGGATCAATAAGTCTATAGAATGATCCTGTAAACTACGGCAAGGATGTATTGGGAAAACACCTAAATGATAGCTCTTCCAGCTGCTATAGGGTAATATGCAGAGAAAGCAAATGAGATGAGAAGTAACAAAATCACACTGCCTCAGAAGTCAAAGCAACTTTAAGAATAAAATGCTCGTGGGATTGACTTCACAAGACACCAAATTTTACCCAGTGCTGACTCTTGGTTTTCCTGCCACTTTTATTAACAGGAAACACTGGCAGAAACCTGGATCTAGATAAATTGCAGAGAGGTTCATATCTGAATATGCCATGCTGTCCTGCTGCTAATGGGGAAAACCCAGATGTAACTGGTTTTGACAGACGTCCACATGTGATCTACGGCCTGTTTTGCATCTCTACTGATGCATGTCCACTGCACAGGATATTGTTATTAGATTAATTTTCATTGTATAATGTGAAAGCTATGAAATTAATGAAAAAGAATTGTTGAAGTGAAATGACGATGAAAATATTAGGTTGGTGCAAAAATAATTTCGTTTTCTAACATATGTTACTATGTGAGAAAACGAAATTATTTTTGCACCAACCTAATATTTGTTTCATAAAATAAATTCATTTTTCATAAGGTTATTTTACCTCCATACATTTTCTGAATTTCTGGGCTGAGGATTTAACATTATTTACATTCAGACTAACTTTGTTTTTATTCACGCATACCTGTCTTTCTGCACATGCTTGTCGGGTAACCTTCAGGGAACTGAACCTTTTATTTAATCTCTTCTCATTCCACTCAGACCTTAATTTTCTGATTAAAGTTTTAAGGCTGTTAGAAAGTTTTTTGGGGTTTTTTTTAGCCTATCATTGCCAGTTTTATGACAATCAAATGAGCGTTTTTTTTTTTTGCTTCATTTTTCAATAATTCAAGTGCAACTTTCAGTTATAAGCTGTGCTGTTTTAATAAGTGGCAACCACACCCTGAAAAAAACATATTTGTAAAAGACAGGTGTATGTCAGACAGGTAAACAAGAATAAATGAGAAAAGGAAAGGTAGATTATTTATTCTTTGACAGCTCTGAATACATCACACAGTATAACCAGGTGTTACTGATGAATCTTCTTTTACTGTTGGAATCTGAACATTTTGTTACCTGATGCATCTTCACATATCAAACAATCAGCTATTTGTTACTATTAAAGAGATAAAGAAGAAAAAATTAACTGAGTAGTTTCATTTCTATAATTTTATAAATTATCATTTTAATGAATCAGTTATGTCAGATTAAAGTTGTTTTTATAATCAGAGTAAATATACTAGAATTTCCTACAAACACTTCTGGGCCTAAATTCCTATCTTACATTGAAAAAAAAAAAAAACAATATGGTGACTGACTGTATCAAGGAGTAAAAAATAGTAATCTGGACCATTATGTTTTTATTCCTACCAACCTACCTATGGTGTGTATAAGAAGAGGCATAACTGATTTTAGTTTTATCCAATTCATGAGAGATTCTATTGACATAAGAAATGCCTACCAATGCTGTTCTCTGACAATAAATGTTTGCATTAGAGAATTGCTGTGCATCTTATACATAAAGTACAGTGTATGTGTGTTTGTGTGTGTGTGCCCAAGCAACTCCTCCACTCT
Organism: Acanthosepion lycidas; assembly: GCA_963932145.1. Taxonomy (NCBI): domain Eukaryota; kingdom Metazoa; phylum Mollusca; class Cephalopoda; order Sepiida; family Sepiidae; genus Acanthosepion; species Acanthosepion lycidas. The sequence goes on from OZ010571.1 coordinate 159,042,982, forward strand.
CACTGTTCCAATTTCAATGATTCATAGCTCATTCAAAAGCCCTAGAAAAGTTAGGAGCAAGGAACAATTTTTGGTGAGCTCAGATTCAGGGTTGCCAGATTATGTGAGGATAAAAATATATATTAATATATTATACCAGCCATTATTGTTGCTTTCATGTTTCAAGCAGAGTAACTTATTTTCCTTTTGTATTCAAAATTGCAGTGCACATTTTATTATAAACTAGCTTAAAAAGCTACCCTATAGGCATCAATAAACTACAGAACTCAAAATTGATCACTGCATTTAAGTATTGGATTAAAGTTTAAGCTTAGCTTTAAAAAGGTCAGTGATAATTCTTCTGCTGCAACTTAATTTAAAGATGATTTGATGTACGTAGATTTTTATTTTCTATATAAACAATTATTTTTATTTCATAGGTGACAGAACAGGGGACAATTTATAAGATAAAATTAATATAGTGTAAAAATGGGAAAATAGAAATTAGAATTAGTTATACATTCAACATTTGAAGAGTTAGAGAAACATAATAGCTAATTAAGTAAAACCTATATTATGGAATCTATATGAATAAACACAAAATTGGAGCACAATTATCCAACAAATTCTGGAGTTAAAAAGCTCCAACTCTACTTTATAGTAATTTATACAGTAAAAGCTCAGTATCTGTATTATATATTATCTAGTTCTAGGTGATATCACACTGCAGGTTTAACTGATTTGCATGTTGATTTTTAAAAAAGTATATTTTTATTAATTAACTATCCTTCATTACTGTTCTTTTATTCAAGGATTGTTTTTTCATATCAAAAATAATTCTGTTTAGGAATATCATCTTATATAGTGCAAAAAAGTGTTTGAAATTTGCATTTTGCTTGACCTTCAACAAGTTGGTATCTATTTGTAAAACTTTCTTTAACAAGCCAATTTATGAATGAAATGCTCATTTAAAATTTTTATTTCAAAGATTTCAAATAGTGAATTTATCTTACTTTGTGAAGCGATAGCAAGCAGGTAAAGCCTGCTAGTATTGAATATGATGTATCATTTTTGCCTCACTGTTAGCAATGCTGGTCAAGTGAGCATGGAGACCAGGTTCTGGATGCCTTCACATGACAGAAACTTGCCATGGGTAACACTAATAGAGTTCACAATATCCATAACACAGAATAGAACAAATGTAACACCAAGCATGTTAACACATTGAGAATTGTTTACCTGTAGGATAATGAGCATGTATATCTTTAGCCAAACTTTCACTTATATTACAAAACTGGCATGTATTCCTCTATTGGTATCGTGAGAGGGTCAGCTGAGAGATCAAATGCTACTCAGCAGGGTTAACAAGAGCAAGTGATATTCATTTGTGTGTGCAATACAGACATGGCATGTGAAATCTTCCAGAGTGTATTGACCTATGAGACAAACCTAACCACTGGAATTATGCTGTAGAATGCCGTAAGACATAACTCTCAATTACCTTTGTAGAGATAGCATTGAAGGGCTCCAGGTACATCTGAAACTGGAATTATCATCTTTCTCTTTGTATTTCATCGATGAAAAGGACATTCCACTCAGATAGCATTTTCCTGAGAACTGCCACTTTGTGTAACAGACCCATTCAAGTATCCCACCTACAACTCTTGCTGTATTGTACTAACAGATGCAAGAGACATAATAATCATAGAATTATATTCACCATGTGATAGCAAAGGCCTATGTTAATTTCTAAAGAGGATATGCAGTGTATTAATATAGCGTCTGACAATGACTGATGTGCCTCTTGTTTTGGAATCTGTTCATATATGGATCTGTATATGCAATCATTTACTGTAATCCAACTATATTACCCATGCATTTAATGCATTGAATTAATTGAAACACATGCTAGCTATTGCAATTTTACTTTCTATCCTCAAAGTTTTAGAGAAAATACTAAAAATTCTCACATCTTTCCAATCTAAATACATAAATATTTAACATCATCTGTCTGTAAAACAACATGCATCAATTCTCTTTGAGAAAAAAAAAAACGAGACAGGTTCATGGGACAGAATCTTCAGAGAAACAATATCATTACACAATAACAAGAAAAAATTCAATAAACTGAAATATATATATATATATATATATATATATATGATAGATCCGACTTGTATATTCCTTTTGTTATGTATATAAGAGTACTCTATTTTAAGTACTTAAATATTTAAAAAAAATTTAAATACAATGCAAAAACATTAACAAAAATGTAATTGAAGAATCAAAATCAAATGTACAATGCAGGGAAACTGCAAAGGGAGGAATGTGTTAATGTAAGGCAAAAGTGACAACAAAAGAAAACCTGAGGAAGGAAAGGATTTACAATGGATCAACTTAGAAAGAATTTAAAGAAAGAACCATTTGCTATCATTCAAATCTAAAACTCGTAACTATAACCTGATTATATGAAAACATATGGGAACAAAAGCTGAATATGGGAAAACACCAGTAGTAAAAGGAGATTATTACAAACAAGATGCAGAAAAACATACGAATAAATAACAATCTATATATGGAGGAGGAACTGAAAATCATAGAATTCAAAAATTTTAATGGATTAATAAACAAAAGGAAATAGTTCAAACTATCAGCATGTTGGTACATTTCTTTTGAAAAACCTGTAAAAAATCTATTGAGCTTGGGCATGTCCAAAGGAGATAAACATTCATTTTGAAAATTACAGTATAAAATTGTGTGTGTGTGTGTACATCCAAACAAGGAAGTGCTGAAAAATTCTTGAGCAGATCAAGAAAGGATTAAAAAAAAAAAAATATCAAATAAATAAATCTGATATTTGGTCAAATTTTGAAAAGTGGATTAGGCCAAGAAATTGTTCACACTCCTTTATAACATTTTTGATACTGCATGGATGGTGAACTCCCACCAAATATTCTTAATAAGGAGGAACTTAGTAATATTTATGATCAATTGGAAACAAATACAAACATTTAAACAATATTCAATTGTGCAGTGTTGTAATAGAAATTGTAACAGAAATTTGAAAATCCATAAAAATAATAGAAAATACTTTTTAGAAAACAGACATTAGAAATGAAGGAAAGTGTTGGCTTTCATCTAAGGCAGTAAAGGTTGGTCACTTTTCATTATAAATAAAAAAAAAAAAAAATAGGTAATCAGAATAGAGAGAAAATTTAATGAAGTCTTAAGAATAGGAACTACAAAGAAACTGTTGATAAAATTCACTAAGAAACAATGAGGAAAGAAGACTTGAAGAATATAATACTCTCAAGACATCACAAGCAAGAGAAACAAATACAGTGAGTAACTTTCTTGGAAGTTTGTACAAAATGAATGAAGGAACAAATACCCCAAAAGCAAAGAGGGAAGGTTATATAGGAAATAGTATTATGGAGAGCAAAAAAAAACAAAAAAAAACAAAGTTTTGAGAGAGCAATGATCATTTATCCTCCTTAAGAGATACAGCCCATGTAGAGTAAAGTAAAAATAGGAGTACATAGTAATAAGGCTTTATAACAATAACAATACTATTAGAGGTAGATATGCATAAGGGGACTGGAGTGAAGAAAATACAAACAGAATATTTCCTGAAAATAATGATTTGCTTCCTGAAGTAAATGAAACTTATGAAATGTAAATGTAAAATAAACCAGAATATCAAGAAAATATTTACATTTAAAAAGAATAAGTAAAATCTGGAAATAACATAACACCATCATCCATGATATCTGATGCCTTTAGGATTCATTAGAATATTCATTGATAAGAATTAAAAAAAAAAAAAGTGCTTCCAAATAGTAAAACCACAAGTGCTCCTCAATACCAAAAGGCAGAGATCATGTCTACAAGAAAATAATGAAATCAGGTAGAAATCAAAGATTTTAACCTCATTATTCCTATTTGAATGAAACCTGAGTTGTGGAGTGGCATGTAGAAGTATAATCTATCTATATATCTATATATATATATATCTCATATGCAAACATTTTTCCCCCCATCAAGCATTCTTCACAAGATATTCAACAGAAACACAGTAAAAATCAGCTTCAGTTGCAATGAGAGCATGACACAAATAACAAAATAGTATGATAGAAAAATAACCAACAAATCAAACCCACCTGTAACTGTAAAATAATATACCCACCCACTGTAAAATTATCAGATAACAAAGAAAATATATACATAAGAGTAACTGAAGGACCCTGGAAACCGAAAAACTATGCACACAAAACATACTTTATGATAGTAAATACCTGAATAATACTTTCTGAACATATACGAGAAATCAAAACTAACATACACCAAAAATATCAAAGAAAACAGCATCAGCCTATAACAATAGATCTAAAAACTGTAAATTTTCCCAGACCAACATAATCTATTAAATAAACAATCAGAACTTGTCTTTAAATCAGACATGAAAACAAATTTTACTATGTTACTTAAAAATTGAAAATGTAATGTAACATACTTTAGACAAAGTCAATATTTTAAATTAAGTAAATATGATAACACCCCAAAGAAAAATAAAATAAAAAATAAAAAATAAATAAATAATATTGTAAGTAAATAATAATAAATAATGTAATAAAAGTTAACAAACATGATGCAATAACTACAAATAAACTTAGATTGACAATTATTTCTACTCAATAGCAATTTGAAATATCACTGTTACTGCCTATCCAATAATTGTTATAATAATACAATAAACATGAAATACCTGGCCTTGTTACCCATAATTCACCATTAACCAGGATATATGAATAGCTGGGCAACCATATAATAGACATGACTTGAAGCATGCAACAGCCCGTCACCACTTGGTGTTAACCTCAGTGTCCACTTTATTATATATATATATATATATATATATATATATATATATATAAATACACACACACAAATTTGGAATTAGAATAAATAAATGCTAACATTTTCCCAAGGAAAATTGAGGAATGTGTGTATCAAATTAACTCTACTAGTACTTAACCAAAAATAGGAAACATTCAGCATTCACTGACTGAAGCAGCAAGTGCTACCATCAGTTGAAAATTATAAAATCCCTCTATCAAAAATTTTTGAGGAAAATAGGTTTCTCAAGTCCAGTAGCTGTTATCACTTTCTAATATTGATGGGGGTTTCCTTCCTAACGTTTTGTTTGAGGTGTTGTGTGGAACATCAAAATCTTGATTATATCATTATTTCCTCTTCAAGTTTCATATGCTATCCATTTTTAGTTGTTGCTGCTGTTGGTTATCCTTAGATGATGTGGTCTCTGTTATTTGATAGTCATTGTTTTCAATACTGTATGGTTAGCATTTGTACTGCCTGTCCATGGTCATGATGACAAATGTGGAATTGGTAAACCAAGTTTTCACACTTTACATAACAAAACCTGATAGCTAAAAAAAGATTTTTAATAGGGACATAAGAAAAAAAACATCTGATATCTTAGACAATCTGTCTCTATAAAAAAAAGCAAGGAAAAAGAAAACATGTATTCAGAAATCAAAGTGGAAGGATCTTTGATAAATCACAAATATTTCTACTATTTGTAAATAGTCATCAAATTTCTAAAAGATATAAAAACAATTATGTAAATAAACAACAAAAATTTTGCTGGAAGAAAATTGTCAAATATTAATCAAAAGTAAATTTTAAGTTTCAAGAGATTAACTAAAAAATGAAGTTTCAGAAAAAAAGACAATAAACTAACCAGCTGGACTGAGTAAATTTAGTGTAAAAACCCTTTTGGTGGACTACAGAATTAATGGACTTCATCACAGTGTTGACATTGGGCTTGGGCCAGATTTTGACAAAAATATTGAGGTTTCAACTAAGCTCATGCATTTTCTTTATTATATAAAACTGTAGCCTGGCTTAATTGTTGCTACAATTTTTTATAAAATTTTGAGGCAGTTTTGCAAACAGAACAAATAATGAATTATCAAAGTCTTTAAAAAAAAAAAAAAAAAAAAGAAATAATAAAGAATAACTGGATGACAATGTTAAAAAGTAATTTAAATATTACATATTCTTTATAATAATAATAATATAAATAATAGCAACCATTAAAAAGGATAAAGTTATTTAAGCATCAGCACTTTTGCTTCTGGTCAAAATGCAATATTTTTGCATTCTAGGAAAATGTTACACAAAATAATATGCCATCTGCCCATCATTTAATGAAGGCTCTATTGTAGTTTAGATGTCAAATAACAGAAACAAAGATTAGAAAAGAAGAAAAGTTGATAAAAAAAAAAAAAAGCAGGAGCTGCCTGGGTGGGGATGGAAAAAGATATCAGCTCACCCAAATTATATGGTTGCCTACAACAACAAAGTGATTTTGGTAGTTTGAGACTAGGATTGTGCTCCACCTACTTTTTAACACCAGAATTGCCAAGTTATATAAAATTTGGGTAATGAGCATCCTGAAATTGCAAGAGAGATAGAAAAACTTGGGCGTTTGGATTGAATGGGTATCAAAAAAGTGAGTAGGAGTTGTATATTCAAGAACAAAGAAATAGCAAGTTGGGTCAAAGGTCAGGGCAGGTAGGGGTGCTTAGATCCACTGGCAGATTTTATGGCATTAAAGCAGTAAATTTTAAGAAACATTGTTGGTTTATTCTCTCAACTCTGGATGAAAACATGAAAAAGAAATGATGTGTAGATTGCATCGTGGTGTGTATACATCGCCCACTAGCAGTAAAAGGGGTCAACAAAATCAACATTTATATGTTTCATCCCATATACGTATGGAGGAAAGGACAAGTTGTCCTGCTTCCCCAATCAGTGTCACTGAAGTCATAGGAATGCCTTCAAGCCTCTCCCCATACAGTACAACTGCTACTTCAAAGATGAAATCTCTTATCATTTAAGCCACATCCTCTGCCCAAAGACAAGAACAAGACAGAACATCAGATTACTACATTCTGATCTTTGCATAAAAAAAATGGGAAGAAACAAAAAGCCAACATTTGAAGTAAAAGAGCAGAATTCATAATGAATTTTCAAGGTTTTCCAAGACTGGCTTTAAAGCACATTTATTTTCTAGTTGGGCATCTTGAAGCAGATAAAATGTTCAAGATGGGTGAATATAGGTGAATTGTACTGAATTGTAGATGAGAGGAACTCTTGGCTATTTCTG
>OZ010571.1:159058191-159063191 GCA_963932145.1 Acanthosepion lycidas
GTGTATAAGTATATATATATATATGTGTGTATAAGTATATATATATATATGTGTGTATAAGTATATATATATATATAAGTGTATAAGTATGTATATATATATATGTATAAGTATGTATATATATATGTATAAGTATGTATATATATATATGTGTATAAGTATGTATATATATATATATGTATAAGTATGTATATATATATATGTGTATAAGTATGTATATATATAAGTATGTATATATATATAAGTATATATATATATATATATATGTATAAGTATATATATATATTTATATGTATATATATATATGTGTATAAGTATGTATATATATATATGTGTATAAGTATGTATATATATATATATGTATAAGTATGTATATATATATATATATATATATGTATAAGTATGTATATATATATATGTGTATAAGTAAGTATATATATATGTATAAGTATGTATATATATATATGTATAAGTATGTATATATATGTATAAGTATGTATATATATATATAAGTATGTATATATATATATGTATAAGTATGTATATATATATATGTATAAGTATGTATATATATATATATGTATAAGTATGTATATATATATATATGTATAAGTATGTATATATATATATATGTATATTATAGTATGTATATATATATATGTATAAGTATGTATATATATGTATAAGTATGTATATATATATATGTATAAGTATGTATATATATATATATATGTATAAGTATGTATATATAAATATATGTATAAGTATATATATATATATGTATAAGTATATATATATATATGTATAAGTATATATATATATGTATAAGTATATATATATATATATGTATATGTATATATATATATGTATAAGTATATATATATATGTATAAGTATATATATATATGTATAAGTATATGTATATATATATATGTATATGTATATATATATATGTATATGTATATATATATATGTATAAGTATATATATATATGTATAAGTATATATATATATATATATGTATAAGTATATATATATATATATGTATAAGTATATATATATATGTATAAGTATGTATATATATATGTATAAATATGTATATATATATATAGTATGTATATATGTATAAATATGTCTATATATGTATGTATATATGTATAAATATGTCTATATATGTATGTATATATGTATAAATATGTCTATATATGTATGTATATATGTATAAGTATGTATATATATATATGTATGTATATATGTATAAGTATGTATATATATGTATATATATATATATGTATATAAGTATAAGTATGTATATATATATATATATGTATATATATATATATGTATATATGTATAAGTATGTATATATGTATAAGTATGTATATATGTATAAGTATGTATATATATATATATGTATATATATATAAGTATGTATATATATATATGTATATATGTATAAGTATGTATATATGTATATATATATGTATATATGTATAAGTATGTATATATATATGTATATATGTATAAGTATGTATATATATATGTATATATGTATAAGTATGTATACATATATGTATATATGTATAAGTATGTATATATATATGTATATATGTATAAGTATGTATATATATATATATATGTATGTATGTATAAGTATGTATATATATATATGTATATATGTATAAGTATGTATACATATATGTATATATGTATATGTATATATATATATGTATATATGTATAAGTATGTATATATATATATATATGTATATTTGTATAAGTATGTATATATATATATGTATATATGTATAAGTATGTATATATATATATGTATATATGTATAAGTATGTATATATATATGTATATATGTATAAGTATGTATATATATATGTATATATGTATAAGTATGTATATATATATATGTATATATGTATAAGTATGTATATATATATATGTATATATGTATAAATATGTATGTATATATATATATGTATATATGTATAAGTATGTATATATATATATGTATATATGTATAAGTATGTATATATATATGTATATATGTACAAGTATGTATATATATATGTATATATGTACAAGTATGTATATATATATGTATATATGTACAAGTATGTATATATATATATGTATATATGTACAAGTATGTATATATATATATGTATATATGTACAAGTATGTATATATATATGTATATATGTACAAGTATGTATATATATATATGTATATATGTACAAGTATGTATATATATATATGTATATATGTACAAGTATGTATATATATATATATGTATATATGTACAAGTATGTATATATATATGTATATATGTACAAGTATGTATATATATATGTATATATGTACAAGTATGTATATATATATGTATATATGTACAAGTATGTATATATATATGTATATATGTACAAGTATGTATATATATATATGTATATATGTATAAGTATGTATATATATATATATATGTACATATATATGTATATATATATATATATGTATATACATGTATAAGTATATATATATATATATCTATGTATAAGTATATATATATATATAAGTATATATATATATATAAGTATATATATATATGTATAAGTATATATATGTATAAGTATATATATATGTATAAGTATGTATAAGTATAATATATATATATATATATATATGTATAAGTATGTATAAGTATATATATATATATATGTATAAGTATGTATAAGTATATATATATATATATGTATAAGTATGTATAAGTATATATATATATATATGTATAAGTATGTATAAGTATATATATATATATATGTATAAGTATGTATAAGTATATATATATATATATGTATAAGTATGTATAAGTATATATATATATATATATGTATAAGTATGTATAAGTATATATATATATATATGTATAAGTATGTATAAGTATATATATATATATATATGTATGTATAAGTATATATATATATATATATGTATGTATAAGTATATATATATATATATGTATAAGTATGTATAAGTATATATATATATATATGTATAAGTATTTATAAGTATATATATATATATATATATGTATAAGTATTTATAAGTATATATATATATATATGTATAAGTATTTATAAGTATATATATATGTATAAGTATTTATAAGTATATATATATATGTATAAGTATTTATAAGTATATATATATATGTATAAGTATTTATAAGTATATATATATATATGTATAAGTATGTATAAGTATATATATATATGTATAAGTATTTATAAGTATATATATATATATATATATATATATGTATAAGTATTTATAAGTATATATGTATATGTATAAGTATTTATAAGTATATATATATATGTATATGTATAAGTATTTATAAGTATATATATATATGTATAAGTATTTATAAGTATATATATATATATATAAGTATGTATTAGTATATATATATCTATATGTATAAATATATATATGTATAAATATATATATGTATATATATATGTATATATATGTATAAGTATATATATATATGGATATATGTATAAGTATATATATATATTTATATATATGTATAAGTATATATATATATTGTATATATATGTATAAGTATATATATATATGTATATATATGTATAAGTATATATATATAGGTATATATATATATGTATATATGTATAAGTGTATATATATATATATGTATATATATATAAGTGTATATATACATATGTATATATGTACAATGTATATATATATATGTACAAGTGTATATATGTGTATATATGTATAAGTATATATGTATATATATATAAATATATATGTATATATGTATAAGTATATATATATATGTGTATATATGTATAAGTATATATGTATATATGTATAAGTATATATATTTAAATATGTATATATGTATAAGTATATATATATATATGTGTATATATGTATAAGTATATATGTATATATGTATAAGTATATATATATGTATATATGTATAAGTATGTATATATATATGTATATATGTATAAGTATGTATATATATATATATGTATATGTATAAGTATGTATATATATATATATATATATATATGTATATATGTATAAGTATGTATATATATATATATGTATAAGTATGTATATATATATATATATATATGAATATATGTATAAGTATGTATATATATATATGTACATATATATATGTATAAGTATATATATGTATAAGTATGTATAAGTATATATATATGTATAAGTATGTATAAGTATATATATGTATAAGTATGTATAAGTATATATATATGTATAAGTATGTATAAGTATATATATATATATATATGTATAAGTATTTATAAGTATATATATATATATATGTATAAGTATTTATATGTATATATATATATGTATAAGTATTTATATGTATATATATATATATATGTATAAGTATTTATATGTATATATATATATATATGTATAAGTATTTATATGTATATATATATATATAAGTATTTTTATGTATATATATATATATATGTATAAGTATTTATATGTATGTATATATATATGTATGAGTATTTATATGTATATATATATATATGTATAAGTATTTATAAGTATATATATATATATATATTTATAAGTATATATATTTATATATATATATATGTATAAGTATTTATAAGTATATATATATATATAAGTATTTATATGTATATATATATATATATATATGTATAAGTATTTATAAGTATATTTATATATATGTATAAGTATTTATAAGTATATTTATATATATGTATAAGTATTTATAAGTATATATATATATATGTATAAGTATTTATAAGTATATATATATATGTATAAGTATTTATAAGTATATTTATATATATGTATAAGTATTTATACGTATATATATATATATATATATATATATGTATAAGTATTTATAAGTATATATATATATATATATATATATGTAC
>OZ010571.1:159090691-159185691 GCA_963932145.1 Acanthosepion lycidas
TTTAAACTATTTATTAGGATTTGGATTTTAAAAAAATTATTTTATTTGTTTGTTTGTTTTCATGCTAATATATTCAATGCAAAAATTTGCTGATGTCGGAAAAACCGTTAACTCCTGTCTATTGTTTAATAGATTTTTATTAATTAGAAACTTAATAATGAGTAGTTTTTTTACATGAAAAACTACGCTTTATATATATAGGTATATGTATATATATATATATATTTATATATATAGGTATATGTATGTATATATATATATATATATATATATATATATATATAGGTATATATATATATATATATATATATATATATATATATATATATAGGTATATGTATGTATATATATATGTATATATATATATATATATATATATAGGTATATATTTATATATATATATATAGGTATATGTATATATTTATATATATATATATAGGTATATGTATATATTTATATATATATAGGTATATGTATATATATATATATATATATTTAATTATTTATTTAAAAATATGGTTCCATCACGCTACATAAGAGTTCTCAATCATATTTTTAAATAAATAATTATATTTATGCTCTACATTTGTATCGAGCACTATTTTTTATAAAGAATAACAAAAATACTGAAGAACTTTGGATTATTTACCTAACCACTTCTTTCCTATCTTCTATATATTTTCACACACACACATATATATATATATATATATATATATATATATATATATATGTATATATGTATATACATGTATATGTGTATATATATATATATATATATATATATATATATATATATATATATATATGTATGTATATTTCCATATACCTATATATATTTATATATATATATATATATATATATATATATATATATATACATATAGGATGCAGGGGGTTGCAGAAGATTTGAAGCAAGGGCAGATAGGAGTGATAGAAGAAAGGATGAGTAGATGGATAGTAGATAGATCAAGGTAACTAGAGGTGTCGATTGACATTGCATTTAAATAGTTGGAGATTATAACTCTCAGGGATACAGTAATTGGGAAGGGTGTTCCACAGGCAAGAGTTGCAAGTTATGAAGCTATTGGAGTAGAAGAGGCGGCTACATTTAAAAGTTTCTACAGTGTAAGGGTGGGAGCGGGATGCCTGCCTCGTAGGTCGCTTGAATTCATGGAGTCTGGGAACCAGCAAAAGCAGCTCATCAGATCAATTACCATGAAAGTATTTGTTAAAAAGACAGAGAGAGGCGACGGTGTGTCTTTGCGAGAGTGACTGTAGACGAGATACCAGATCAGGGCCAATTATATTACATATCCATCTCTGGATCTTTTCAAGAACTCCGAGGTAAACATAAGGTGCCCCAGACCATATATGGCAGCAATACTCCATGCAAGGGCGAATTGTTGTTTTATATATTGGAAGAATCGATTCTGGGGAGAAAAATTTCCTGGCGCGGCACAGAGAACCAACTTTCCTCGTGGTGGAAGAAGCAATTGACTCAATTCCATCTCAAGTCAGCAGTCAACGTGAGACCGAGCAGATGCAGGGAGTTGCTCTCAAGAAGTTGGCTATCAGATATTCTAATGAGGTGCAGGGAAGGATCTCTATGGTGATTAATAGAGAGTAGTTTAGTTTTTGAGGCGTTAAAGTTGACCAGCCAATTCTTGCCCCAATTAACAACTGATGGAGGTCCATTTCAAGACGAGCGGCCAGGTTAGTTTTGTCACCGACACTAGATTTGTTTTTGAGTCAGGAGTAAATTGTAGTGTCGTCCGCATAGATGCCAACTCGGGAATCTATGGCGTCAGGAATGTCATTGATGAAAATAAGGAATAGAGTGGGGCCAAGGATGGAGCCTTGGGGAACACCTGTGTTCATGGGATAGGAACTGGAGGAGAATCCATTGCGAACAACCTTCAATTCACGGTTTGACAGGAATGATTGTATTAGATCAAACAATCAACTTGTAATACCATAACCCTGGAGCTTACGAAGAAGGCCAGCATGCCAAACCCTATCAAACGCTTTAGAGATGTCTAGGGCCACGGCACGAGCCTCACCGTTATTTTGAAGGGCTTGGTTGACGGTTTCAGTGATGGCCATAAGTACATCAGCTGTAGATCGGGCGTAGCGGAAACCATATTGCTTGTCTGAGAGCAGATCATGGGATGTAAGGGGGTTAACCACTTCGGGATTGATTAGGGCTTCGAAGACTTTGTCAAAGAGGGGTAGGAGACTAATAGGACAGTAATTAAAGGGGTCAGAGGGGTCTCCAGAGTTCTTAAAGACAGGAACAATGGATGAGGACTTCCAGCACTCAGGAAAACAGGATTTCTTGAGGCAGTAATTATATAGTTTAGAGAGGGCGGCGCTAACTCAGGCGCGCATTTCTTCAAGACAATGGCTGGTATGCCATCTCCACCACTAGCTTTGTGAGGGTCTAAATTGAAGATAATGCCCAATACCAATGACAGGGTTATGTGTAAGCCGCTCAATAGGGCCTCAGTTCTTAGAGGCAAGTCTGGTATGGGTACACCGGAGGAGTCGAGCGTAGAATTAAATGAGAATTTCCAAGCAAAGCATTCAGCCTTGTCAGTAGAGGAGGTCAAGACCTCGAACTGGTTAAATAAAGGAGGTATGGAGGGTTTTCTATTGTTCAGGACACTCTTGCAGAGCCGCCAATAATCTTTGGAGCCAAATTTGCGAGATGCAATACACTCCTTCATCCGAGCAGCAAATATTGACTTGGCTTCATTGAGGACACGTTTACACTCGTTACAGGCGGAGGCAAAGAGACGTCTATTGCAGCCCGACATGTCGCTACGAAATAGGTGAAAGAAGTGGTTCCTATGGGCAATGGCGGCTGAGCAAGCAGCGGAGAACCAGGGGGAGGAGTGCGACTTGACCTTAAATTTCCTTGAAGGGGATGAAAGCGTCGATTCCAGCTTTAACCCAGGATGAGACATCAGAAGCACATTCTTGGACAGGGAGTGTAAAGACAACATCCCAGGGGACATCGCGGAGGAAGTCATGGAACGAGTCCCAATCCGCTCGTTGATAGTAGAACGAGGTTCTAGTGATGGGAGTGGAGGGTGTGGAGGTGAAGGAAATGTTAACAGATACCACGGCATGATCGGAGTTACCAAGATCGCAGAGCTGCGTGGCGCTACAAGAGTCGGGGATGGAGGTAAAACACAGATCGAGAAGGGAGTCTTTACCTGCCAGGTTGAGGGCAAAATGCATGGGGAAGTTAACAATCTGCATGAGGGATTGAGAAATTGAGAAATTCAGTGTTTGAATGCCAGCCCGGTCAGTAGTAGCATTCTCGAGCCACTTGGTATGATGGGCGTTAAAGTCACCAAACATGAATATGTGAGCAAATGGGTGGAGAGAGAGGGCCTTGTCTATGCTGTCAGATATGCTATCGAGTATCCCACAGTCTTGAGAGGAAGAAGAGACAGCTTATGTCATTGAGGAGAGATAATCGGAGACATATGTACGAATGGTCTGGCCAGAGGATGATGGTCCTTGACATAGACACCAAGGCCGTGCATGTGGGTTAGAGAGTCTTTCCTGAGGAGAGTAAGGTAGCCCGGTATCGAGAAATCAGAGAAGGAAATAGACAAGACAAGGTTTGTCTCACACAGAGCCAGTATATCCAGGCAGTTTGCAGTGAGGAAAGATTCAATACTGCATAAATTTGTTCTAATGCCACGGATGTTGGAGAACGAAATGTTGAGGGGTTATATATATATATATATATATATATATATATATATATATATATATATATATATATATACACACAAAAGATTGGACGTTTTGAGGAGCGTAAAACCATCTAATTGCTGTTTTTTCCTGCTTCAACCTGTCTCGGGACTGTAGCACCTGTTTCATTTTCAGCTATTGGCAAGCAGTAAACCCCCAAGCAAAACAAACCCTAGGAAACTATAATCTATCTATAGTTGAATGACCAACAATGGTTTTTTTTTTCCCCACAAGTATATTGCAGAAATCTACCAACCTCTGTCCAAAAATATAATGCCACTAAAATGACAGGGCTTACTGTAGTGAAAAGCTCATATTTTCTCCTGTTGATGCTGCTAATATTTAACTAGACACAATAGTCTATCATTACTTGTACATTAATTTAAAAGACATTAACATTAAATGTAGTCAGTATTGGGTCAGTTGTATCAAATACAGTGTGCATTGTTTTAAGAAATTCATGAAACACAAATCTTCTGTCTTTTATTCTTTAACTGCAAAATCAAATCTTAACTGCACAAACCAGAACAAAATTGCATTAAATTGCTTATTTTCTAAATATATTTTTCATTTCATTCATAAAATCATTGGCCTTTCAGGTTTATCTGACAAAATATATCTTAACTAGAAAGGAATTTTTTAAAAATAAAAATTAAACGAGTTCATCATCTATCTGACAAATTAGAATAATTTTGTTCTGATGCAATTGATTTCTCTTGCACCAGATGAACTTTTGGGATACAGTGTAATTGAGACAAAATACCATAATTTTGACAATTTGTTTTTGAAGCACAAGATTTCTTGTTTTACAGAAGAAGAAGAATTTTAATCCTACAAATTGAGTGTCAAGGATTTTATTCGATAGACAAAAGGAAAGAGTTTGCTCTCTGAAATTTTTCATCAATTTAAGTGGGATTTGATAGTTGCCGACCTAATCGAACAAGTGCACAGAATGGAAGATTGGACTGCATTGTTTCTGCTTTCTTGATTTACCAAAAACACAACAAACCTCACCAAAGGAGCAGAATATTTGACATTAGATGAAATTTATAGAATGAAAATGACTCGATGATGGTATGCATAATTATGTTTTCTTTTTCTCAGCTCTTCTTCTTGATTTCCCCAGATAAGTTCAAAGGCAATAACATGCAAATGTCAGCTGAGCAAGATCGGATTCTTTATGGAGTGATCAGGTATTGATCATGTACATGGGGGTCATCGGGTACATGGGTGGGTGTTGATCAGATATGTGGATGGGATGGAAATGCAGATAGAGATTAGGGGGAATATTAAGAATGGGACAAAGGATGTATTCAGCTGTTCTTGTTGCGAGAATATTCTCAGCTTTTGAGTTGTATTTAGATGAATTATTTATTCAGTTGATATTTTTAGCAAATCTTCATGAAATTCCTTCTCAAAATCAATGACCAAATTTGAAAGAAATGATGATCACTTTGGCAGATTTGAAACTTGAACAACTTCAAAAACAAGTAAATTTTGTCTGCTTGAATTAGTGTATGAGTACTTACACACACACACACAGATGAACATACATGCAAACACACATGCACAGACATACAGAGAAATAAAGAAACAAACACTTTGAAGTCCATACTATTGCAGTGAACAAATGACTTTGTTTTTGTTTTGTTTTGGTTTGCTTTATGGCATAGCATGGGTTATTTAATGTTGACAAGATTTTGATTGCTGGTAATATTTTTTTTTTCAAAAATGTATTGCTGGTAATAATTATTTTACAAAGTATTTCTGGTATTAAAACCTATTTTTACACAAGTACGAGTGTTAACTATTTGCCCATAGCTGGGACCCGAACAGGTGCTACCACCCCGGGGTCATGGTTGACCTGGGAAAACCAGCAAATAAGAGGTGGTTCCATGCTTCTCAAAGCCTCCTGATCAGTGGCCTTGGTGTTGGACGTAGTTTATCGTCTTACCCAGGATGTGGATGTAGTTTATTGTCATACTCAGGACGAACAAATGACATGATGTCCATTTTCTAACAATCTTGCATTAAAGTTTGCATTCTTTCAATTTATACATGTTTATGTTTCGGTATATTTGTATATACATATGTAATGTTATCAATATATTTGTATATACATATGTAATGTTATCAATATATTTATATATACATATGTAATGTTATCAATATAAAACTAATAAGGGCAGAAAACTTAATCTCACATCCTTAAAATTCTCATTTATTCACCTCCAGACTTTGTCAGTTAATATTAGCATAAGTTTGTATGGATATAAGGGCTTTCTTCAAACATTGGTTTTATTTTTTTCTAAGAAAAATGTCTTTTTCATTTCTAAGGTGGGGCACCTATATATTTTCCTGGCATCTGGTTATCTCATAAAGTCATATTCTAAGTGCAGCTGCATTGACCACCTGTTTATATGTCAGTGGCCACCAATTACATTCTGTGAGGCATGAATCTGCACCTGTAGACTAGGAGGACAACTCTCTAATGCAACTACATTCTAGTATGACACTGAATGTAAAGTCCATTTTGATATCACGTAGTTGAGTGTAGTACGTATTATGTTCCCCACAGATCAACTTCTCGTAGAACAATGTATGCATGGAAGATGTAGATGGATGTCTACAAGGGTGAATTGAGAATGCAATGTCACAGAATTTCAGAACTCAGAAAAAGACTTTCATTTTATTCTCATGAAAAGACAAATTTTCAAAAATTACTACACAGACTGAATTAAACCATTTTTCTTCCTAACAACTGAAACCAGAGTTGAAAGGTCAGAATCTTAACAAAAAACTTAATACAAATTATAGTGGACACTTCCTTTGCACCTTCAGCACCAATATACAGAAATTAATCCACCAACATGAAAATCATATTAACGCATACATATATGTAACTATAGATAGGACATATTTATTATTGTATTGTTTAAGCATGACAATAAACAAACCCTAAACATTAACCCTAAACAAAAGAAACAGGAAAGAGTCAGTTTCAATGACCGACTTGCACAAACCACGATAAAGAGTAGTGGCACTTGGTCTGAAGGTTGCATTGAAGTGTGAAAATGACAATCACAATGCAATATTGACTGCTATATCCATAGTGAATATATTTATGTTCTATCTCCAATATTGAGCAATATTTGCCTCTAAATATAGCAGATTTTAAGCAACAGCATTTGTACGTATATATATATATATATATATATATATATATATATATATATATATATATATATATATATATATAATTATTTATTTAAAAATATGATTCCAACTCGCTACATAAGAGGTCTTATGTCTCAAAACAAGAGCCTTGTTTTGAGACATGAGACCTCTTATGTAGCGAGTTGGAATCATATTTTTAAATAAATAATTATATTTATGCTCTACTTTCATATCAAGCACTATTTTTTAAAAATAATAACAAAAATACTAAGGAACTTTGCATTATTTACCAAACCAGTTTCTTTCCTATTTTCTACAATATTTTCACATATATATATATATATATAACCTTAAAGTGGTCTGTTTTTATTCAAACATATCTCCTCTGAATTTTACATTGAGCTCTCTGGATATCATCCTCCTTGGGATTACCAAGTTTTGCATAAACTATATATATATATATATATATATATATATATATATATATATATATATATATATATATATATGTGTGTGTGTATTTAGGCAGCAAATTCTCTTTTAGGTATGTTTCATTAAATAAATTACAAATATTATGTCTGTTTATTTTTAGCATAATCATTTCATATTCATTAATATTTTCCCATGTATTACAATCAAACAAGGCATTGAATTTAATTTAAAAACATTTGATTGTAATACACGGGAAAATATTTGTGAATATGAAAGGATTATGCTAAAAATAAGCAGATATAATATTTGTAATTTAAATAATGAGACATATATATATATATATATATATATATATATATATATATATAATCTGTGTATTTAGATAGCAAATGTCCTTTAAGGTAAACATTAAAAACAACAGACATTTTGTGTCGATTAATTTTAATGATCAACTTTTCCTAATTACAAATAATCCTTCTCAGGCAAGAAGAAAATTCAGTCAGAAATTGTCCGCAGAAAATTACAAGAAATTCACTCCAGGCTTTCAGCTTTTTTAGCTTATCATCAGGGTAGGTAAAGACAATTGGTGAGATTCACAGTAAAAAGAAACTATTGAGTCAGAAATGATTAGTGATTTGTGTCCAGGATGACAGCTACTCTCTCATAATATTGCATATATCAGGCGCAAGTATATAAGCCAGTAAGCTGTCTGTGATTTCTTCCACTTGAAGTATCAAATGCTGCAACAAGAAAAATTTATGTGATGCCAATAAAGGTCAAACTGTTATAGACAGAAGACTAAGTGTATTTCCCATTTAATTATGGTAACTTTTATTTTCAAATCTCCGACTGCCAACAAGGCATTGGTCTACCAAGATATATCAATGCAAGTAGTGAATGACAAGTCTGAATGTATAGAAGTGCTATTATAGCACAAATATTAATGTTATCAGTGCTGTAAAGAAAACAATTTATATTATAGCAATGTCTTCCAATAGGTATTCCTGGTAGGCCTTGCTGTGTGGAATGTCAAATGCATCCAAAATTTCAGAAATAGAACGTTGTCCCATCTGTCTGGCACACAGTGCCATGCACTATTCGAACTGTCATGACTTTTGCCATGTCAGGATAAATTCCATTGCTAAATATCTTGACAAATGTCAAATTATACATGATAGTTAACAACAGAGACTAAATGCAACTCGTTAACAACACCTGTGTAAAAACCACCTGCCTATAATTGTCTTAGTAAGCAGAAAGAAGTAATAATAAAGAAAATGCTGTTCTACTTCTGTTCATTGTTCCTAGCCAAAAATGACCATATGAGGTTATGACTTTCATTTAACTTGAATTATTGTGAGAGAAAGTTGCATACATCATCTGCTGAGATTCAGGGCCATTATCAAGATGTTTGGTAAGAGACTGGAATGGAGAGGATGATCAGTGCATTGAATGCATTCTACAGTGCATTGTTGGTTGTCTAAATGAAAGTTCCACTCTCTTGGTATTCTTCTCCTAGACTGGTTACCAACTAAGACTATATAGCCCAGTTTGCCTTGCTATTTTAACCATAACTAGATGGAGAAGAAATAGATGCTTTCCCCAAAGAATGCAAAATATGCACAAATTTGTTTCAGATGGAGTTTGAACTCAGCTTGTCAAATCTATTTTTCTGTTTATTAATCATCAAGCTACTGATAAGTGTATTTATAATCTGACATTGTTAGGAATCGATGATCCATTAAATGACAATCAATAAAGACTACAATTAATCAATGATTAAATAAATATATAAAAGATCAAAAAGGAAAGATATGAAAATTAACAAGCACATATCTTATGAGTTGAATCCCCCTGTCAGCCATTTCATCCATGGTATATCCTTGGCATAAATTGTTTACCTACTAGCTGTGCGAACATTATCAAGCAGACACTTACCTGGAAGAAATAAAAAATCAAAATTAGCAACATTTACAATTAATTAACTATACAATAATCAGAACAATAAAATTAATAGGAACAATAAAAATGTTATTTAGAAATTTTATCACAATTTGTTAATATTCTGTGAGAAATGTTTAAAAAATGAACATAAGAAAAGAATAAAATTCAGTTTGTTTGATTTTTTCCAATTTCTTAGAACCACTGCTCATTCTTAATTGTTCCTTCTGCAGATTTCATTAAAAATTTGGAAACTGATGGCCACAAAGTATGGCACTATTCAAAGTTACTTATTTACAAACTCAAAAAAACAAATTAAAAAGAAAAAAATTATTTATCTTCCATTAAAAATTGAAACATTGCCAATGAATTTTGATAGAATGCAAATTTTTCTTTTTGTAAATCAGTGTTTTAGTTAGTTTTATATTGCAAATAAAAATATTTGTGTTATTTAAATATTTTGTTAAAGATTTAAAATTACCAAAAAACCACAAAACAAAGATATCTTCAGTTTTTCAGGTTATTTAAAAATTTATTTATCTAATATTTGAAAATTCATTTCTTTTTTAATTAATCAAAATATTTAAAAAATTATTTTGCAATTATTTCCTGCCATTACAAAAAATGATTTTATTTTATTTAAAATATGACTTTTTGTTTAGAATATAAATAAAATTAGTAATAATATTATAAGTTTTACTTTTTTAAATTTTTTATTAAATGGATCATTGTCAAACATCCATTTTTAACAAGTATTTTATTTTATAATTTTAGTTTTTTATCACAACTACTGAGTATTGCTAGTCTATAGCCATTGAATAACTGAAGAGATTTGAAATCAAGAATAAATTCCATGTGTAACGAGTAAACTTAGTCTCTTATGAAGTAAAGAAAAAATAAATAAATTAAAAATGAATAAATAAAATTTATTTATTGTTGCATTTGAAAAGGTTTATTGAAACTTGAAGTATGAGATTCAGTCAAAATCTAAGATGCAAAACAAAACATTGAAAATCAACTCAACAACCTGATTTTTTTTTTTTTTGGCACATATAAATAAGATTAAAAGAAAAATAATTCAGTTGGATAAGTGGGGGGGATATTGAGAATTAACTTAAAATTGTCTTCATATTGTCATCAGTTGTAAATAAGAAATTTTAAAATGTTTACAATTCAGTTCTATTCATGTTTTGTGCATTATTTCTTTAAGAATAAAATTAGTATACATAATATCATTTTACCAGCTAGGTGCTCTGCCAGTGTGTGTGTATTTGTGTGTGTGTGTGTGTGGAGGGGCTGACCTTTAAGTCATGGGTGGTCATGAGTAAGAATTTTCACAAGGTAGTGGGCAAAATGATTTGGCAAATGGCAGACCCATGCATAGGTTATCACTTGCAAACTGAAACCATTAATATAAAAATGAAGAATGTGAAAATCCAAAAACATGATGCTCAAAATGGATTATTGGAAAAATTGACCTAATTCCCTTGAACATCACAAGTTCAATGCATTTGGGGGGGGGGGGTAGATGAAGACAATTCCAAAGGTAGAAACATGAATATAATGCATATAAAAGGAGATGTGTATACCTTCTCAAAACAAGGTTTAACATGCCAAAGAAGGTCAAAGGTCAACACGGGGATCCAAAATAGAAAGGAAATCAGTTCAAATGATCCAAAAGACAATTAGATGTAAATATGGACAATATAAAATCTATTTGAAAAAATCACCATTTTTTATTATTTTTATCTTAATCCAAATTCAATGAACATTTTGTGTGTTTTTTGTTTATTTCTCAAAATTCTCAATAAAATTCTTGTTGGAGAATATGTCCTTGTTCTTTCAATTTTTCATAAGTTCATAAGCATCTCTTCACCTGCTAATGCACCTGATGATGAAATCTGATTAATTAACTGTCATGTGAGATTCTGAACTTTTCAAATCTCCTGTTGAAATTCTTCACATATTGCCAGATGAATAACTGAAGGACATTTAATCCTCTTCTGCCTCAAATGATTCAGCAACACAACCTCCTCATTCCCCTCTAAAACAAACTCTCCACTTTGGTTTACATCAAATACAATTTAGAAGCATGTTGATATAGTCAAAAAGGAATTTCTTGCATTTCTAAGAATTGGTGAAAGAAAAAATATTACACTCAACAATTCTTAGCTATCATTAGAATAATTGGTTGGCTGAACTAACACTGAAATAGAATGACATGAAAAGACAAGGTGTGTTCATATTAAATGGGTAATATGACATTTGTATATAAACATACAAATATGGAACAAAACTATAGTAGAAGGTTTTAAAAACTAAGTTGCCTGTGTTGCCAAATAAGCTATCAATATTGAAAATAATAAACAAAGAGAAATGTTGAGAAAGGAAAGAAAAAAACTTCTCACTTAAATGTCACATTATTTCACCTGAGATATTCATAAGGAGACATTATTTATTGCTGTGAGGGATAAGGGAAGTGATGTCCATTTTGTTGCCTGCTTGCTTGGTAATTTATATAGCTGGCTTTATTTTCTCACATATTCAGGGCTGTCATGTGACACTTTATATGTAAGAGGAGATAATTATTTACATTTATTTTTATGGGGAGATAACTATTTTTGTAAAATCCCAAATTGCTAATTTTTTTTTTTTTATCTATTTGACATCATTTATGGTTTGAGAACAAATAACAAGCCAACCAATCTAGAAGAATTTTCAGGATTCCATAATAATGACACGGAAAATTTCAAAAGTGTATTTCCAAAACATCATCAAATTCACACTAAGAAGAATTGAAGCTGTTCTAGATGGCAAATATGATAAAAATTTGGTTTTAAAGTATATGCTATATTTATGGGTAAAAGTACTAAACAACACTATCAATTTTTAAGTTTACATATGCACTATACAAAATTCAGATAAGCTAATATACTTTAGACAAAGCCAATACTTTTAATTAAACAAATAAGATAACTACCCCAAAAAAGAAAATGATAGATAAATAAATAAATAATATATAAATAAACAAATTAAGTGAATAAATAATAGATTAACAAATTATAAACATCATCACTCAAATTAAGTTTTACTCTTTATCTTTTTATATTTTTATTAAAATTCATTCAGTTGTGATGGGGTGAAGGCAGAAAAGTAATTTGTTATCTGAAACTAGAATGTTATGGCAAAACAATAGCTTCTGAAGTTGAATGTTTGAAATTTATGCTTGCATTGCTATAAAGATCTATGACACACTTGGTGGCTGTTTGGATTGACTTTGATCAAGAGAAATCATTCTATGAATGGATAGTTGCAGTCACTCATCTTCAATGAGCAAAAGAAAAATAAGCATTTACACTATTTACATTATTTTGACTGTTGTCCTCATTGTTCTTATATTCAAAATGTTTCAGCCATTGTATGCTCCAGCCTTCTTCAGGTGATTGGGATTTTGAAACCTTTATTTCATCCACTGGGGAAGACTGTTCTATTTTCACATGCCATGCCTCTTCCATATGTCTCAATTTCAGTTGATCTCGGAAGAGGTTTGTATCAATCATGCTGAGGGAAAACAAAAATGATCTCTGGCTAAAAGATGATAGTTTCATTTTGGAAGCATTAAAATTTACAAACTTCTTGCCCCAGTTAACAATGGATTGGGGTCATTTCTGAGATCAAATACTAGATTTTCTTTCTCAAATATACTGGACATTCTATTAAGACAGGAGTAAATATTTATATGCTGAGAATAAATACTGAATTGTAAACTGATGACATGAGGAAGGTTGATAAAGATAAGATACAATGTAGGTCCATGAAAAAAGTACTAGGGGACAACTGCATTAATATGAAAAGATCTAAAAGAGTGACTATTCAACACTACTCTCATTACATGATTTGTTAAGAAATATTGGATTAAATCAAATATTTGACCACCATAGCACTTCAGCTCGTGTAAAAGATTGATATGCGAAACCCTGTCAAATGTCTTTGAGATATTCTAAAGCCACAGTCAAAACCAGTCTTATCTTAATCTTGATAGAAAAATTACGCAATAACAACTAGCAATTGACTTAGAGAAGTATTTTTTTAATCATTTCAATGAAAAGCCATATTGTTTATCTGTAAGAAGGTTGTGTGAAGTGAGATGCTTAACCAATTCAGAGATGATTAGAACCTCTAACCCTTTACCAAAAAGATATAAAAGACTAAGAAGATGATAATTTGAAGGGTCAGAAAGTCACTAGAGTTCTTAAAGACAGGAACTATTGAAGAGGATTTCCATCAAGCTGGAAAGCAAGAAGCTGCAAGCCATTTGTATGCCTAAATCCTCTTTTGTAATCCTCCTTAGTGACCAATTCAAAATATCCAGTTCTTTTGCCATCTTTATCATGCTTCTTTCAGGATTTCTATTCTCACCCTATTTTTGACAGCATCACTGACTCACTTTGGTATGAAGTGAAAATCTTGGAATTTGATTTGTTGAGATTTTTGGTATCTCTTTAAAATTTTTCCCACAGATAAGAAACAGTTTTTCTGCAAACATTCAAATGTTTTATCACCTCACAATTCTTCATATGAGTTAAATTTCATAAAATTATCATATGTATTCCATAACCAACTTCTTCTCGTGGAATATATCTGATGATGGCAGAAGTGTAGCTCAGCCAATATATTGTTTCAACAACAGCAACTATATAAAGGGGCTCTTCATTTGTTAAAATAATATTACATCATATGCATAAAAAGTAGTTTCATAGCCAAATACCTAAAAAATAGAGCTCATGAAAATTGTGCTGTGACTAGAAAATCAGCATTTGAAATATTGCCTTTTGAACACACTGGATGACTATCTCAGCAATTAACTTGAGATATTTACTTAGATCAGCTTAATCAGGCACAAGGCCATGTGGAGGTAAAACTATTTTGTTGCACTTTAATTTTGCAACTAGAAAAAACAGAAAACAAGGATTTTATTTTAATAACATAGATTGAACCGAAAATAAGAAAAAACATTGCTATTTATAAAGTTTAATCCAGTTGAAGTCTACAATTGTCTGTCAATCAGGATTGAACTCAGTACACTAATAATGGTCAGTAATGGTCAGCTTGAGTTCATTGACAATTATTCCCTGGCAAGGAACCCACATTATGAACTAATATTGGAGAAAAAAAGTATAAAATTACCATTTTTTTTTTTTTTTTTAGTTTTAAGAAGCAATTTTTACATTGTGAGAAGAGAAAGCAAAGATTTTCTTTAGTTCATGATTCACTGCACTGTTCACTTAACTAATCTATTTTTCAAATTGTATTTTGCCTCTTGTATTTGTTATTTTTGATTGTTTATTTAAATTTGGAATCTATCAAAATGTATAGAATGGTGAATTTTGAATGTACAATTAACAAAAACTTCAATCAATAAATTGGAATTGAAAATTAAAAATTCTCTGCAGACAGGCTTAATTAGCTTATAATTAACTTTCTTCTTCACTTCCGGTTACATCTTTTTAATTCTTGCTATTCAAACTAATTATGTATGATAAGTTCGTTAATTTAATTGCTAAAACAATTGGCCTTCACAAGAAATGAGATTGAGAAAATAAAAAAGAATTTATTATTGGGCACTTTTTCAAAAAGAAAATTTTTAATTTATTTTGAAGTTTTAATTTAAAAATTTTAGTGTTGCTATTTTTTTTAGTAAAAATATATTCTCAATTGAAAATGTTTTGTTCATTAAATTTTCTCCAACTGTAAAAAATGAATCATAGATTTAATTTCTCTCAAATATATTTCCTGAAGAAATGATTTCCACTTTGAAAGAGAACATATTGAATCACCCCTTGCTACATGGGAACATCCAAACATGTGGCTTCATGGAAAAGGCAGAATAAACCAGAGTAAAAGGAATTTGAACAGAATTTCTTTGGAAAGATTTTCAATAAATGAAAAATACATTTGATGATCAAGAAAAATTAAAAAGATTCAAATAATTGATTTGAAGCAATTTTAAAAAAAGTAAAATAAAAAGAAATTTTTATTGTTTGTCCAATGAAAAAAAGTAGGAATGATAGAATAAAAGTTGAAATACTATAGGTAAATACAAATAAGCTGACTTTTATCTGTCAAGTACGGTTTTTATTCAATTCTTCTAGTAGGTGGGGAGTAAATCCATACAGTGTTTATTTGTGTCTAGCTAAAGGCTTCTATTTTGAAGAGCTCTCCAGAACAAGAATGAAAGACTATTACTTAAAATGTGTGTCCCAAACAAACAAATAACTTTGACTAATACAAATCTTTGTTAATATTCAGTCATTTTTGCTATTATCCTCATCTTTGGTGTTTTTTATTTCATAAAGCTTTAGTCGATTCATTTTCTGGTCTTTTTGAGTTGACACTTTATCTAAGGCAAATGTTATTGTTCATGTTAAATACAAAGGTTGATCAAAAAAAGTAATGCCTTTTCTAATTTAATTTTAAAATTATTAGTCAAGATTCCAAGGGGATTTTTAGCTATAAACTACAATGTAACAAGAAGACCAAGGGAAGGATTTGTGGAGTTACCTTCTTTTTTTCTACCCATAATGTTCTTTCAAATAGGTGTCAAATAATTTCTATTTTTGAAAGGTAAAAATACTGCAAGCATTCATACAAGGTTAATAAATGTTTATTTTATAAAAAGGTTGCATTTGATGTAATCACAAGAAGGAGATAAGTCAATAGAGTTAATGAAAATCCTTGAGAGAAAGGAGATGCTGACCTTAGTAAGAGGTTCCCCAGTGGCAGGTTAATCACTTCAGTTAATAAGGATAAAGCCAAACTGGCTGAGGCTCTTATATATATATATATATATATATATATATATATATATATATATATTCTAGGGGCTATAAAATTGTGGAAATAATTGTGAATCCAAATGCATTTTTTTTGCTATTTTATAGTTTTTTTAATCATTATCTATACTTGATTATTCTATTATTTGTTCTTGGTTGTTATTATTACATTTACTTGTGATTATGCTTTTGTATTTTGTTGATTTGTTTATTATTTACTAATTTTATTTGCTTATTTATTGATTTTGTTTCATTTATTTTACTTATTTATTTTATTTACTTATTGATTATCTATATTTATTCTTTTTTTCTTTTATTCATTTTAGTTTATGATTTTTAAGTAACGTAGGAAAAATTTGTTTTTATTATAAATTTTGAGATGAGTTCTGATTGTCTACATAGTATTTTCTTTTGGTCTGGGATAGTAATTATAGCAACAGTTTTGGCATTTACTGTTGTTCACTGATGCTGTTTTTCTTATTTTCCATAATATTTTTGGTGCAATTTGGTTTTAATTTCCCATTGTGCTGTTCACTTATTTATTATATGTAAAGGATGTTTTGTGTGCAAAGTTTCTCTGTTTCTAGGGGCTTGCAGTTACTATTATGTTTTTCATTGTTATCTGCTGATTTTGCAATGGCTTGGTATATTACATTGTTCTGCAAGCAATTACCATTTAAGAGACATTCGTTTTTTTGCTCTGCAGTAACATGCATTTGTGTGGTTGGCTTTATGCTTTTTTATTATTTGTGTTATATTTTCAGTAAAACTATAGCTGTGTTTTATTTAATATCTTGTGAAGAGTTTTGATGGGGGTGAAGTGTTTGCATATGCATTTAATGAATATTTTTCTTATGTATGTGAGCATTGACAAAAATACACTATCTGATAGTTGTTTTATAATCTTGTCTTTATTGAAGATGGTTTTATATGTTTATATTTACATATGCTCTATCCCTGATATTGAGCACTTTAAGCTATATACATACATATATATATATATATATATATATATATATGATAGGCCTAAAGTTTGGGGACACCTTTAGTAATTAATAAGTAGTAAGTTTCATATTTTCTTTGGTTTAATTAACTCTTATCAAAAGCTAATAAACTGGAACTATTTAACACTTTAATGTATGGTGTCCAATGTTTTAGAAAGAGGATTACCTGAAAATAAAAATCCACTAGCCTTAACCTAGCAAAGTAGATTAACCAAAAAAGAGAAATAATTTTAAGGAAATCTTATGCTGTAATGAATTAATTTTGTTCTTATTATTTTGTATAAGATAAAACATTTCCGAAAGAGAAAGTCCTTTTGATCTGAAGTGAGATCATAAATTAGTTTTAAAAAGGGTGATTCTTGAAATCCAGATGGCAGCCACAAATTTTTAGCCTATAGTGTAAATATATTATATATTATTTTATTACCAGTACTCTGGTAGTGTGAGAAAAAACAGCTTGTAAATAAAAAATATATCTTGAACAAACCAATATCAGGGAAAAAAAATTAGTTAAAAAACGAAAAGACTAAAGACATCCATGTCGGTTGAAAATAATGAACACCGCAATGCCTAGTCAAAAGAAAAAAACATTGACAGAGTAAATTAAGTAAAAACGTAAAAGTAGAGCAAAATCTAAAAAACCTAGTGAGCCAGAACCTACCTACCAAGGTTTCACCTAACAGATTTTCAGAAACCTTGATAGGTAGGTTCTGGCTCACTAAGTATTATATATATATATATATATATATATATATATATATATTACTAATGTTTACCTGATGTAGAAGGCTAAAGAGCAACTTAAAGGAAAGGGTTACTGAATTTGATTGTTGTATCAGAGTTAAGTAAGAAGCGCAGTTTTTGAAGATAAATGAGAAACATAACAGTTAGCCCTAGGCACAAAGAAGATTGTAATGATCGGAAAAGCATCCTGTTGGGAGCCAATTCAATAAAATGACATTTCATGTGGAAAGTCTGTCTGAGTGAAACTTCCTTCTTACTAATTGAATATCGAGAGAATGAGGATGGTTTTCTCTTTAGTCTACACAGAATGACTGGTCTGAATGTTGAGGATGAAATGAAAGAATTTAGCTCGTCAGAATATTTTCCATAGAAATAGTGATGGAGTAGTGAGAGGCTTGCACATGAGAAAAGGGTTGTAGGGTGAAAAATAATGAATTATCCCCAAGGGCACATAGACGCTTTTGTACTCTGTCAAGACTGGAAAATGATTTCCAGCCCAAATATGGCCGCAGTAATCCATTTTCGGCCTGATGTGGCTTTGTAAATGTAGAACATAACAGGAGGAGTCAGGTATTTACTGATCATTTTTCCAGCATCCAGCGATGGATCGTAGATACGAGCTCCATTTAAGGTCTAGGGTGGGCTACAATCCCATAAGGCATTCATGGCAAGAGGTATCTTTAAAAGAACAGCCGTAGATGAAAATCCGGAGTATGCTCTGTGATGATGTAACGTTATTAGTATATTTTCTTCAGAACATTGATCAGCTGCCAGGCTCTGATCATCTAGACTTCTGGAGGTGCACCTATATACCCCGTTCTATCATCTGCATAGATATTCACAAGACATTGAAGAATGCTCTTAGGCTGATCATTAATATAAAACAGAAAGAGGGTAATACTGAACGGTTGCATTGCTCTCATGAGCCTCGGAGGTCTGATCATTAACAACTACTTTCGTGGAAATACCTGTTAGGAAGGGCTTGATAATTGAGAAAACTCTTCCAGTGATTACACAGCTAGAGAGCTTGTGTAGCAACCCCGTATGCCACACCTTTTCAAAGGCCTTCGAATCCAAATCTTTTATTTTTGACCCTGACTTTCATTGCATGTTTATAGTACACTTTACATTTTCTAGAAATTACTGCAGGTAGTTCTGAATACAGCAAAAGTCCTACTATGTTATTCCCTGTATAGACATTCTAGTAGTGGCTACAGTGAGCTATTGCTGCAACACATTTTGGCGTAAACCAGAGATTATTATCCATTTTTTTGGGGGGGGGGCGTATTTTTCCTAGGATATAAAAATTCTTTGCCAGAAAGGATCCATTCAGAGATGAGAGCAGCAGTTCTGGAGGCTTCATATATATTGAAGAATGCTGAGAAAGGACCTTCCGTCCTATAAGTTTTAAAGCCATCCCAGTCAGCTCAGGTGTACCGAAAGGTCATGTCCTATGGAATGGCACATCCGGTGATGCCTTTCGTTTGGCATCAATATTAACAGCGACCAGTGAATTGTTTTAAGTGACCAAAAGACAGGGAACACTTCAGCAGAACATTCTTCAGAGTAGTATGTGAGGAAGAGTCCTAGTAGTTTTGCATGTTGTCCTGTTGTATTGGAAACACGAGTGGACTTACCAACAATCTGTGTCTGTTCGTAAGTGATGGAGAAGTTTAGGACATATCTGTTTTCTTCATCGGTTTTGTTTAAATGGACTAAACACTCACTGTAATGAATATTATATTCACCACAAATATGAAAGCAAGCTGAGGGATCAAATCTTCACAGCTATTTTCTTCATCCTTACATTTCCATCGTATTTTGAATGATAGTGAAGATGCATGAGGTCATGTGAATAGGGCCCATGGAAGCACTAGGAACGGGAAATCAAGGTCCTCGTTTTTGGGAAACTGTCCATTTAGGTAGATGCCAAGTCTATTACCGTTGAGATTTCATTATTGGGACTCTCTGCAAATAGGATAGACGATCCAATTCTTCTACTTCATGTTTCATATACCCTCAGAATGTAGGCGAACTTGACTCTCTATTACTTCCTGTTCTTTGTAACGTTTTAATAAATTGTGTCTTTTTGTTATTTCTCCTAAACCCTGTTCCGCCATCCATTTACTCAAGCTCACTAAGTAGGTTATGCGTTGTTTCTCTCTGTCCCTCTTTCCTTCAATTTGTTCTGTGAGTATCAGATTTTCCAAGCCTTCTTTTCTCATTATGTGCCCCCAGAAATTTCAACTATCTCTTCCTGATATTAAGGATAAGTTTCCTTTTTGTTTCTATTTCCTCCAAAACCTCGTCATTGGTCACGTGTTCGGTCCATGGTATCCTTATGTAGAACCACATTGCCTTTGCTTCAAGTCTCTTCTTCATCTCCGAGAAGATTGTCCAGTGTTCACCGTCATAGAAGAGGACTGATATTACATAAGAGTTCAGTATTATTTTCATTGTTTTCTGTTTCTCAATACTCCACTTAGCTTTTGGAAGGCGTCTTTGGTTATCCCAATGCCCCTTCGGGTTGCATTGCTGCACTTTCCGTCCTCTGTTAAAACACTTCCCAGAAGTTTAAATTTTTGTACTTGTTTGATTTTGGTATCTCCGATTTGTTATTTACATTTTAGGCCGATCCCTTTTGCAAACAGCCATGTAACCTGTCTTCAGGCAGCCGATGTTTAATCTTTTCTTGACTACCTTCTTTAGGAGTTTTTGTAGTTTTTGACTTCGTGAAGATGTTGATTTCATCATGACATCAAGAGGCCCCACTGGAGACTACTGCACAGCAGCAGCGATATTATACACCTACTGATAGCATAGCTTCCTCAAAAGTCACTCTAATGTTCGGATCTCTATCAGGCGGTTAACGTCAGCCCAGAAAATGTTTACCTCCATCACGTTTAATGAAGAAACAAATAGTTCAAGAATTAAGTTTTAGTCGTGATTCATTGAGTGAACACGTTTCGTCTATCCAGAAATCAAGGCAACAGAACTTCTCCTTGGGTCAGAAACATCGTGACTAAGCTGGGAGCATTAAAATCACCAAACGCAAAAATGTTCGTAGATGAATGGAGAGAGGGAGAGAGAGAGAGAGAGATTTATTTATTGTCAGAAATTTTGTCTGTTACAGTCCTGGGAAGAATGGAAGAACTAAAGGAAAAAAAATGGCTAACATAGTGCAATAACGACAGTGGAAAACACATGAAATAATCATCTGGTGACTCAAGAGACAATTCTCTTGCAATTGGAAGATTTTCTCGAATACAAACAACATGCATATGTATCCTAGAATCCTTTCATCAAAGAGGGGGATAGCCTGGAACAGAGAATTCATTGGTAGCAGTAGAAAATTTAAGTTAGATTCGCAAAGTGTGAAGATATCTAGAGAACATTTCAAGAGAAATTCCTACCAATGCCACGAATATCGGAGAAAGAAAGATTGAGCAGTTAGGTGAATTTTGATTACTGGTTTTCTTGTATTCTCTTTCATTGTAGCTGCTATAAGATAATTTGTTTTAAAAGTAAAAAAGCAAAAAGAATTATCACTAAGTTATGTGAATACAAACTGGCCAAAAAGTGGTTACGGCTAAACCATAATGTGTCCACGGGGATGCCCAACGGAAATATATGCAGGGACACCTATCCATGTGCGACACGGCACTATAAATATCCCGATGTTATGCGACTATTGATCAGAGCAGCCTCTCTAAGCACTGCCAAAGAGTCGGGCTCCTTACGACCAGTCGGATGTAGCAC
This sequence comes from Acanthosepion lycidas, assembly GCA_963932145.1. NCBI lineage: Eukaryota > Metazoa > Mollusca > Cephalopoda > Sepiida > Sepiidae > Acanthosepion > Acanthosepion lycidas. The sequence continues at coordinate 159,112,353 of OZ010571.1, forward strand.
CTAGAAAACTGCCAACCCGGCGGCCTCAAAATAAAAAGTCGCAGCCACTGATCAATCAGATGACCAAAAAGTTACGACAGTTAAATCATTACTGCTATGGAAAAAAAGAACCAGTAAATAAGGGATAAATCATCTACTACTATTCAATAAACATGGAAGGATTACTTGCCAAACGATAGGCGAAGCTATCTACTCCTATTAACCTGTTTACAGCACAGTCTAAAAAATATTATGTTAAAATATAAATACGGACAATTATTCCTGTCAATGTATAAGTAATTTAATCAATCCAATGTATTAAATGTTCATAATAGTGATATCCGTATATAATATTGTAGTGTTTGAAAAATAATTCCCTTCTGCCACTTCCTTCAAATTTGGAGGAATGAAGAAGAAGTAAAGAAATTCGCAAAAATATATGAGATTTTTTCCTTTCACAGAAATTAACCGATGTAGCAAGATGAAGGAAATAAATTCACAAGCCTATGTGAAATTCCTTTTTGACGAATGAAAACCTTGCCTTCAAAGAAATTAGCCATCGAGAAGAAGAAAGTAAGAAAGTAGTGAGCTTTCTTTTTTAAAAAAAATGAGGAGGAAGATTAAATTAGTGAGAAGAGTGTCTGAAGTTATGAGAAATGTTTCAGTTCCTCGCAACCAGCGTTGAAGTACTCGCCAGTGTAAGATTCACTTGGCAATTTTATTATCGGCCTCTAACCAGCACGTTGCACTTCAAAGAATTTTCTCTCAACAATCCAAGAAAGTTAAATATTTCAAACTCTCTTCATCTACTTTTCAAAGTATATCCCTTCTGTGAGCAACAAACTCTCTTAGCTTTATTTTAAACATTTTTTAATATTATTTTGTGTCAGATAATTTAATCTGTTGTATGAACATTTCCTCTTCATGACAATTCATTAAAACTACGGACTTTAAAAATTTCTGATTTATTTTCCTGAAACAAACCAGTGACACAACTTGAAGCATTTAATTTCGTGAATAAATTCCTTATCTTGTTTTGTTAAAATTGCCCATGTGTTTCCTCATCATTATCACCGACCATTAATCTTCTTGGCATGGATAAATCAAATTATCATATTAACCACGAAGTCCCACAACACTATAATAACTCTTAGTGATATTCATAATAAAGGAAATTCACTAAATAACTTTTATTTTAAAAAGAAAACAATCGATGTTACCCTTACTTATGTTAAAAAAATAAACAATATGCATTTTATTGAATATAAATAATAAATACATAAATTATAATGAACAATGAATAATCTAAGAAACAATAAAATAAGTAACCATCAATTTCCTTCTTTGAAAAACAAAAAAGAAACAATCAGATGAAAAAGATGGAAAAGTTTAACTGTTCTTTGACATATGAAGAGGGACAGATGAAAAACCTATGCACTAATCACTGAGTCTTTTCTAGATGGTCAAATATCTTAACATTGCAAGACAAAAATTACCTACCAAAAATTAGAACGTGTTTGTGTATATATATATATATATATATATATATAATCGGAGAGTCAAGTTTCAATTACAGTCAAATCCATTACATTCACTTACATGCTAATACCCTTGGGAAAGGTATGAATCCTCTTCTCCCCCAGCTATAGTAGGACAGACTAGGTTCTATAGCCTTGGATGGCAACTGGTCTAGGAGAAGGACAACTCTGAATTCAAAACCTGTAGAGGGTCGTTTGGGGCCTTGTGGCACAGGTCTCTGTATTCAGCTATTCAAAAAGTGTTGTTGGTTCTATACAAGCCTTCGCCACTCTAAACAAATCTGTGTGGGTAGTCTATAGTTCAGGATTATTGTCTCATATGAGACATAAAGAAACTGAACTGAAAGACACTCATACATCGAAAACGACGTTAGTGTTCATTAATTAACTTATATATATATATATATATATATATATATATATATATATATATAAGTGAACATTGAAGTCGACACTCAGAGGCAACAGGCTATTTCATGCTGGACACAATCGTCAGGCCACCTGACGATTGCTTCTAGCATAAAACAGCCTGTCGCCTCTGAGTGTTACTTCAATGTTCACTTTTATATTTATATTTACATACTCTATCTGATATTGAGCACTTTATCCCATAAATATAGCTCACCACATAACTATATTTCTTCATATATATATATATATATATATATATATATATATATATATATATATATATATATATATTCTCTATAAAAATCTGTTTAGTTAGACTAGAGTATGAGTAATATCAGGAAAATGATCTGAATTATAAAAAAATATCCTTAACAAAGAACTTTTCTTGGTTTTAATCAGACTTGTATAAATTAAAAATTGCTACCCAAATACATGCAATTCAAATATGTGTAAGAAAAATATAACTTGTACATATCTATCTATCTATCTATCTGTGTGTGTACACATATATACTGAGGTGTATATATGTTTGTGTGGAGATATTAAGTAAATTTTGTTGTATCTGACACAATGTTAAATTGATAAAATGCAAACAAGACTTTGTTCGCTAGCAGTGTTATGCAAGACTAGTTTGTTAATTATAATTTACCAAGACTGCCAATGAAATAATGCACACCAGCCTATACTAAATAACTCAGTATGGCTTCTTTTGAGATATACTCCATCTTGGGACTTACCACCAAATATTTATAATATATATACACATACACACATCATACACACTCCCAAAGAACTAAAAGGTAACATACACTTAACACATCCCATTCCCAGCAACCAATAAAACTGTCAAAATGACCAAGGAAGGAATTCTTAAAGTCTCTCATCCTCTGTCTTAATAACAACTTGAAAGACGCCATTTGACCAACACAAGAACTGACCAAAATTAACAATAAAAATTAAATGAAAACTACAGATAAAGTCCACTTTTTTCAGAGACAGTCATTCACTCCTGTAGTTCACTGCTACTAACAAGCAGAGATTATTTTTTCTCCTGATGATGGCCATGCTGGCCAAAACTAGTTGAGGAACTTAATTGAAATAATAAAACAAAAAATATTAATATACAACCCAGTGTGTCTAAAAGTTTTAACTTTTTAATATTTTCTATTGCTCAAAACATATATATATATATATGTGTGTGTGTGTGTGTTTGAGTACACAGATTTATATCTGCACATAAGGTAAGCATATTTTTGGTATGTACCCTGGTAGCTGACAGATGATCTGCAACCATTAAACACCAAAGAGAGATATAGGCAAAAAGTTGGGGGAGACTAATAGATGATTGTTCAGACTCCAAATTTGTTTCATGGCTAAGGCCTCACCAACAGCCTCAGCTATTTGGCAACCGATCAAATTACTTACAGCCATTTGACAAGATCACAGTTAGAAGAAATTGTAGACAATGTGGCTATTTTATCTGTCAGACTAATTGAAATGCATCCGCTGTTAGTCTTAATGAAAATATGACACAAGTCAGGCAATTCAATGTATAAATATCTGTAGATTATTTATGTCTACTGTTTCCACAAGAAGAAAGATTAAGTGACAACAAGTTTCTTCAATACTCCAGTACAGATCTCTTCTTCTATGCAACATGTCCCTTCAGGATGAGTGTGGTCATGGCTCTCCACAACTTTCTATCTTTTGTAATTTTTACTAATGTTTGTGTTTTTACATTCCCTATCCCTCTTTTCTGTCATCCACTTTCACAAACTCCTTAGTCAGGTTACTCACTGTTTTCATCTCTCCTTCTAACCTTCAATATGTCCTCTGAGTGTCACATTTGCCAGGTCTTCTTTTCTCATATGTTCCAGAAATGTCAATTTTCTCTTTCTGTTTCCATTTTCTTTAAAACTTCGTCGTTGCTCACATATTCCATCCTTTGTAGAACCACATCTCTTTTGTCTCAAATCTTCTCATCTTGGAGGAAATTGTCCAGCATTCACTGCCATATAGGAGGATTGATATTACAGTTAATCACTCTTTTCTTTATTTCTTGCTCAATATTTTAATAAAGTCTGAATAGTTTTCAACATTATTTTGTCATCCTTTTCATATAAATATATAGAGATTGTGTCACAATCTGTATCCAGCTATTTTGCATCTCTCAAAGTATGTTTCTATAATTTTATCTGCAACTCCTTTTGTTTTGAAATCTGGCTGGAATTATTTTTCTTCTTCTTTTTGCCTTCATTGTTTTTGGTTTTCTTATTGCAATGTTCATTTTCTTGTCACTCCAGCAGCAAATTTTGGCTGTCCCAATTGATCTCTCATAATGCTGCAATGCCATCATAAAATCTTCTGATAGAAGCAATCATTATAGTCATCTTTTTGTTTGTTTCTCTTCATATCACAATCATTCTAAGAGTGTCAAGCTTTATGTATCCTCATCAACTTCTTCATACTTCAAGGTTAATTCTACAGCTCATTAAGAAAAGACACTGAATATCTCACAATAGACATGTTAAGAAAAGACACTGAATATCTCACAATAGACATGTTAAGAAAAGACACTGAATATCTCACAATAGACATGTTAAGAAAAGACACTAAATATCTCACAATAGACTTTTCTGCTATTCATTTAATTTTATGAAAAGAAATTTATTTAATATCTAAATGACATAAATAACACCAAATACTTACAATGAATAAATGCATTACAAAATAACATTTTTCATGAGAATTGATAATTGACAAATTGAAACTTTTTTTGTCTGTGTGGATTATTTTAGAAATTATTGATTTATAAAATTTTGTCATTGTGGTATGATCCACCTCCCCCATTAATCGATCTGTCCTGAACACATATATTCAGGAGAACTCTGCGGATATGTGGATTTAATTGAAGTTTGAAGGAGTCAGGCAGTCCGCTGCCTGTCTCTGCTTGTCACCAAGCAGGGAGGAATTCAGATGAGGCTATACAGGGCAGTGTCTTGTCTGTGTATACAGGATCTACAGGTAATTTACTGGCTCAGAAAGTCCCACATTAAACCAGCTTTGTGCCACATCCTGCTTTGTGTAGATTTCAGATAAATACTAAGTATATGAAAGCTTAATATTTGTTTTCTTATATTTTTATTTGGATAACAATTATAAATAATATATTTAATTTTATCAAATTTGTGCATCCTTAGATCAGCTTAGCTGACAGGTTTTATTTTTTAATTTTGGGAAAGTTGGGATTTGTATTTTTCATTTTTTTATGAATTTGAAACATTTTCCAGCACTTAACATTTTGTATGAAAATATTATTGTTAAAATAAACAACTTGGAGCTGAATTTTATCTTCATTTATATTCTGAGTTTTTTTAATGTATTTAACAACTGACAGAAGAACATCACTTTTATGTTGCCACAGGTGTGAGGTCATAATCATTCAGTTAAAAATTGAATTTTCAAATATCTGTAATCAGTTTTCATCCCAAACCATACAGGAGTTGGATATTGATTAGATAAATGAACAGTCTAAAGTTGATGGTTAGACCCAGGACTTTTCCTTAAAGATCATCAGACTAGCATGACAGAATTATAAAGAATTTTACCAAATAACAAAAACCACATCACTTGAAGTCTTCCAACAGCAGCAACAACTAAAATGGATCACACATGTGACTAGAAGAGAAAATAATGACATAATAAAAAAAATTTAACTTTCCATTATAAAGGAAACAAACTCTCATCAATGGTAGAAGGAGGGATAACAGTTAGTGGACTTGCAAAACCTATTTTCTTGAAAAACGTTTATAAAAGAAAGATTTTATAAATTTCAACAGACAATAATGCTACCCATTTAGTCAACAAATTCCAAATAGTTCCTTGTATCACACCATTACCATTATCAAAGGTTACACATCTATATATATATATATATATATATATATATATATATATATATATATATATATATATATAAACTCATCCAACCATATATATCTGGACTGTCATAGTTAAATATTTCATTTGAGTGCCAGATGAAAGAAGGTATTTGAAGACTGAATTTTTCTGGTAGACACTTCAAATTAGGAAGAGACTGACACAACACAATCTTCCTATTATCTCTAATTTAACTGATTCTAATTTTAATTTACATTCAATTCTTGTATAAAACATTTCAATTCTCAAAAGAAATCTTTCATGTCTTCACTCATATCTTCATAATACAATTATCTAATTTATTAAATAATAATAATTATAAGGATTAATTAACTAAAGAAATAATTTTAATATTGTATTTTGTCATATAGTGATGGCACCTGAGTATGTGGTGATGGCTAATGAACAGACTAATAATACTGGGTAGTGAATACAGTCTTCATTAGGTGCCCTTTAATAATGTCCTTGTGCCAGACTAAAATCAATAACAATAACATTATAGTATTAATAAAAAAAAATTGCAGGGCACTTTGCTACAGAAGAGGGGGAAACAAGTTAATCTCACAAACCATAAAATTGTAGCAAGTTCAGTCCTTATCAGTGCTCTCCACTTACTGACCTTGTGCCAGACTAAACCAAGTATATATGCATATGAAAACATTTTTTCAGTTTTTGTTCACCACACTGCAAATAGATTAGCCATATGACTCAAATGTATTTTCAATACAATTATCATATTATTGTTGCCAATTCACATTTAATGTTTGTAGCAGTTCTAGGATCGTAACTTGATCAATGATTGATGAGAGAGATTATCTTAACATACCCGTTCATGAATCAACCACCGAATGGATGATAGCTGACAAGTGTTTCATTCCTAGTGCCTATGAATCAGATCAAAGTCTGTCAGAATGATAATCATTGTTGCTTTGGACACAAATCACAAATGATTTCTTCAAATTGAGACAAGCTTTTGTTTTGTTTCATGACTCTTCCAAATCTTGGACAATGGTACCAAATTCCAAGAAGGGATAATTGATTTCAAGGAATTCTAAACAATCTTCAGATTAGAAACAAATAATGCAAATTAATTTAGATCACACACACAAATGTTGGTATGGAGATTTTTAATAAGACATGCACTGTTTTGAAAATCAACTTCTTTCAAAATCCTGACTTTAATCTATACTGACCAATGAAGTTGGTAGAAATGATGCAACTCTTTCAGCCACCAAGCAGCTACACTCACCCATACACATAAAGTAATTAAGTTCCTTACTATCATGAATTTACCTGTAAGACATGATTGCTAATGATCACGCTACATTATAAGGGAAATAAACCTTAACCTCTGCATGCACACACACACACACATGCACATGCACAAAATGAATTTTTCTATAAATGGCTAAAAGTCATGAGAGTAATTTTTTTCCATGAAAAAATTTTCTGAACTTTTGTGTCACAACTTTGTAATTTCAAGTTTCATGAAAACTTTCCATTTGAAAGATGGAAGTGGAAGTGTTTATTTCCCTATAATAGATGATCTGCTATGATCAAAATTCCAAGCAACTTGATTTAAAGGTCGGGAGATACTGAAAAATATTTTCCTCATTGAAAAAAGAACAGAGAAAAACATTTAACAGGAAATTTCTATTTCTAGGAATAGAACAAAAGCTTATGTCAAGCTGTCTGCATTGGATTTTTCATTACTAGTTTTTAAGTGTTGAGACTTCACGCATTGGCAGAAAAAGTAGAGATGTATACTTGGAAAAAAACAAAGGACAAAACACGTGCCAACATCTGAAGACTTGATACCCAGAAAGTACAAAAGAAAACACAAACTATATAGATAGACAATCTTACTGTATTAAAACTTTTATGATATTTCAGTAAATTTAATTAATAGGTCAGTTGCTCTAAAAAGTCACATGAGCATGCATAATGACTATAAAGACCTGATATCTATTGTCAAGTAGTATACAATAGTGGCTGATGTATAAGGAAATAATTATACAAACTGAATATAGACAACTGCTTGTTCTTGTCTAAGGGAGACTATTTCAAACCTCTACTTTATAGACATACATACATATATGTGTGTGTGTGTGTGAGAGAGAGAAAGAGAGAATACTTCTGAATATCATGGTTAGGGTATATGCAAATATAAACAGTGTGGCTATAGGTATTCACATGGTAACAGTCTGTTTTATGCTTAAGCTCAAGCATCAGACTATATCTGATATTGATACCTATGACCACACACACTATATATATATATATATATATATATATATATATATATATTGTTTATTTAAGCAGCAATCCCTCTTTTATACATGTTTCATTAATGACAACTGACAAGGTACTGCAATTAAGCTTTTTATTTAATTTTTCTTGTGTTTGAATAAGTGCTTTTTTTTACTGGACACAGATTGTGTAGAAACTGTCCAAATGTTGCACTTTTCCTGTCAATGAAATGTTTGTAAAATCCAAGATAATTGCCAGGAGCAATATTTTTGCACTGAATTTCCTCTCAGCCTTCAACAAATATTGATAAACTACAGCCAAATATCTTACATGAATCGAACTTAATTCTTTTCCTTCTTCTAACAACTGCTGTGACTCATTCAATTTTGCTTTTGCCACAAGGAAAATAACTTTTTTTTTTAGTCTCCATTTTGTTTGTATTTTTTTGGAAACCTAATTTGTCTTCTTTACATTGAATCCTTTTTCCAATATTGATGCACAGTCCAAAAATTTATTATCAATTGCTGTGGTTATATTTTTCTTTTCTTTTACTTTTCTTTCTTCTTCTTTCTTTCTTTCTAGAATTTATTTAGTTATTTACTTTTTCAAGGTTCCAAAAGATCTTTTGTCATTCATTTTTCAAAACACTCAATCAACATAACATTTCTCCTTTTTTAATTTTCAGGGCACAGGGAAAACAGAAAAGACTTTGATGAAAAGCAATAATTGGCATAAATAAATGCCAGAGAATGAAACAGTTGGTGATGGTAGTTGCTGTTTTGTAGGAATCGATATGGATGCTAAGAACGGTATCAAAATTGCCAATGGGTTGGGGAGAGGGTAAAAGGTAATCAGAGATAATAAACATAAGGTTATTCATGCTTTCTCAGAGACACACATCAACAGAGAAGATGGAAGATAAAACTTGTTTAGTAAGCTCAATATGGTACAAGGCCAAATTGGAAGAAAGGGAAAATTCAAAATGTTTGTCTTTACCTGGGTTTGAATACTGACTTCCAGCACCTGCTGAAAATATGCAACAATCTTTACAAAGCAGAAATGGAATGGAGTGGGGGGGAATAAATGACATCAACACTTGCAATCAACATTTACAAATATCAAACACCGCATATGAGCACAAATTTTGTAATGACTAATGAGTTCCAAAAATGGTGAAAGTGAATATATATGAAAAAGTTGATCACTTTTGCTAGTAATTAGTGCAAATATTTATAAGTGCAGAATGAATGTTCTTGTTCATTACAGGTGAAAATGTATAGACACTGGCGGTGATTGTATATATATATATATATATATATATATATTTTTAAGGCTGGAAATTTAATAAATATAGTAAAAAATAAAGTCATAGAATGGCATTTATAAAAAAAAAAAAACAACCAAAAAAATATTTTAATCTATTGAACTGTGTTTTGGTTACAACTGTTTTGCAGATAGATTTTATGACAGATGAAAATTTTATCATCTAAAGAAAGGGATGTGTGTAATACAGCAAAGCAAAGGCATTTGACCCACAACCAATACTATGTATCATGTGTGTGTTTGTGAGTGTGTGTGTGTGTGTGTATGTGTAAATTGATCATCATGTTTGGTTTTAAAACCTAACTTAAGAATCTGTAAAAAAAATCTGATATTGTCACATATAAACAGTATGTTTATAAAGTGTGCATGTGCAGTTTTAAATATTTATAGTTTAGGGGGAAAGACTTGATTATAATTAATCTGTAAAAATATTCATGAGATTCATGTGATTATTGTTCTTTTTATCAATTATTCTTTAACCTTTTCTTGAATTATTGTTTTTGCAGAATTGTTATCAAACCATGGCTTGACTGGAAGAGAAAATAAACTAATTGAACACAAATCTGTCACTGGTGTCCAAAGAAAGTTTAGAACTCATTTCAATGAAGAAGAACAACACAGGAAATCCATATCCAAATGGATGAAAAGAAAAACAGGTTCGGACAGACCAAGCGTATGTGAAAAAAAATGTAGCATCTGTAGAACAACATAGTAATAAATTTAAATCTTGTTTTATTTCTCCCTTTTACAAATTAATTTTATTATATATAGATAACAAAACTACAAGTATTCAAAATTATGCACAGACTTTATAAACTCCTAATGTATATATATATATATATTCTTTGTGGCCGAATCGGTTAGGCACGCCCAGCTAAATGGCGGTTCTGTATAGGATGCAGGTTCGAATCTTGTCAAAGGACGAATATTTTCTATGAAAATTTCTCGGACATTCAGGCTGGTAAATATTATTTAATACTGTTTATTATAAACAGAGCATTTACTTAAATACTTGTATCTATAAAAAGAACGTTAAACATAAAAAATGTCTTTAATAAATAAATTGTCAGACTTTGTCCATTTCTTAATGTGTGTATATATATATATATATATATATATATATATATATATATATATATATATATGATGGTGATAAAATATAATTTTAAGGTATACAATATTAATGGGTTAAATTGCTCAATACCAGGAATAGTGTATGTAAATATATATATATATATATATATATATATATATATATATATAAATATATATGTGTGTTTGTGTGTACACTGATTTTTGTATGTACATAATGTTCTTTTTTTTTGTGCGTACACTTATTCATATATACATATATATGTATATACACACACATTAACATTGTATATATTATTATTAACATCTGTTTATATTAATGTACAGTCCCATCAATACATATATATATATATATATATATATATATATATATATATATATATATATATATATATATATATATATATATATATATTGTTTATGCAAACTTAGGTAATCCGTATGGGTAGACCCGAGGAGGATGATATCCGGAGAGCTCAATGTAAAATTCAGAGCAGATATGGTTGAATAAAAACAGACCATGTTAAAGTTCCATGTAATAAATTATTTCACCATAACCCCTTTAACAGGTCTCTGGATCATCAGACTTTACTTCCAAAAATTGAAATGAAAATTAATTTCAATTTTATTCAAAAATATATATATATATATATATATATATATATATATATATATATATATATATATATGCAGAAAGGGTTGGTGTTTATTATTTGAAACATACATACAATATATATATATATATATATATATATATATATATATATATATATATATATATAATTTTAAATGTATGTGTGTATGCGTGATTGTGTGTCTTTTCATCTCTTCTAAAGATATAATCCATCTGAGAATATTTACACACACACACACACATATATGTAGATTATATATGTATGTGTGTGTTTTTTATATCTATACTCCTGCTAATGTGTTATCTGTTTCTTTACCCACATATATATACACTCACTCACTCACACATCCATATGTATCTGTGATGCTTAAAGTTTATGAAAAATATTCAAAATAATAAATGGAAAATGTGAAACTTAAATAAGCAAATACATTCGTGATGAAAAAGAAGAAAAACAGCAACAAACAACAACCCCAGCAGTTGAATAATTAACTGTAAATGGCTACACATTGAATCGAAACAATTTTCTTTCTCGGCCTATGGGAGACAACCCTCAATCCAGATTGACATCAGTGAATTCATCCGTTTAATTTTTCAAATCGACACAGACGAATAAAATACAATTTTTTGTTGTTGTTTTTGTTTTTACAAATCCATTTCAGACTCAGATTTCATTTAAATCCGTTGAAATTCGGCGTCTCGCAAAAAAAATAAACATATTTTATTCTGAGACATGAACAGTATTATTTTTATGAAATCGCCAGGTAAAATAAAATCTGATAATTCCTTTTCCGAAATAGAAAATACAGTGCAGAATAGTGTTAATGGAAGCATATATTTGCAGAAACAAATTGATTTGCTAGGAAATCTGTTCTCCAAGAGTTAGGAATTTTTGTAAATTTTGGTTTAAATGTAATTTTAAAAAAAACAAACTAATGATATTTTTTTTATATTCATCTAATTTCCGTTTTTCTGTGAGTTTCACTTTCAGTAAAACATGGATAGGAATTGAAAGATTCTCTAATATTTTGTCAAATGTCATCTGATTATAATGAATGTTTGTACTTTGTTTTTCACAAAAAACTTTTAGTTTTAAAAAGTGAATTTCAAATGTTAACTTGTATGGACACAAAGTATATACTTTACCAGATGAGTCACAATAAGCTTCTTTGACGCATATAGTCAAATAAGAAGTCTGAATCTAAGAAGATTGTGTTGCGCCAATTTCCGATGTTGTGAAGGTTTGCTTACCTTGGAAAATTAACCTTCAAAATTCTGGTTTGTAACTGGTTTAATTATTCACCTGTAATTAACACGACTTGTTATCTTAATTCGGCCTCCTAATTTATTTTTTTATCAGTTTCGGTCGCTGTCTTCTTCAGTCTTTCATTAATCATTGTATTCAATACAAAAACTGCTAAATTACCCGAGAAAGGCTGGAAAATGCAGCGCCCGAAACAAAGATCAAAACAAAGACGATGATGAATAATTACAATTAAAAAGTTTTTATTTTTTTACATTTTGTATAGAAATTTTTAATGACGATCGAATACGGATTACAGTCACTGTTCAATCAGACATTTTCACTCATCGACCAACCGCGCAAAAAGACAGTACAAAAAAAAAATCATAAAGTTTAATTTAGATATCCAGACCGTGCCGTGAGAGAATCTTGGGCCCCAATCTCACACCTGACCTCAAGTAGAACTCATACATACGATCCATCGCTAAAAACGCCGGTAAAATGTACCTCTTCAGTAAGTACCTGACTCCTTCTGTTATCCTTTAGTTTCTTTATAAGAACCAGATGAGGCCGAAAATGGGAGCTACCCAGACCACCTTCCAGTCTTGAATATCTTGAATAATTTTTTTTTTTTATTATTATTATTTTTTTTTTTTTTTTTTTTTTGCACACTTCCAACTCTCTATCACAGGCGGAATGTGGCGAGCCTCATATGGAAAGTGCTCGGATGAACTACTCGCTTCTTCCCGCGAACCACTGCCCTGTGGAACCTACTCCCAAGAGGATGTTTCACCGGTCACTACAATCTTAACCTGTTCAAGTCTAGAGTTAAACCGTTATCTTCACCTCCTATTCGAATAAACTACCCACTAACGTAACCCTCTACCACGAGTGGTCTCCGGGCCTTTTATAGAGTGGACCTTACTGTAGTAAAAATAAAAAAATTTTAAAAAAGATTCTTCCTTGCATTTCTTTGTAATCTCTAATTTTTTATCTGTACCTTGGTTGGTTGTTGAGATCTTTTTTCTTACTTTTAGTTGACACAAAAAATCTAAGATCACTCAACCTTATGGCTGCTCTTCTACAACCAGAACGAAACTTGCAAATGTGGAATATGTGTTTCACTTTGATTATTTTATCCGTCTTTTTATTTTTATATTTTTTTCTCAGTTTTCTTTTCTATCAAAACAGTTGCCTGAAGTAGGAAAGTTGGCCTCAAGGTATTTTTTACAACTTATCTTATATGGTTTTCAAGTTGATTACCTGCTTAGCACGACATGAACCAAGGCAAATAAAAAATCCATCATGATTTTTTCTTTCGTACTATATTATCTGTCGGTGAGGAGGCACGAACTCACAACTTTTTCAGTGTCTGTATGTCGTTTCTCTTCGGGCAAACTGTTTAACCAAACTCCACTCCTCAAGTTACACCCATGTAATAATAATAAAAAAAAAAAGACAAATACAAAAGCGATTCTCGTTTCAACGAAAAAAAATTGTTGTATTGTCATTTTGATTTCTAAAAAAATGGAAAACACTTTATAAAACGTAATGATTTTTTTTTTTTTAGTTTTCAGACAAATATTTAATAAATGAAGTTCAAATGTCGAATAATTATTTTTGCAAACATTTTTTCAAACTATTGCCTACATCTTTCAGGTAGAAAATTCCAGGGAGGTACTCTCTAGACTGGCTTTTTTATTTAAAGAAATAAGAAAGAAAATCGAAGAATACATCGACCAAAAGGTTCAGTTGAAAATATAAAAGATGAAAACGACCGTCATGGAATAATGAAAATACATCATCTTCAGCTGCGTAACTAGATAGATAGAGATAGATAAAGTACATTTTATTTTTAGTTTTGACTACACTCATTCACACACACACATAGACATATGTGTGTGTGTGTGTGTGTGTGTGAGAGAGAGCAACAATTTCTCACGTTTGAAGATTTTTTTTATTCATTTATTTCCTTCTGTTTGAATGATTTTCTTGTTTACCGGGGTGATTTTGAATATAAGTTATTCACTATCTGGTAATAATCATCTTCGGCTTTCATAAACCATTATGAAAAAAATTTAGTCGGTTGATAGTTAAGTGTTGTGTCCATAAATAAGCATTATTGTCTTTGTTGTTGTTTTTTAGTATTGTGAAAAGCATTTTTGCAATCTTTTATTTCAAATATCATAATTTTGTATCTACAACATCATATAACTCTGTCCCGGATAAAGTGAAAGTCTCTGTCTCTCTAAGTATTCCTGTCGGTCTATCTTACATGCAAACTATCTCTCTCTCTCTCTCTCTTATCTCTCTCTATCTATCTCCCGTGTATTATATATATATATATATATATATATATAACACACACATACATAGGCACATGTTATTGAGTTTTCTCGACTACGCACGTCGGTAGACGAAATAATACTGGTATCAACTAACAATAACATTTTAAGTAAAATATACATATACAATAATACACACATACACAAACACGTTTGATTAAAATAAAAAGATTCAACAAGGTCTGCTTTGTTTACTTTAATTTTTTTATATTTTTCCAATTTTTGGATAAGGTGTTGAGTCTTCTGCTCGTAGTTGTGGATAAACTGTCCGAAGTTCATCTTTTACTATTTTTGTTCAAGCATTATTTTCGGCTATTGCAGTCATTATTTAAAAAAAAACAAAAAAAAACAATGTAACGTTTCTGTGGTAGAAAGAGAAGAAAGAATGTTGGAATTTCGTCTCATCATATTTCTAAAAGGAAATTTTCTGAAATGAATCAATGCTAAATGATATTGATTCTTCAGTTTTTGTCTACCTTTGATATCTGTCTTCTGTCTCTCTATCTCTCTCTACGTATGTATGTGTACGCGAACTGCGAATCTGCATCTTATATACATGTGTATACGTGTGTTGATTGGCAGGTAAATCAGTAAGTAAATCTCTTCTATGTTGTAATGTTGATATTGAATAGTAAACCGTCGAAATTGGTTTATTAACGAACAGGCATCTAGACTCGGGTTATATCTCAGACTACTCTTCAATGTGAAACAGTTCATCATATCCTTATTCCGTTATCATCAGTAATAATATGATTATTATTAGACGTTTTTTGTTTGTTTGGGGTTGGTTGGTTGGTTGGTTGGTAGTTGCTTTCTTTTCTTCTTTTTTTTCTTTTTTTTTACACGGCAAGGATAATCATTCATTTTAATAATCCCAGTGACAATGAGGCAAAAGAGTAAAGAAAGAATAACCCATCTTGAGAGGTGTTGTTAGTGGGTGGTTGTGTGTGTGTGTGTGTGTGTGTGTGTGTGTGTGTGTGTGTGTGTGTGTGCGTACGCGCACCTACACGTTGTTTTGGGTGTGTGGTGGAAGGGAGATCACCGCCGAAGGCAAGACAGTTTTGTTACGTCCCTTGGCAACAGGCACCACCCGCAAACCTACCCGCATATAAAATGATTTTATTTTCTTTTTAGTATTCAGTTAAAGACATTGATTTTTGTTTTCGTTTATGCCTGTTTTTTTGTTTTGTTTTGTTTGTTTTTTTTTTCATTTTTTCATGGATTCTTCTATTTTTCATATTTCAATCTATTTTTTAAACCCTTTTTAATACTTTCTTTCAATTTGTCTACTTATGTTATTTTTATCTTTTCTTTCTTCATCTCCTTTCTCTCTTTTTTTTACAAATTATAAATTAAAACTTAAGCTTAACTCAGACACCAGACAAACTCACAGGCGTCCAAAATTTCAAAAATGTAGATGTCACTTTCTATCCATATTGTAGTCAATGTAGTATTAACTTATGCATGATCTGTAGAAATAAAAATCAGCCGTTTGTTTATTCCATATGAAAAATTCTTGATATGAACAAAATAAATGTAAATAAGATTCTATTTACAATTGACTGAAGTATTTTTCAAGAATATATTTTATGACCACTTCTTACTTTAGTCAATTTGATAAAATGGTCCAAATTCAAGCAAAATAAGCGACAAGAGAAGCAAGACGGTTAGGGTTAGGTGTTAGAGGGTAAGGGTCTGTTTTTTTCCTTCATTCTCATCGTTAATTTCTTTTGTTGGGAGGATTATTTAAATATTTGAAAATTCCAATTAAGATATATTTTTTGCTGTTCGTTTTTACGAGGGATTTAGAAATAGCAACGATATTATTATTATTATTATTATTATTATTATTATTATTATTATTATTATTATTATTATTTCCTTTGATTTCTGGTGTACACTCATTTCTTTCCGATTTCCAACCAGAGACTTTAAGTCAGAAACGGCACAATGACATTTTCCACTGAGCAAATTTTTTAAGAAAAAAAAAAAATAAGATCACCCACATTTGAGATAAAGCCCTTTGTAAGATGTGAGCTGTACTTGTCAGTACCATATTTTGTATTTCTTTAAGGCTTGCGCTACCAAAAATCCCTTCAATAAGACTATCGGAACCTTTTCCAGTTAATCCGAGGGCTCCAACTACAACTGGAATTATTGATGTCTTCACGTGCCACATTTTTGAGATGTCGATTTCAGGGTCCTTATACTTTGATAGTTTTTTGAAGATCTTCAAAGATACATTACAATCTACAGAAACTGCCATGTCATTAAGAAAGCTCATTCTGTATTTTTGGTCTTTGATTACAATGTCTGGTTGACTGTTCTGTCTGTTTGTATGGTAAAGTCCCATAAAATTATTACAGGTCTTTTCTCTATAATCGGGTCTAGGTGGTGTTCATACTAATTTCTTGCAATTTTCTATTCTGTAAAAGATTTTCCAATGCCAACTCTGTCAGGCTGGGTTTTATATTCAGTGGGTGCCAATACCGTGCAACCTGTTTCTGGATATTTATCACATAATCTGCATTTCAGGTTAACACAATTTTTCAGTATGTGTGCTTGATAATTTCTAGTTAGCAAGCATTGGTCCTGTGCAGCAAGAATAAAACTTTCAGTTTCAGCTTTTAACCTTGCAGTACGTAACCACTGATGGGTACGGGGTTTATCTACATCAACTTGTTTGGTGCGGGTAGAGTATTGGCATTGTTTCTGCATTTGGTACATGGCAAATGCTTTCTTTTTTAGGTACTTTGTCACTGCTATAGATGTATTATGGTTTACTTATACTTCTTCACGCAATTGAAATTGCCTTTTTGTATTTGTTGGCTTCCTTTATTACTGAATAAAGGTTCTTATTTCTTTCGTGTTCTTTGATCACAGATCCAGTCTTCTGTAGTTTCCAGGTATCTTTGAAGGCCGATTGTTGTAGTTTTGTAAAACAGTTCTAGTTGAAGTAATCCTCTACCTCCTTTAGATCTGGACTCACATACAGTCAACATCAGCCATATGGTGGCTAGTGAGAAGCTATCTTGTTTTGACATACATTTGCTTAATGTTAGTTATGGTCCAATTAAGCATGTTGAAACTGCACGACACCGCAGGAACAGCCAAAATGTTTTGAGTGATATTCTGTTTTTTGAATTCAAGTCGGTATTTAACACCAGATGCACACGCCTGTAGTATTCTTTTCTTACTTTCTCCTTCATTTGGGTATGCTGTATTCCATCTCCTTCGCTAACTCCGAGGTATTTATAGGCTTCTTGTTCCAGTTTTCTAAACCTTGTGACAAAATCTAGATCTATTGAGTGTGTTTTTGTTACTTTTGTATATTTATCTAATCCAAAATCCATACTGATGTGATCACTGAAACATTGTAAAGTATTGAAGATACCCTTCAACTTATCGTCGTTATTGGGAAAGAGTTTGATATCATCCATGTAGAATAAGTGATTAAAAACTATTTTCTTTATTTGTATCCATACTTATTTCTGTTTAGTTCATTGTAGTCTTCTTGATTTGCTGTTAGATACAACCCAAGGATTTTACCTGAAACTTGAGGCAAGGGAAAGTTTTTCTGAGAAACCAATTGAGTACATTGAGAAAGTTTTTTTCTGATTATAGGAGTGGTGCTCATGAGCACACTCGTTTGTATCTCAGATACGGATGGGTTTTCTAGAATGTTCTTCTTAATGTATACGTCAGTATTCTTTTTAATCATACCTATTGCTTCTGTTATTTTGATTGGTTGATTGATTGAGAGAGAGAGAGAAAGAGAGAAAGATAGAGAAGCAGGCCAAATGTACGAAACTCAATACATATGCCCTCACGACACCCAGTCTAATAAAAAATATATACGAGGCACATGCATTACGGCCAAATGTGCACGATATGGGCAGAAGTTTCGATAAAAAAAACATGTCTGGTTGGGTGATCTCAAGGACGCCTCCTGTTTGGAAGTTAGATCTTGACTTGGTTGTTCTTAATTGATTTTTCTGGTTTGTGTCGGTAGCAATTTTCGTTGACTTCAAGTCCGTACTTCCTACTGAGGCAGCAATGCAAATGAGCGGTCACTTTATCATAGTGACACTAGTTTTTTCTTTGCCAGCATTCCACAAGCGCTAATGATGTAAATATTATTTTTGTACATTTATTTATAAGCCTTATAATATAACTACATAAAAAGAAAATATTTTGAGACGCGAATCTCTTTCTCTCTCTCTCTCTCTCCCTCTCTCTCCCTCTCTCTCTCTCTCTCTCTATATATATATATATATATATAGTACAGGTAATCCACCGGTGAATCCTCGTAATATTAGCCGAAAACAATTTCTAGATAATTTATGTCCAGAAATATATAAGACAAGAAGATTTAAATAAAAAAATTACTGCGGTATCTTGTCAGACATTTAATGATACTTGTATGAAGAGGAATTTCTGCCCAAATATACAATATATATATATATATATATATATATATATATATATATATATATATATCCTGGACTCTCCCGTCGTTGATAGACGCGGGCTATTGATCCACGCCTAATGGTGACCCTTTTACAACCTGCACATATTATTTGATTATAGTAGTGGTTGTTTTGTGCAGAACCAAAAACAAGGAGGCACAAGGTTTTAAATTCAGAGTTGTCCTTCTCCATCCAAGTCTATTGAACTATCCTGCTATTTACCCATCCTCTTGAAAAAAAATTTATATATATATATATATATATATATATATATATATATATATATTGACCACTAATATTATCTATCTATCTATCTATCTATCTATCTATCTATCTATCTATCTCTCTCTCTCTCTCTCTATATATATATATATATATATATATATATATATATATATATATATATATACTAGCAGTAGAGCCTGGCGTTTCCCGGGGATGTAACAGTAAGAGATAGATCAAGTATCGACCATCATAAAGACTGAAAAATAAAATTGACAAAGATTATTGTTTAAAGTTGATGGACACGCATGTCTTAATTAGTTTTCTCTTTTGTTTTTGTTTTTGTTTTTTTTACGAATTGGTCAATCCCAAACTCAAGCAAAAACATTGTTTTCAATCGTTATGAGTCTACCGATTGAATAGAATTTTATTATAAACAATTGTCTTTTAAATGGAATTCTTAAAGCATTTTGAATGTAAAAATAAAGAAAAAAGTGTGCAAGACAATAAGAAACGCTACCTGCCAAAAAAAAAGTGAAGTTTTGTTGAAATCGGTTGAAAAATGTAGGAAATCCGATCCCATATATAAACGAACACAGACACACAAACAACCTGGGTTTTATAATAAGTATAACTCGATATGAATTGTCACCCTTTCATTCTAGCGATGACTCTTAATTGTGTTTTCAAATTGATTTCGTGCAAAAACAATTGTGTTTTTCCAATTTTTGGCGCTGTCAGAACTACTGCAAGGTAATTTTACGTAGTCCTGTGAAGTTTTGTTGAAATCGGTTGAAAAATGTAGGAAATCCGATCCAATATATAAACGTACAGACACACACGCAATCTGCGTTTTATAATAAGTAAGATATACAATATATATATATATATATATATATATATATATATATTAACCCTTCCTAATATGCTGACTTACACCAATTTACTGTATTCGCATTTTGCCCACATAAGCAAAAGGCATAATTTACCAAATTTACTTTTTCGCGTTGATTTAATTCTTCCTAAATCCGATTAGTTTCTTCGAATTGCTAATCTTTACCTTAGCTTTTCCTGCAATGCACTTGGTTAGTGCTAAACACTTTAAATAGTTTCCACTCGATTTACGTTTTTTCGTTTATCCAGACAGAGTCAAAGAATATAAACCAGATAGAATGGAATGTTTTCATTTAGTTTCGATCTGTATTATGTAGGTTTTTCCATTTCTTTGGCGCCGAAGAACTTTTTACTTCCATTTGGAAGATTGGCTAATTGTAAAGTATGGCTATCTTCCGTAAAGATAATTTTTCTTAACCTGAATTCTTCCAGCTAAAGAGAAATGGCAAATATCCAGCCGACCTAATGAATAAAAGAAAATCCTTACGTTTATAAATTTCATAGCTATTTTCACTTTCGTTTCGACTTGGTTAAACGTGTCATCCTTTTCAAGTTTAGTTCTTCGAGTGACAAAACAATCAACGGTCAATTCCTGTGCCTAAGTCACTACAATTTTTGCTAATGGCAAGGCGGACACTAACTTTCCTTTAGCGACGGTTCCGACGATCAACTTGCATTACAACTACACTGGTGCGCAAAAGTTCTGGCTCAACTACATCAAATTATTATACACCTTTATTTTAGATTGTTAAGATTATTTAGCGCCAGGCTTTTATCACTAGTGTTTATAGACCTTGAGGATTGGAAAATTAGTTGTTACGTTTTCGTAGGAGCCGTGTGACAGAAGACACACCGCTTTAAGAAGGTTCAAATTGAAAAAAGACCATGCAAAATTAAAAATTGATTTTATGGTTTTGCATAATAACTTCAGACTGCAGCTTTTATAATAAATCCAATGACTTTAATAATATATGTTGAAACTACCGAAAAATTTAACTGAAATTTTTGTGATGTCTAAACTAAATTAATCGTTTCAAAAAATTATCAAAGCAATTTCGAATTATTTATATTTATGTGATTTGCATAATAATTTCAGACGAACTGTATGCAGTGTATATTAAAGAAATTGTGCGAAAAGAGTACAATAGAAGATTCCGACTGATGTTAAGAACTGAATTGAATTCTAGGAAGAGAATTGTGGCCATTAATAACCTTGTCATCCCAGTGGTTTAATATAGTTTCAACATATTGGACTGGATTCTAAATGATATCATACAAATGGATTCTAAGACAAGAAAGCTTGTTTCTAAGCAGAACATGAACCATGCAAAGGTTGATGTAGACCGTCTATACATACCACATAAAGAAGGTGGAAGAACCTTATTCGGCTATAATTGTCATACAAGACAGCAACTCTTGGCTTACTAACATACATGGAAACAACAAAGGACTGGATGATACAATTAGTCATATAACATGAAAACAAAAAGAAAAAAAATATTTAATCATGAAAGAAGCTTGTAAATACAAACGAGATTTACATTTAGTAGATTCTGTAGAAAACCAAAACAGAACTCAAGAACCAAGTGTTTCAGCAAAAAATATGAAAAAGAAAGCGAAGGATAAAGTTCTTGAACATATGAAACAACGCTGACCAGACAAACCTTTGCATGGCCAATATCCAGAACGAAACTAATAAAGCCGATGTGGTTAAAGTTAACACTCATCGATGGTTACAAGCATCCGGATTAAAGGCTGAAATAGAAGGTTTTCACTAGAAACTTTCAAGCAAATATCATACATAATAGCGTGGACCCAAAATGCAGGTTCTGTGACAAATATCAGGAAACCAGAGGCCATTTAATCTTAGGATATATACCTGCGCCAAAATCAATACTTACACTGGACAATGTACGAACATTTTAGAAAAGATGTTAACAAACACTGGTATGAACATTCCCCAGCGTCGGTTACAGAAATAGAAGACATCACAATTCTATGGTATTACACTATCTTTACAGGAAGATTGAAGCAAATAAACTGGACACAATTGTCAAAATACGAAAAGAAAAAACTTGCCTACTAATTGATATATGGCTTGCCCAGAGGTCTGTAACATAACAACCAAAGAATTTGAAAATTTATCGAAGTATAAAGATCTGGAAATCGAAATAGAAAAAATGTGAAAAGAATAGTACCGGTCATAATAGGTGCGCTTGGAATGATAAAAAAAGAACACAACACATTGAAAAAAAAGTCCCTGGAAATCTCAGTTTAAGAGAAATACGAAAAATGTCTTGATAAGTACATTCCACACACTTTGTCCATGTCACGCCAGTGATATTATGGGATGTAGAAAAACAATTCATGAAATCTAGCCATAACAAAACACCACGACCTGCCTTAGGTCTTCCTGCAGACTTGGTAGGTAGTGTGACCGGAACATAAATCGTAATTTAATAAGAAACTGGTGACGAACATCACCTGTAACAATTTTATGGGACTTCGCAATACACACAGACAAGACAATCAAAGCTAATCACCCAGACATTGTGATCAAAGACCACAAAAGCAGAATGTATTTTTTATTGACCTGGCAGTTCCTGCAGATTGTAATGTATCTTTGAAGATCTTCATAAAACTATCAATATACAAGGATCCTGAAATCGAAATCTCAAAAATGTGGCACGTGAATACATCAATAATTCCAGTTGTAATTGGAGCTATCAAATTGATTGGAAAAGGTTCTGATAGACTTATTGAAGGGATTCCTAGTAGCCCATACCATAAAGAAATACAAATAAATTGTACTCACAAGTACAGCTCGCACCTTACGAAGAGCCTTATCTATGTACAATATGTGTGATCTTAGGTTTTCACAAAAAGAATGTGGAAAATGTCATGAAGCCATTTCTGACCTTAAGTCTCTGTCTAGGAACCGAAAAGAAATGTATATACAACAGAAATCCAAGGAAATAATAATAATAATAATAATAATAATAATAATAATAATAATAATAATAATATTGAGCTTTGTATCCCAGATTCACTTTGATGGAGTTTTGCTCCCACACACAATAATTATAATAAATAAAATAAAATAAATAAAATGCTCAACACGAATTCGCTCAGCCTTGTTATGCTAATGTTAATTTTATACAAGAGAAAAATCCATGGTGCGGTAGACATGAACGAAAAAGTGATTGACATTTTGTATCCAGCCAGAACTCATGAACGTTGGCCATAAATAGGGATTTTTCAGCGTGCCTACGTCGCTAGTGAATGTGAAACAAGGTCGAGGGTTAACCTAGATTTACCGGCAATACCGTGGAAAAATTGCCTAAATGACTCCAGCCCCAGAAGAAAAATAGTTACTGTTCGGGAATTTTGAGCCAATATTGTTTTCAACTTCACAGGTAGAATCGAACACCTGAGCCAGGTAAGTATACACTGGCCTTAAGTACAAGGCACATTGGTTTTTTGTCCGACTCACGTTACGAAACAAATTACATTGTTCCCCATTTGATTTTTTTATAAATAAGAAAATACAGTGTAACCCGGGTATAAGAGAGTTGTCGGGGCCGGAGAAGTCTCTTATATCCGGGTTTGGTCTATTTTGTTTACATTAACACAGGCTCTAATTTGGGACCAGAGAAAATCTCTCTTATATCCGGATTTCTCTTATATCCGGGTTTATCTTATATCCGGGTTACATTGTAGATAACTTGATAAAGATGTTTTTGTTGAAACAACTTCAAGAACATCTCGTGAGAAGTATATTTTATGAACCTACCTTGAGATTTATACTAGAAGCACAGATCGAATAACACAGAGTGCGATAGGTAAATTGCCGACATTTTTTATTTTTATTTCGCGCATACGCGTTGTTTGTCGACTGCACAGTATAGTAGGGTCAGATGATCACTGTCTATGAGCAAAAGAGCATCATAACGCAATTAACTAACGCCGGAAGCGTGAACGAACCATTCAGAGTGTTTGAGTATCAATCTGAGGGCATTGCAAAGGATTCGAAAAGAGTTGGATGAGTCTAATGGTGATTACGAAGGTACGGCATCTCGGGAAATTCATCCTGAACGTTCCGATAAGAAAAGATCTCCCGAATTTATTGACTCAACACGTATAAATTTTGTCATTCTTCGTAAGTTTGTAAGTGAAATTGTATTTTAAGTTATGATCATCTCTTATTAATAATTTTCAAAAGAAAAGATTTCTTTTTTGCCTGAAAGTGGTTAATAGATTATTTTCTAATAATCTCCTCTGTAATAAGAGTCTGTATAATTTATTAATTTTACCAAATCTTTATACAGAATTTTAAAGGTGTTTTTTCTTTTCACAAATGCTACAGAAGATCAGTGGTTTCTAAGTTATAAGTGCCTATTTCGTGTTTTGTCTATACATTTGCATAGGTGTTTGTTTTTGTGGCCCGTGCTTGGTCTATAGAAGCGAATTACACTTTTTATTTTAAGGATACACATACGAACAGAAAATGTATGTTCATGTATATATAAATATATATATGTAAATGGACACACACACAAATATGTATACACGCATACACACATATAAGTGTATTAATGATAGAGACAGGCATATGTACACGTCTTTATAAGCACGCTGGAAACTAAATGTTGTAAAGCCAGACATATATACAACTTAATAAGTATGTCTATTTACTTTTGTTTTCCAAAGACTTTCAAACACCAACATTTTGCCCATTCTACTTCAGCCAATTGCAAATGTCTTTAGCAGGTCTCCGTATTTCAAGTAATCTATCTGTAATAGTCTGTTTATATCTAATCGATCTCTTCTCCACTCCCCAGCTATGGGTTAAACAGAAAGAAATCATTGTTATTCCAAAAAAATTGTTAATGTAATATTCACTAGCAAAAAATATTCAAAATATGTTTCGTCTTTAACCCACAAAGTGTTGATAATCAGTAAAAAACAAATCAAATAATCAATCAATTATTTTTTTTATCTATGTCTCTATCTTAGTCTGTTTGTTGTATCTATGTGAATGCTGCTTGGTTGCTAAAATAGTGTCCTCTCGTCGGTGTTCGTGCCTCTGCTTAGAATAATGGTTTCAAAGGAAGGCAGGCAAACCCCTCCCAAATTAAACTTGGGTGACTGGCACAAAACAGTTTTCTTGCTACTAGTTTTATTCTTATAGTTGGAAAATCAGTAACAAGTGTTTAATTATCTGTCTGAATAATATATATTATATTAATACATTATATGTATTATACACATAAACAAACGACATTAGATAGATAGATAGATAGATAGATAGATAGATAGATAGATAGATAGGTATGAGTGAGTATGTATGTGTAAATGAATATCATGGATATATAGAATGTAAAGCGAGATATGTACATGCAATAACAGATAAGCATTCGTCCATATATCCAGAAGCGTAAAACACACAGACACACAAAGAAACAAACACGTACAGTAATAAGCATGAATCTTTCCGAGCAGGATCAATAAACACATATGTATATATACTTATATTTTTTTACTAGAGCGCATAGTTTTCTAATAAGATTTCTCAAATATTCAGGCCGGTAGACGAAAATAAATGCTGTTTAATAAATAAACGGACCGTCTACTCAAATACGTGTATCCACTAAAAATAACGTTCAAGTAATACAGATCTGTAGGAATAATAAATAGAAAATCCATTCCTTTCTTTATATATATATATATATATATATATATATATGCACTTTACAGCGTGATGTAACGCTGTGTGTAGACAGAAATTTTACCCTGCCACAAGGAGGCCCATGACATCTCCACGCACCCTGACCAGGAAAATCATTTACTGAACAAATCTTGATAGTCACATCCCTCCGCAACAATAACGACTGCAAATCAGACAAAAGATCAAAAAATAACTCGATAATTCTTATACAGGCCAAATACGATTTTTATTCTTCCACCCACTATCTATTTATTGTTTTTCTTTCTTTTGATTTTATAGCTTTTTGTCCAGCTCTTTGAGAAAGAAAGGCATGGTTGCCGGTAATATGTGTTAGATATTCCAGACAAGTGTTTCTCCCTGGTAAACTGATCGCGTACGAGACCCAAAAACTTTTTGATGTTAGCTGACCTGGAAAGCGGAATGAAGAAGAAGAAGAAGAAGAAGAAGAAGAAGAAGAAGAAGAAGAAGAAGAAGAAGAAGAAGAAGAAATCCTACCATGAGGCACTTGACAACAAGGCCGATCGTATTAGACATTTCAAAGGGCTTTGACAAGTTGTAGCATAAAGTGTTACTGCTGAAGCTCTCTAGCTATGAAATCACTGAATGAGTCCCTGTAGTTAGTTGTTAACGGCTAGTCCTCCGAGTCTCGGTCCAACCCTCTTTCTACTTTACATAAATGATCTACCTAAGAGTATGGTCCGACCATTGGTGAATATCTATGCTGATGATACAACGATATATGAGTGCACCTCTAAAACCCTCGATGACCAGAGATTAGCAGCTGATCTCTCCTCTAACAGAGGAAAACTGGCTGGCCACATTAAATACCTCGAAAACCAAACTAGTTACGTAATACCATCTCCGATTGGACCCAGAATGTTCACCAATCGCGATGAACGAATATTCACTCAAGGATGCCCCGTGACTTGAACGCCATACATACGATCGATTGCTGAATACTCTGGGGAAAATGGCCGGTTCCCTGTACCCCTCTGGTAAGTACCAGACTCCTCCTGCTGTCCCCTTTCTTTACAAGAGTCAGATCAGTCTGAAAATGGAGTACTGCTGTCATATATGGGCAGGAGCTGCCCAGTCTTCACTTTCCACTCTCGATAGTTCAAAAACGTCTCCGCCTCCTTGTGGGGGATGAATTATTCCACCCTAAAAACTCGTTTCTCACAGCCTCTAGCCGCTCTATCGCTATATCCATGAAGAGTGTTCAGGTGAACTACACTCCTTATTTCCACCAGTCCGAAACTTCACATATAAGACCCACTATGACACATGCATTGCCCCCACCTCCGAATTCTATTAGTGAGAAGTTCCATTCGATCACTTTCTTCCCACGAACTTCTGCCTCGGAGAACTTACTCCCAAGATGTTACTTCCACGGTCACTATAATCTTAATATGTTTTATCGTTACCGATCTCACATATCCGCATAAGCTGTGACTTATGCTCTGTAAGACTCTACCTTGAATGGCTCTGGGTCCTTGTACAAGGTGAACATGATTGTAAAAAACATTTCATTTCTTGTGAGGAAAGACTTGACCTAAATATAATTAATTAGCATTTATAATCGGATAAATATTACCTTTTTGTTCTTAATTGCGTTTCGTTAAACACCATTTTTATCCTTTTGAATGGAGCTCTTGCAAAATAAATGAACAAGTCGTAATCAGCTTTATTTGATTTTAAGAAATTGAAGTTTTTCATGGCTAATATTCTTCTTCGTGTCTTGGAACAAGTGACAGCAAGTCTCGTCAGTATTTTCACTTTTTTCATTCATACTGTTGTCTTTAAAGTCTAAATATTTCCACTAATCCTTAGTTCTTTCAATCTCTCCCAAGGGGAAGTGTTCACAGTGCTCCGATGATTATCACTTCGATTTAATGTTTTAATATTTTACAGCTTTTGAGCAAGATGTTTATCTGTCTTTCAATTTCATTCATTGATTCCTCTGTAATAGACATTATTATTATTATTATTATTATTATTATTATTATTAGCTGCCTTCATCTCTTAAAGGATTATGTCTATGACTCGAAAATAACTTTTGCTTCTTTCACTTTTATATCAGTTATCTAACCGTACAGGAAAACGCCAAGATTGCTACAATTAAATTAACAATGTTTATCCTAAGGCTCAGAATCCATTGGATAAATTTCCATAAAACTTCATCCAGATGATCTGACTTTTACATTCAGGTCAGACGAGTTTGGACGGTAATTAATCCGCAAATACCAAAATGGTTTGTATATTTTAAAATTTCATTAAGGCTTACATTACCTGAACGCCAATAATATAAATATATACGCACAGGTACATTTGTTTTTTAGAGAAATAATTTTATTAACGCAGAAAATGTAACACAGAGAAAATGCAACCCAAGGCTGGCTGTAGTAAACAAGAATCAAACCACTTTCATCTCGGAAATCCGACTAACGTGCCAGCTTCTCTTATCAATAAACCCACATTATTTTTTTTACCTGTATTACCCAACAATTATTAATGGTAATTTGTGCAATGAAAACTTGAACATTATCATAAATCAACTTTATTCTTCAAAAAATAAAGTACAATTATATTTTATCCAATTATATAGTCATCATATATAATCATCATTCTGTGCAATGTCTTCTTGCCACTTATTCGATAATTCTTCGATACTTTTTGAGTAAAATTCCGCAGGTTTTCATGCAAAGGACGAACTCTTGAAACTTGTTTTCATTCGAGAATATTTTCCACATCAAAGCATTTTGCAGCCATCGAAAACGGTAATAATTGGTTTGATGGAAGGTTAAGCGAATCTGGCGAATGGAGAATACAAAAACAGAGTTTCAAAATGTTTCTTAAGTTATTCTTGGTGTATGCGGCCCCTTGCGTTGTCCTGGAGAGGAACAGCATTTTTTTCTATTGAGCGTTTCATTGCATTTTAAGAACTCTAAAAGAAACAAATATACCGACAAGCCCCCATCCCCGAAATCGACACACCCTTACCATTCTTTCATGGAGATTAGTTTATTAGAGTCAGCTGAGGGAGAATCTACTGCCTTTTGCGTATGTTGTTGACGTATTGTCGTATGTAACCCATTTTTCCATCATCTGTTTATGACTTATTTTGAAGGTACGGTGATGATACATTTGTCATTAGAATTGCTTCCCCTAAACGGAAATTACTTTTGACTTAACCTGATCAATCGTTTCATATCCGAACTCCTGGTTGGTTTTTAACTTGCATAGATGGTCAATCATATATATATATATATATATATATATATATATATATATAAACGCACATTAATTTGCATTATTTAAATTCTTGGCCATGGGTTATATTTAAAATATAAAAAATCCGAAAAAATCTAGGAAATCAAGATGTCAGCTACAAGATATATCGATTCGTTTAATTCATTTGTAATTCTTTTTTCATCAAAATGTTGATTATAAAAACTGAAATTCTATTTTATTTTATCACGTGATAATCATAAATTAAAAAGGGAAAACATTTGATTATAATTAGAGCTATTTAAGAAAGAGTTATATTAAATTGGTTTGAAGTTAATAGCCCCACCACTATTTTTTAATTTCCTATCCAAATAATAATAATAATAATAAATCGGACATTCTTTAATCAAAATATGATCATTTCAAATAGTTTCATCTCGGCATCGAAGAATCCTTTCGCAGTAGAATTTCTTAATGTAAATAATTTTAAATCCGATGCACTGAATATCCCAATGGGGAAAGTAGGAAAGGGAGAGGGTGAATCAATAAATCTGTAAGCTTAAATGTATTTATTTGATGAATAGGGATCTGAAATGTTCACACTATAATTATTATTAAATTTCACCACTGAATTAAGTGCATTAACAAGCGTGGGATTATGTTAAAAAATCAATATTAGCAGTGTAAATTAGTGTTTATTTCATCATTAAGCAACACACATATATTTTTACATACTGAAAAAATCAGATACACGCACATACACGCAAACACACATATATACAGTTTCTTCGACTTCCAAAGAAATTTTAGCCATGCACATTCTTTTATCTCTCTCCCTCTTTCACACATACACACACACACATACGCACACACACACACACTCGCACACATACATATATATATATATATATATATATATATATATATATCTTCTCATTTCGATTCCCTTCACAATTCAAATCAAATGATTAAACATCAAATTCTGTGGAGGCAGAGCTTCTTCGCCGGGACGAGTATTTTTTAGCAGTAACTCGTATATATATATATATATATATATATATATATATATTAAAGTATTCGGGCAGCAACCTTTCTTTCAAACGCGTTACAAGGAAGCTTTAATTAATCTTTTATTGAGTTTTTCCAGCATTCTAAAATTTTTCCGCTTATACATACATATATATATATATATATATATATATATATATATATATATATATATATATATATATACACACACCACAGCTGGTAGCTAAGGGTTTGTTTCTGACGTAAAAAAGAATGTACTGGTTGTGGCTGGAATTCACATCGTCTTTCACTTTTCTGCTTTTTGTAGATTCAGTTTTTGGTTGGTTGACAAATATGTATTTGTTCCTCTCTCTCTCTCTCTCTCTCTCTCTCTCTCTCTCTCTCTCTCTCTCTCTCTCTCTCTCAGTAGGCGTGTCATTGATTGAAGAAGGATGGCCAAGATAGAATATTAGCTCGACAAGAGAGAAATTGTCTATCTCTTCCTCCTCTATACATCATTTTGAGCATGCGCTCGCGCAGGCGCTTCTCTGTTCCCGAATTGCTGGAGTGGGTGTGTACGCGTCTGTGCATCTTTATACGTCTGCATATTAAATGCATTTGTACATATGTATTTCGCTCATTATTTACTGTGTATATGAGTAGACAAATCAGTTTACTGTGTAAGTCTATTTGTTTTCTATCACACAGTGATTCAATGATGAGGAACTAAAAGAATCTTTTAATATATTCATGTCTATGTCTGTTTGCTACTGTAGGTTGGTGCCTGCTATATAAAGGTCTTGTATTAATATGTGCACGCGTTTCACACAATTTCACCCTCGTCTTTCCATATCTATCTATCTATCTATCTATCTATCTATCTATCTATCTATCTATCTATCTGTGTACGTCTTTAAATGTGTGCATACCTTATAATTATTGAACTACTTCTATCAATGACTCCACACACAGACACACATAAATAAACAAATAACATTGAAATGATATAACACACGGAACTACAATATAGGCTTTTGTAAGTCATTGCTTGAAAGTGCTACTTATCCTACGTACACAGATACATGTATGTGCATATATGTGTGTTAGCAGCTGCGTAAGTACATGTGTGTAAGTTAGATCCAGAAAAATATATGTTGACTGCTCACGTATATTTATATAGCGTTTAAATATCTGATTTTTGTATTTGTGCGTGTGTCAGTGCTTAAATATTTACACAAGTGCTTAGTGTTGACACCTGTATGTAATATAAGTGTAAGAGTGCGTCTGAACGTGTGTAAGAAAATTCTAACTTTTGCGTGATTTACTGCTAAGTGAATTCCTTTATCGGTTTCCTTTTCTGCGTATGCCTCTGTATGTGTGTGTACGTGCGTAAATGTGTGTGTGTACACACGCACACACACACACATATATATAACACGCAAAAGCCTTTGTTATACACAAACGCGCGCATTATTACAGATTTATGTGTGTTTGCGTACGTTTGTGTTTGTGTGTGTATGCACACATGCGCATGTGTTTATACCTTCTTTGGTCGGAGAATCGATCTACTTGTTGCTCCGAGTGCGATATGAAACTGCATATATTGATAAATATATATATATATATATAAAAGTATATATATATATATATATATTGATTAAAGTATATATATATATATATATATATTGATAAAAGTATATATATATATATATATATATATATATATGTATGTATGTGTGTGTGTGTGTGTGTGTGTGTGTGTGTGTGTGTGTGTGTGTGTGTGTGTGTGTGTGTGAAAGAGAGCTAAAAGAATGTGCATGGGTAAAATTTCTTTGAATGTCAAAGAAACTGTAGATGTGTTTGTTTTTATAAAAGTGCTTTCGTACGGGTGAGTGCACGCGCTTGTGTGTGTTACAGAGAGAGTGAGAGAGTGGAAGGAAGAGAGGTTTAGTGGGGAGAGGGGGTGAAGAGTGCCCCGCGTGCGTTGAAGAAACAACAGAAACGGTTTCTTAAAGCAAAGGGAGGTAACCTATGTTCTCTAAGTTGAGCAAATCACAGTTCAACGCATGCTATATCCTGATCCATTCAATATCCACCTTATCCATCCAGACTCTCCGACAACTGCCCCCTCCTCTCTTTGTGCATCCATGTCTTGATTCTGATAATAACCACCACCACCACCACCATCAACAGAATCAGCTGTGTCGCCCAAAGCACAACTACTAGAACTGCTAATGCAGTGGCCATTACAATTAATATATCCTTGTCATTGTCCTCGTTGCTTTTAATTCAGCTTCTGCTTATTTCACTACAACTGCAACTGCTACTTTTCCGCTAACTGCAACATCAAGTGTATTTATTGTAACTCGTATTTCGAAAATACTTTCTTTCACATTTCTTACAAATAACAAACAAGTAAACAAGAAACTTTTATTCGCGAAGGAAAATAAGAACACGAATTAAACAATAAGTACACGATTTTTTTTAAGCAGACGATTTTTTAAGCAGACGATTTTTTAAGCAGACGATTTTTTAAGCAGACGTTTAATACATTACGCGTTGACACTTCCCTGTGGGATAGTAGTTAATGACCACATCTAACAAACTATTTTTCTCTATATAAATATTTTTTGACAGACATTGGATGCCCCACACACGTGACCTTGTGTCAGATTAATCTAAGATTTCAGTTAATACGTATAGGATACTATGTGTGTGTGTGTGAAATTAGTTTACGTCAGTGGATAAAGGAGATTAAGTGTATTCGACATTGTAGACAATCTGCCACGGTCGCATCTTTTGCTATTACAAGCCTACAAAAGAACAACTTAATTCGGAAAAAAAAAAAAACGATTTTCTGTAGCCATCACTCTACTGGAAAAACATATTTGCGGTAAATTATTTTTGTTGTTGTTATTAATATCGTACGAGGGGGTGCTCAAAAGCTACTGACCCACTCGAGAAGTACTTCGCAAACTGCTACAGGCAGATAATTTTTCAACGCCTAACTATATAAAATCATATCAAAGGGATTATTGAATGGAATTACAGTAAGACCTGCCAGATTTTATTATTAGAAGATGCAACCTTAACGCCATCCCCAACTGAAGACATTTTATTGATAGCAAATTCAGAGAAAGCTCGAAACAATTTGACGACGAAAATGAGAAGAAATGACTAATCATTAATTTTAAGAAGACCAGATGGTTGTTAGCAAAAGGGCGGACATAAAGTGCGGGATACATATTGGGGATGTTGAAATCATGCAGGTGATGAAATTCAATTATCTGGCTACAGAAATTCGAAGGCGGGTAGGAATAGCGAAAGATGCTTTTTAGAAAAATGAATCAGACATTAAGAGATGAATAAAAAGAAACGGAGTAAAGAAAACTCGATTGATATTTAACAATCTCATGTTCTTTGTATAGCAGTTAATATTCTGGACAATTTCTTTACAAAAGTAAAACAACTTGAAGCGATCGAAAATGCAAAGAATAATATGGGTAGAGTATGTGACAAACGAGGACAGTGTTTAAGGAGAATAGAAACTACGAAGAAACTCTTGCTAACAACTAAAAAGAGACGGATGTAAACTTTAGGTATTCATAATGAGTAAAAATGCTTGGTGAATTTAGCACACACAGGGTACATCAAAGGTAAGAGAAACAACGGAAATCACCAAATAATTTACCTTGAACAAATGGATACAAGAACAAGTAACATAAAAGTAGGGCTCTTAAAGAACAAATATTATTGAGAACAATAAAAGGCAAGAAGCTGTGAAAAATAATGGTTGTCCACGTCTTGAAGGGACACGCTATAGACTGAAAGAGAGACTTCAAAACAGTTCAATTGGGAGTCTTGAGCTCTTTCAATGGTAATAAAATGTGTACTTGACCAATTGTCAATTTAATTCTCGACTTCAAAAACAATGAAATTTGGAAGAAAATTTTCGCTGTGTTTTTTAAAATGAACAAAAGCATTACTGACATTCGGTTATTCCCGTAACATTCCGGCCTACTTCGAGTGACTGTTGATCAGGGTAACCTTCAGAAAATTTCTAACTGAACCTTTTCTTTAATCTACAACGGTAGGTTTTTCTCTTTCTACTGTCTATGTTAAGGATATTTTGTCTTGTTTTTAGTCTGGCACTGGTCAGATATTATTCCGTAAAACGCGGCCCTAGCATTGAACTTGCAATTATCAACGAACCACCGTTTTAATGTTGCTGGACTCGTGGATCGATCGTGAACTTTGAACCTGGAGGCTTGCTATGTAAATAATGTAATTAATGATGAATCCTCACCCCAGAAATTCAAAAGAAAAAAATATTGTTCAAACTTTATAAACTGATTTAAATTATTTTTAGATTAAAAAAAGAAACTTTAATCATTTTTTAAATTAAAATAATTATGAAAAGAACAATGAATACAAAATTTCAGAAGCATATCACTTAATGGTTTAACTACTTAACTATGCTTGGTCTGGCACAAAGCCACAATACTAATGAGGATTGAACCCAATAAACTAGCAAGGTATGTAAAACTAGAACGATTTCTCATCGCTCTATGGTGAGCGTGTATTCGCCTATTATTTCTATTACAGTCACAGTACATTTTTGTCTTGCCTTTTGCTAAAGTAAATTAGAAGATTGGCCGCTAGAAAAAGGGACTTTTCCTTCACGCTTTTCCTTCCCTCAGCTACCAGAACAAATGCTTTCCATACCAGACTGTCTTATTTTAAAAACCACGAGAAAGACAAAGAAAGAAAGAACATAAGAGAAAGAGAGAGAGAGGGGGAAAAGAGAGAGAGAAGTGACAGTAAACTTCTTTCATTATTCTTTGTTCCTTCTTTTATTTACTACTAACTTTATGAATGTATATCTTTTGGAAAAGACTTAAAATTAAATCCTGCCATTGATAAAAGCCCCGAAAAAGTTGTCATTACAACATAAAACGCTTGTTTAAAATTATTTTTCTGATTTCACTTTGAATCAATGAACAACGGGAAGAAGAATAATAAAATGTTTAATATTCGATAATCACTCAGTAAAAGCTCCTTATGGCCTTATGTCAGTCTTAGCTTAGTAAATAATTACTAGTGACAGGTAGTTAAGAAAAGCAGTTAAAAAAGAAAATCATTTCATTGTAGTTAATTAATATTCTCAGTGATACGTATCATCTTCAAACATAAATTTTATATTTTATATTATAAGTTTTGGTATTTGTCCATTTTATTATTCTCTTTAGATTTCATCCTGAGATAGGCTGCAATGGCATAGTCACTCCTTTTTTTTATTTATAGGAATTTAGTTTTCAAAACTTAGCAGAACCTTATTGATGTAATTTAAGATATTGATTTTCATTAGCGACTCATGGTCGTTTGAAAGCAAAGTACGCAATTGTCAAATGTTTAGGATAATTCATCTTTATCGCATTCTTAACCATCTCAAAAGTAACAATTGTAGAGAAAAACAAACAATTTTCAAAATATGTACGACGCTCTTGATGAACTCTCAGACTCGTTAATGAGACATTGGACTTGCCCTAATGATCCTCTAGTCTAACTTCTTCAATGCTTTCTCAAAAACTGTTTCATAGCTTCTTGTTACATGTTGTTGTTGCGTGAAACATTTGAGTGTCGGTTATAAGCGCCATCTGTCTTCTTCAAAGATGCTCTTTTGGGATTTTGTTGTTGTGATTATTTGAACAGCAGCAGGGAAGTGGGATGAAGTGGGTAATATGTGTTGCCTTTGTGTTTTGTATAGCGCCAACCTATCTTCTTCCTTGATAAACCCTAACCCTCGTGGAATACAATCATTGTTTCTACGACTTCTTTCTTTAACCCCGCCAATTCTTCTCACAGGATTTATTCAGTGTTTGTTTTCACAGAAGCTGGTCGAATATGGAATGTCAACGTTACCAAAATACTTTGAAGAAGGAATTTGGCTGGGAAATTTTGACTGAAGGCCATCGTGTGTACAAACCTATGAGGTGATTTACTATATGGGTAAGTGTAGTGGGGGAATATGCATGAGTGTATCTATGAGCGTAAGTCTGAATAAAATTCTGCGTTAAATATTTATTTGTAAACGTATATATTCAATACATTTACAAGGCTACAACACTGATAAACCAAGTACGTAATACACTCACTAATACACACATACACCCAAACACAAACACACACGCGCGCTCGCGCGTGTGTGTGTGTGTGTATACGCGCCACCCTCAGATTTTATGATGCAAATAATATTTAAACATTTACATAATAAAAGGCGTAGTGGGGTGTATATATTATAAACAATGTTGCTAAAAAACATTCAATATATACATTATATGGTAAATATACAATGTTAATTTAAGAATATCTTTTTTATTAAAAAAAATTACAGTCAGTTCTTCGGTCGGTTGGGATTTTAATGTACGACTTCAAGGTTGGTCAGAATATCGTAAAGAAATGTATATGATTATTTATTTTCTGAAATGTCATATATATATATATATATATATATATATATGAAGAAATATACTCTTAAGATGTGCTATATTTATGGGATAAAGTGCTCAATATCAGAGATAAAGTGTGTGTAAATATAAAAGTGAACATTGAAGTCAACACTTACAGGCGACAGTCTGTTTCATGCGAGACGCAATCGCCAGGCCACCCTGACGATTGCGCCTAGCATGAAACAGACTATATATATATATATATATATATATATATATATATATATATATATATATATATATATTCAGACATGTTTTGTTAAATATAACAGACAAAGAATGTCTATTATGTTTTATCAGGAGCCGCTCCAACCCTTGTATGTTGGCTTTAATTTCAGGAGAAAATAATGACAAAAACTGTCCAACGTTTCGATATTTCTTTATTGTGTTGTTCATCGGTTAAGGTTTAGGGTTGGTGTTCATGTCATTAGTACTGTACGACAGAGATGTTCACCGTCAAAGCTGGCATCCTGTTTTGTTTACATAGATGTTTGGGATTTTAATGTACGACTTCAAGGTTGGTCAGAATATCGTAAAGAAAGGTATATGATTATTTATTTTTTATAAATGTATATGATTATTTATTTTATGCGACGATAACGGAATACCAGACGCAAGTCGTAAATTTATAACGTTCATCTATGACGTCATATATGACTACGTGAGAGTGAAATGTTATCAACAGAATCACGTGTTTAAATGCATTGGAAGATTTTTTTTTTGTTTTTTTGTTTTGTTTTTCCAACAAGAAATAACATTTATTTGAATTAAGTGTTTTTTTATTTGCTATCTTCTGCCAGTCGCAATAATGGAGAAACCATCGCCAGTGGGACACGCTACAAGAACCACTCCGTTTCCCGAGGCTCGTCCCTTAATGGAGACGCAATACCGCCAACCCTGTAAAGGTACTCCATCGAACAAGGGCCAATAACCCCAGAAGTCACCATTGCCACAGGAGTAAAAATAAATCTGTCCACAAGAGAAGAATATTAAACTTTTTTTTTTATCTCCGCGTCTCGTGCGACAGACCCCGGGTCATCCGCAGACCTAATCAAATTACCAGTCGAAAATGTATTGGCACAGGTCGCATCTCAAATCAATGTCTACCGCCCTTTAAAAGGGAAAATGTTGATCCCACACTGCCGCTTTCCATCACCACGTTCGAGGCCTACGGGTTAGATTTGGGAAGGGAACACATCTGCATCCAGACCTCTTCTAATGATGTTGTTTATTGCTTGGAAAGCGGCCGGCACTACAACGACAGGAGAGAGAATGCAAACCAAACTCATCAATGGAAGCTCCACATCTGCATCTGTGACGCATAATTTGAGCTCAAGACGGATCGCGACACCGAACCGAGTGCACTCATCATGCAGAATGGTACAAGTAGATGAAGATGACTGCGTTGAGAGAGCCTCAAATTAATAAAATTGGCCTCCGATTTGATTTTATTCCAGCTTTTCTGTTTTGATGTGTCTTGTGGAAGAGAAAGTAATTCTTGGACCCAGGGGTTGCATGCTTATTCGAAAGAACTACCCAAAAAATATTGAGACGATCCACCGGATTAATTAATTCACAACTGGGAGAAAGTGAGAAAGTTATGCTGGAAGGGCCAAGTCTGCCGCTGATCGAATGCTTAGGCCTCGGAAACTCAAAGGGAGCTTCGACTGTCTCCAGCCTGTGTCGTCGAAATTAACGTTGCAAATTAACTCCGCGCATTTCTAAATCGTGATATCCATCACGTTTAAGAAATCCTGTTCGAGGTAGCAAGGGGCACTTCGGAGAGTGTACCTCGGCAGCGAAAAACTGTTCTTTAAGAGGAAGAGGGCTGGGTGTGCATCAATTTGTTGCAATTTCTCAGTCATTTGTGTTAGAATGACATGCTTAGTATACAAACACGCACGAATGGTTATTGGAAAGACTGGAGAACCAAGAATGTGTAATTCCTCCTTAGGAGCTATTTTTATATCCTTAAGGATGAGTCTGATATCCCGGATAGCACTCTCGAAATCATCTGCACTATAATTCAAATTGATTATTTCTGAGTTGATCGAGTTAATCCAAGCAGACATAAAGCAGGAATAACTCGTCGGAGGTCACCAGCTACGGCCTCGACGGGTCCTTCCAGCGTTGCATCGTCATGATACTATATGCTGAAAGGAGAGGCAATGGAACGAGCTACCTCGTCACAGCCATCGCAAATAGTAGAGGACCAAGTGGATCAAATTACGGTAGCAGAAGAGATAATATTATCGAAGGTGATCAACATACTTGGATGACTATACGAAAGATGAGCCTGTTGAAATATGAATGGAGTCTGTTGATGGCAAACTTCCAGGCTATGATACCTTCTGATGCTAATGAAAGCGTTTTTATAACCAGTTTTAATAAGATACGTGGGGAAACAGGTGATGCATTCTCGAAAAATAATCTTGTGGCATAAACCGTGGCTTCGCATCCGCCTTGTATGCCTACTCCGAAGTGGACAGGTCGCAATTCATGCCCTATCTTCACAACAACTCTTAATGTTCTTTTTACTGTCTATATGTGTGTGTATTGTTGTGCTATCAACTAATATCTGTCTAATATTATGTACATGACTATGTTTTTCTAAGAAATGCTGTTTAATGGAACTAAGATCAAAAAGGTGACAGGTGAGTCTACGGGATGAACAACACAATAAAGAAATATCCAAACGCTGAACAGTTTTTGTCTTTATTTTCTCCTGAAATTAAATCCAACGTATGAAGCTTGGAATGACACCTGATAAAACATAATAGACAAAGGTATTGTCAGGTGTCGTAAGGGATAAAGATATTGTAAAATAATTGAGTGATGGGAACAAATATTTAGAAATGACGAAGAATTTGAACAGAGATCACAGAACAATTAGAATAAATATGAAAGCATTGGTAATTATTAATGTGTGTGTGTAACGAATGCACGGCCGCAATTTTCGAGGGATTTACACCAAAATTTACATGCACATGCTCCAAGTTAGCGGGAAGGCCAAGACCGACTTTGCATTTCCCAACTCCCATCGATAGTGGAAATAATCGATTTTTTCATGCTTCTACGGCAGTTTTCATGTAGTTTGTGGCTATTTTCTACTGGCCAGAATGAGAGCCTATAGCTGGCTGCCACAAATAGGTAGGAAGATTCTATTGGCCAGCGTGTGAGCCAACAGCTGGCTGACACGAATGTTAACTAGCATGCTAGCATGCAAAAAATCGATAGCTGCATTCGTCACAAGTGGGAAAAATTTAAATCTGCATGGCACTTTACTCCAATTGGATCATTCGCTTGCTTAAACTCAACGTTGATTTTGATTCTGCAGAACTGGGTTAGGTGTGAAAAAGTATTTGTTGTTAACATTCTTTTTTCATTCGGGTTTTTCTAGTTACGAGTCCTTTTTTAAAGCTGATCGTTTTGTGTTCATTTTGTTTAGTTCTTTTTTCGTAACAGATTTAATGTTTAGTATAGAGCTTAGAAAAAATTCGCAGTGTGAGATAGGCAAGAAGTAAGGCATGTAGCAACATCAGCACGGCAAAGGGCACTCCTTTAAAGGCAAGGAAGGGCAAAAAATATTTTAAGTCAAGTGATAGCGATTGCTGTATGAGTCGCACGATTTTTGAATCAAGCACGGGCAACGCCGGGCCATGCTGCTAGTTTATACATATAATACTGTATGTAAATTGAGAGGTCTGCAGCCTAATCATAAAAAATACGTTTTTTAACAAATATTTTTTCAACATAATTTTCTTTGTCAGTCAACCAATTTCATTGTTTTCGATTATTAAGTGCATAGCTCTAAATTTAAACAGTGAAATTTTCAGCTCAGAATTTGATTAATAATCCGGTGTCAGGCTATGGACTTATTGATAACGGAAAGGGTTAATTTTACACAGAAATATTCATTTTTCAACATAACCAACTTTATCACTATTTCAACAAAGTTACACGTATCTCATTGACCGCATAACGGCATTTTATCATCCCATTACTAATAATGCTTTTCTTCAAAACCTTCATTAAGCAATGGTAATATCATCAGTCAATTTAACTGTCCTTGGAAGCATTGTTGCCCAGAACATTAAATCACTATATTGGGCATAAAACTACTACCATATCCTGGAGATTAATTAGTGGATTGTCTTGTCACAGTTTTTATATTAATGAGCATGGACTGCCAAATACTGATATTTGTATATGTATACGACAAAATACTTATAAGTAATACTCGTATATTGTATAATATTAATTGTAAAAAAAATGCTCAGAGATTTGTATAGGCCAATAAACTGTATTCTAATCTTGCAAGCTGTTGTTAGTTGAATAAACAGTATATAAAGCCATGCAGCAAACTCAGATATTGAAAGAAAACTTATTTTACTTCAGTGTTAATTATTCGGTTGGAACAACAGTTCGTAGCCTTTTTAGGTGAATTTCAAAGACAATATTCAGATATTTGGACAAATATTTAAGGAAGCGTATATATGCAATTTGGCATCTTTAAAGTAGTTCTCATGATTTCATCAGCCCAGAGATTGGCATCTTTCTGGCCGATGAATTGGTCTAAGTGTTTTACAGGCTTCTAGTAAACAGATTTTTCCCATTAAGATAAGTTTGGATTTAGCGAAATAAGTAGT
The DNA here is from genome assembly GCA_963932145.1 of Acanthosepion lycidas. Classification (NCBI taxonomy): domain Eukaryota; kingdom Metazoa; phylum Mollusca; class Cephalopoda; order Sepiida; family Sepiidae; genus Acanthosepion; species Acanthosepion lycidas. Next base: position 159,153,814 of record OZ010571.1, read on the forward strand.
AATTAGAAGAGGTAAAGTCCTGTGAGTACAGCGTGTATAGTTGGACATTCCATCAGTATCAATTGCTACTGGGTCGCCAAAGAAATATAAAGTCAGATTTAAAACAATACCCGTCTGACTGGCCAAGTCTGGATGCTTTTCATCAATTGGTGTCATAGGAAAAGTAATTGGCTGAATAAAATGTTTGAATTTGCGAAAGGAGATTGTAATACACGCAATGCCCTGCCAATCCCACCAGATACACAGCATCACCTTTCTCGGGTACAGAATGTTTTTTGGTGTGATTAAAGGTGGTTCATTTCGTTTGTCTCAAGACGTTTTTCGCCCTACATTGTTGTAAACTATCCATTTTTCATCGTCTGTTATAGTTCTTTTAAAATATGTATCTTTTTTGCTACTTTTGAGTAGAGAATCTCAGATGGAAATGCGACTCATTATCCTTCCCCCCGTTAAATCGTGAGGTATCCAGACATCAGAGTTATTCCTATATGTGAGTGTTATCAAATGTTTCACAACGTGGAGTATCTCAGCGATGTCCCGTGTGGCGTGGGATATTTTTACTAGCCTTTCGATTTGGTTATCATCAACGACTGCAGACCTGCCGCAATATTCTCGGTCTTCCAGATGAATAAAGAAAACTAGCATTCTCAGCTATGGCACCGCCTCCATAAACGGCACATATTTCTTTTGCTATTTATACAGAATTTTGTTTCCTTTTTAAAAATAAAAGAACATCGAATGACGGAAATGCATCTCATTTTTCTCCATTTTCAATTTTAACTAAAAACATTTCAAATTCGTAGTTCACTTACGAATCATACCTTTCAGCATATATATGTATGTCACTAATTTTAGCCACTTGCGAAACAATCACTTATTCAAACAACACCTATTGGAAAACGCTACAAACTTTTGTTTCAACACAATATTTAAATCATTTGTGCTTTAAATTCAAATGTCAAATGTAACTTCAGGTCATCTCTCCCTTATCATCTAAACTCTGCATTAGACCTGGTTTTGTTGAACAAAAAGAAACAGGCTCATAACCGAAAAAATATATTGGGTTTCAATCATTAACTATCACTTGATAGATTATTATTATCATTTCTCAATCGATGATTATTAGTAATTGTACCAAAAGTGATGTAGGCAAAAAGTTTTTATTTTGAACAATCAACCTTCTTAGATGTAAAACTTCTCGACCACACCAGATCCATTTAGTATTGTTTATGTAAAATCTCTTGTTTATACCAAAAGGGATTTAAATACATTTACACGCGCTTGTGTCACCTCCGCCTAATTAGAGATACAGGATTCTAGAAATATAAGTCTCTAGATATAAATGTCTCTAGATATAAGTCTCTAGACACACATCATTCAAATAATTGTGTTCAGGGCTGATAATTTACAATACTTGTTTAGGGCTAAAACAGAAAGGGTTTATAATACTTGTTCAGGGATAATAGCTCCTAATGTTTGCACATTGCTTGCACGTCTTCATAGATCATAATACTTGTTCGGGTGGATAGCTCGGTGCTAAAAATAACACAGTGGTCATATAGAAGTCAACGGACACATTCTATGGGTCAGTCGAGTGCGTTGTCCAGATTATCAATATCAATGCTCAAACAACAATAAGCACAATTATTTCATGGATTTTACAAGACGAGGCGAGACCTTTTTTCACATTGGCTAATTTTGCAGTCGTATCACTTTTATTAGATAAAATGTTTCGTGTGTATCATAGATTTTTCGAATAAGGAAGTTGATGCGTATTGTTAGTCTCTTTGTCATGGATCCTTATTTTGACAGAATAAAATAAATTTCTGTACAGAGAGAAAATATTCCGATATTTTTTACAAGACAAAATCGTTTGAATGAATCAAACTGAGCGTGAGTACGAGAAATAAAAGACGCCATGATTTCGAAAGTTAGTTTCGAAAAATTACTTTCTCTTCGCATAAATAAATATATACATAACGAATTAAATTGTGAAGTACAATGATCATCTAAAAGTTATTCTTCATAATATAAATCGTTGAAAAGATAGATATTACTGTAATAGTTGTTAATGTTGCACCCATCGAGCAGAATCAAATAGATGAATAAACTGTGGCAGATCAAGTAAGTCAACATTCATAGGGAAAGGCACTGTTGTATGAGGTAAAAATGCGAACGGGTGCCTACAAAATAAAAAAAACAGTTTGTGTGTGTCCAATCTGCCTATGAATAATATAAATCTGTAAGAAATGAAGCTGAAACAGTAATGACCCGGGCGATGCCTTGTAACATTGCTGGGTGTTCAGTAATCCTAATAATCATATTTATTGTTCTCTGTTCACAGTGTTATATCTTTTTGTCTTCATAAATAACTATGTTGCTTATATTTATTTTTGCTTTTTTTTTTTCTACTATGTCCGCAATAGCGGCGCTTCTCTGTTCCGACGTTCTCTCAAAAGATTTCTAAACCAGGTTGGATTTCAGCAAATTTAGTTTGTTTACGACAAAAGGTACACTTTTGCTTCTTTTCTTATCTACTTGACAAATGTTTTGCTGGTCTATGGAACGAATATCGCGCCCTCCTTCATTTCTATCGTGATTCTTAATTACTGTTCAGTCGAGTATTTATATCAGGAATTAGCTAAATGTACACACACACATATATATATGTGTGTGTGTAAATATAAATAAATATATATATATATATAATTATTTATATATTATATGCGCGGTACTTATTAGAAAGCACTCGATATCAGAGATAGAGCTAACATATTTGGTTGGATTGATGTGAGTTTGTGATCCAGGGTCACAAACTCACATCAATCCAACCAAATATATATATATATATATATATATATATATATATATATATATATATATATATATATATCAAGTATATAATATAATTTAGAATGAAAGAGAAGGAGGATTGAAGTGGAATCTATGAAAATTAAAAACTTTCTCTTCCTCAGCGCCGCAACAAAAACGCTTCCATGTTACTTGCTTTGATTTTCCCCAAAATCTTGACCATCGAGAGAGATAGCTGCCAAAATCAATGATTCTCATTGTTTTCCTTAAACCTATTTGATGGACTGATACATTTATGGGGTATCTGGTCTGCTTCGATATATATATATATATATATATATATATATATATATATATATATATATAGAGAGAGAGAGAGAGAGAGAGGTGGGAGAAAATACGAAATAGTAACAGTAGTTTCTCAACAATGCTACGATGTATATGTTGTGGAGTAATCAATATAGGTATGTGCTTATTTTTTCTGTATATATGTGTGGTGTTTGTTTTTTCGGAATATATACTGATTATAACATGCATGTCTGAGAAATTTTAGAAAGAAAATTATATGTATATATACTCTGAAAATATATAAACAATGTCAGATTTTATAATGCAAGTCAATGTTTTCATGATAAAATTTGTATGAACCATTTGACGCTGGTTAAATTTACAGGAAATATTTATATGAACAGAGCTTAGCCTTATTAAGCAGATTGATAATCATTTGCTTTGCGTGTTTTAGGTTTTATTATGCAAGCAGACTAAATGCATCGTATAAGTTTTATTTGGAAATTTATAAAAAATAAAGCAAAGAAATATGTATTCGTAAAATAAGTAAAAAGAAATCTTTTATTTTTCGTCTGTTATAATCACTATTGCCATTATAATATCTGATAAAAATCAAATTCATCAAGTGTTGCTGCATGAAGTTGAAGGATTATTTCCCATGTTAGAATTTAACAAAAATTAAAAAGTAAATATAAAAAAAAATCCCCTTTGGCATTATCATATGTTAACTTTCCAATTTTTGTCGGAATTGTCACGATGATGAATTATTATTATAAGCTCTGCTGTTCGGATTAGCATTCTTACCTTGGTTGTTATACTAACAAACATTTTGGTCGTCGTATCGTACGGTCTTCTTTAGCTGTCTGTCTTTGTACGCGGTAACCTTGGAATTTCGAATCGAAATCTACACGGTAGATTATTTTCATTTTGCTTTTCATGTTAAGGGGAGATAACTCGAATCACTTGATAACAGTATTATTCATCGCCTTTGTCACATGTATTAATGTTTGTTATTGGTTGTTAATCTGGTAACCTATCAGTGATGAATTCAAAACCTGGTTCAGTAGCAGAAATGGACAGCCAGCTGTGGACTTCAGATAGGGTGTAATCATTTTTAGGTATTTCATTTTGGGATTTAAAGCTGATTGTTTTTTTGACACAGTATATTTTGCTTCATTAACGAGATCCACTAACCTTTGGGAAGATCATTTCGTTCTCTTGTTCGATACCATAAAACATAGCAAATCTTATAGACACGAACTAAGTTGGAATTGATTAATTTGTTAGTCGCTTGGATACAAATCTTAGATGCAAAAAGAAAATACCGAAACTGGTTTGAAATATTTCCCAAGTCTTACGTATTTGCCCATTCGCCATAAACCGATTCATTACTGTAAATGTTTTTTGTAGTAAAATAAATATTTTAACGGCAATTGTTCTGATAAGCTTTCCTCTTTGATACCGCGGCTTTACGAATTTAAACGCAATACTAGATTGGCAGATAGGTCTCATCATTTTTCAGTTGAAATTAGCAGATGTAAATGTAAGTTCGATACTAACAGTTTCTTCTCTTACACTTTGAGCTTTTTTAATTCTCTTCCGGTTTCTTGTTTTCCAGTTTTATCTTCCAAATTCAAATGCGATGTCAATCGTCATCTTCTGTTCCTTTAATGCAGTTTCTTTTATTGTCTTCTTCTTAATGATTTTCTCTCAAAATTTCATGATAAATCAGTAGAAATTGCTGTATGTAATCTGGCATAAGGCCACAACTATAGAGCACACATTGAGAATCACTATAGTATTCTATTGCCCATATATATATATATATATATATATATATATATATATATATATATAATGTCCATCTGCCTGTGCAATGAGAAACATTTCACGCTGAAATTCGAATCGGAAATAATAGGCGTATTTTGTCTTCAACTCACGTGGCTGCAAAATATTCATGAAGTCATCCAGAAAAGAGATTAGAGAAGCAAAAACAAACTCATTTATTTGCTTTCATTCTCATTAACAAGAAAAAGCAATTTTTGATTGTCTAACTTCATTCGTCGAAAGTCAAATGAAAGACAAAACAAATCTAATTCTTTTCACAAGGGTTTTTAATGGAGATTTTATGGAGGCTTAATTTGATTTTATGGGGTATACTTTTGAAAGGTGGTAGGAATGTTTTTGTTCTTTTTAATTTGCTCTTTGTAAAGAATAAAGACTGCCTTCAAAAACAAAACAAATTTAAAATTTTACACGGGATATTTTCAACATGAATTTAACGTAATGAAGATTGCAAAGCAAAGGAACTGGAAATATCGATCTTGTATAGACAAAATAAAAAGTGTAAAATGCACAGATAACGTCTATATCGAAGAATAAGAATTTTCCCAACCCGCCTCGCGTTTCTTTTCAAAGAAATAAAAGTATAAGACAAATTTTAACAAATGTAAACGTCCACACTTAAAACAACATTGGAGATCATTGTATTCCCAAAACCATTCATAGAAAAGGAAAATCCTGTGCGTTTCTGCAGAGGATGTCAATTGTGTCAATTCCCGTATAATATACGCCGCCAATGTACCAAAAATGACTTGATTTATGTGGGTTGCACAACTGAAAAATGAAATAAAAGATTCAATGGCCACAGGTACGATGTCAAACACAATAAGGTGACATCATCAGAGATTGCAGAATGTTTTGTTACAAACGACTCTCATTTCGACAAGCATCTTAAGGTACATATTCTGAAAAAATATGTAGTATCTATCGAGCTTTCGACCCTTAAAATGCATGAGGATGGTTACGTAAGCAAATTATTAACTTTCCGACCCGGGAGAATAAACAAAATGACAGGAGAGTTCCATAAGATTTATACTAAACTGTCTGAATAATTCCTCTTAGTAACTAACGGAAAATTCCAAGATCAACATACATGTTTCAGTTTCATTCGTTTTGATGCGTTTATCATCAGTATAGCCGTTTTTTCATTACAAGACAAGCAACGTTTACAAGTCTACTTTTTTGTAGATTTATATATTTCTTCTATTATTTGTCTTTCAAATATTTTTAACAAAGAAAATTTATCTCATATATTTGATGATAATTTTATACTTTTATTCTTTTCTTATTTATTTATTGATTTCCATTATTATCATTTAAAATATATATAATAATAATTCTTAAAGTCGTACTTTTGATGACGAACTGTTTACTCCGACATCTAGTGTAAAAAATTTGTTTATATATATATATATATATATATATATATATATATATATATACACTTTTCATATATATATGTGTGTATGTGTGTTTGCCAGAGTAGCACAAATAGTAAAATATTTGTTAAAACTGAACGTATTAAAAGTGCTCAATACAAAGTCGGAAGAAAAGACACGCAGAGCTGTTTAATATTTAAAACGGATAAAAGCTGACCAGGATGGGGTGCGATTATGCCACCTTCTTTTGAATTGGCCCCCAGTTCAACCGATGTATTTTTTGCTGCTACTATTTTCACCTTCCACTTCGGCACAATATACAACCCGTTCAGTACGGCATAATCCAATTAAAGAACAGTTCATTTTTGCCCTGCAATTGCATAAGTTCGTATTCTCGCCTTTCACGTCATTTTGTAGTTTTAAATTTCAAAGTGGAAGGTGAAAATGGTAGCACAAAAAATACATCGGGTTTACTGAGGGCCAGTTCAAGAGGAGGTGGTACAATCACGTCTCATCTTTTAGAAATCCAGAACATAGGTACAGCACGAAGCTAGGAAGCTACTATTAGAAGTTTAGGGAGAGAAATAGCAAACGTTCAAGCATTAAATGAAGCATTTTAAGAAATTTAAAGACTAATATAATATTCGTGATTACATATAGGCTATGCTAAGAAGAGAAACTGGATATGGCAACATATAAAAACAGCAATGAATTGCTCAACAGGAGGTCAGAGATCATGACCAAATGCAGGCATTTTAAGAAATTCAGCTTCAGGTTTTTTAAACACAGTTAAAATTAGAATTTTTTCTTCTGCCCACCCCCACTGCTACCGATTTCAAAAGTGCTTAAGTTGTTAATCTCCGTGTAGTTGATTTGCTGAACAAACCACCTAAAGAGATCATAGAGGTCGAAGCCGCGGTAGTGTGCTTTGGTCATCTTTCATCCTTTGAAAAACAAATATCAGAGATAGAGCGTGTCTAAATATAAAAGTGAACATTGAAGTCAACACTTAGAGGCCTGACGATTGCGTCTAGCATGAAACAGCCTGTTGCCTCTAAGTGTTGGCTTCAATGTTCACTTATATATATATATATATATATATATATATATATATATATATATATATTAAAAAGATTACAACCAAAAACGTTTGCGGCACCTCTCTTCTCTTCTTTTTAATATACATACTTTTCTCTCGTTGGAAACATTACAACCTCTTTCTTTTATATATATATATATATATATATATATATATATATATATATATATATATATATATATATATACACGTCGAGCAAGTGGAATTCGTCAGCCTGGGTGGGTAGACTGAACTGAATTTAAACCTCTGCTGCCTTGCAGTCGTACCCAATTATGAGAAATGTTTCGGGAGGAGAAATCCGGAGCTGGATTCCCTAAGACAGTCCGTTGTTATGCTCACCTTCGTTCTGGCAATTCTTGCAACGAGGCTGATGCTGGACTCTACCTTTCCCTTGAACAACATCGGCGACTTGGAGAAATGGAAACGTACTACATGGGCAACTGACGGTTTCTCATAAATATCTGTCCTTGCAGAGTGCATTCCAGCGTCGCCTCACTACGACAGCAACAGTCTACTGATGGAAGGATTCCGAAGATCTTTCTGTACGGGCAAGAGAGCACGAGGGCGACCTCATCTTCGCTTCAAGGACGTCAAAAAAAAACTGGTGTGATGACGTCGCCGAAGATCGCTCACGCTGGAGACGTGATTTACATCGAGGACCGGAAGGAGGAGAGAAAAATAAGAGGCTTGCCACCGGGAAGAAGCGTGTTCGAAGAAAAGAAAGCAACACGTCGTCATTTCGGGAGAGCGTTTCACATGTATTCGTTGCAATGAAGACTGTCACTTCCGTGTGGGCCTGTACAGTCATAACAGATGCTGCATCGCCATCAGCAGCTGAGGTATAACTTTTTGGGCCCTGATCTATGGTCTCTGGAGACAGACGGATGCCACAAACGCATATTTTTATACTTGAAAAACATTTTCTAAATATAACTTGAAGAAAACAAAGATACTCTCGAAATATTGTTTAACATTTTCAATAACTGTGCTTTTTTCTTTTCTTTTGCTTTTCTCTTAAGTGTGTTATTATTTTTATTATTATTATTATTATTATTATTATTATTATTCGTAGTAGTAGTAGTAGTAGTAGTAGTAGTAGTAGTAGTAGTAGTAGTATAACTTGTTATTATTACTATTATGTCATTTTTTTTATTTCTTTTTTATATACATTTCCTTCTGGGTCCCAAACAGAGACCTAAGGTCAGAAATGGTATCATGACATTTTACACTGGTCATTTTTGTAAAAAAAAAAAAAAAAAAAAAAAAAGAGCTAAGATCACATACATTTTATATAGATAAAGCTCTTTGTAATATATGAGCTGTTCTTATGAGTACATTTTTTTTGTGTTTCTTTAAGGCATGGACTTTCAGGAATCCCTTCAATGAGTCTATCGGAACCTATTCTAATCAATCTGAGGGCTCCAACTACAACTGGAGTTGTTGATGTCCTCATGTACCACATTTTTGAGATTTCCACTTCAAGGTCCTTCTATTCTGATAGTTTTTTTAAGATCTTCATTACAAATTGCAGGGATTGCCATATCAATAAGAAAGCACATTCTCTTCTTGTGGTCTCTGATCGCGATGTCTAGTCGATTAGCTTTAATTGTTCTGTGTTTATTGTAAAGTCCCATAAAATTGTTACAGGTCACAGTCTCTGTAAACGGGTCTGGGTGATGTTCATATCAGTTTCTTGCAGTTTTCTTTCCGTAAAAGTTGCGTATTTTCCAATGCAGATATTGCTTCACTCTATCGAGTATAAAATTCAGTGCGTGCCAATACCGTACAACCTGATTCAAGACGGTCAATTGTTTCCGGATATTTATCATAAAATCTGCATTTCGGGTTATCAAAATTTTACAGTATGTGTGCTTGGTAATTTCTAGTTACCATGAAGAATACAACCTTCCGCTCGCGCAAGTTGAAGTTTAACAGATTTGATAGATTTTTTTTTTATTATTCAACGTAATCAAAAGTGAAAGTTACGGAAATGAATTAAGACGATGACAATTTGATATCAGACTTTGAATCAAGTGAAAAATTCATCAACTCCTTTAGTATCTGTCTATATTTCTGAGATGAGGTATTATGTACATTATTTACATTATTCGGACTCTTGTCCTCATCTTTGTCGCCATATTTATTACAACGTTTCGGCCTTTCAGTATCTGTCTATATTTCAGAGATGAGGTATCATGTACACTATTTACATTATTCCGACTATTGTCCTCATCTTTGTCGCCATATTTATTACAACGTTTCGGCCGTTATACGCTCCGGCCTTCTTCAGTTGGTTGGAATGTCGAACTGAACCCTCTATTTCGCTAACTGGGGTAGACTAGTTCGAATAATGTAAATAATGTATCTTCGTTTGAATTCTTAATAAAAGGGGACGTCAAACATAGAATTGAAGCCTTTTGAGGCTCGAGACAAAAATAAGTGAATAAAATAGTTTCGACTCATATTTTTAGACAGTTACCTACAACTTAGGTTAAATATTTAATCTAAGATGCAAAGAAAATCAAGAATAATATGTATAAGAACAGCCGAAAATCTTTTGGAAGAGAAAAGCAACTTACACAAAATATAATTTAACACCAGAAAATGTACAAATGGCAAAATAAATGTAATAAATTTAGAATACTAATTTTTTAAGCTGAAGAAAATATACAAAAATGAAGAAAAAATAAATAAATAAATAAGTAAAATAATAAACGATAAATAAAAATAATGAAAAACACTCGAGGTCAGGTGTATTAATAATGGTTTTCTACTTCCTTTTTCTTTTCTAAGCTATATATATATATATATATATATATATATATATATACCAGATATATCAGGAGTTATATTTTCCAGTTTCTTTTTGAATTTGTAAGTCTGATTCCAATGTAATAAATTATATCCATGGAATATTAGTGTTTGAGCCTTTTTATATTATATTATATTTTGATATATATATATATATATATATATATATATATATATATATATATGTGTGTGTGTGTGTGTGTGTGTGTGTGTGTGTGTATGTAATATTGCAATGTTTTACCGTCTATTCAGTATAATTAGCAACCTATATAGTTGTTTCCACAGTTTTAACTTGACCTATATCCCATTTAAAAAGCTTCCTGAATATATTAATTTTTTTTTAATTTTAAAAAAAATCCGTTCTGATAAATTTATGTCTACTTCAACAACTCGGCAAATCATACTTGGCTACACCATTAATACTTTTGTCGCGGTAATTGTTTCCTCGTATCGTTGAATGACATAAGCATCAGTTTTCTTGACATGTAAAAAACGAATCCCACGTATACTTAGACATACCAATAAGTACATATTTTATTCTGGCCTTATGCCGACCACTTTAACTTACGAAAAGAGGTAAGATTTGTTTCCCTAATAAATCATTTTTATCGTTAGTTATCTATCATCGACTGAAGAAGTACCATCTTAGTACTGAAACATGAATGTTTTTGTGTAACGATGTAAAATGTTTTTATTGTAATTTATTATAATAGAATACATATATATAAGAATACATATATCCAAGGACGAATATTTTCTATGAAAATTTCTCGGACATTCAGGCCGGTAAATGTTATTTAATACTGTTTATTATAAACAGAGCATTTACTTAAATACTTGTATCTATAAAAAGAACGTTAAACATAAAAATGTCTTTAATAAATAAATTGTCGGACTTTGTCCATTTCGTAATATATATATATATATATATATATATATATATATATATATATATATATATTGCGCACACATTGTCTGAATGCTAGTTTAAGGTATAAAAATGATAATCGCCATGTAGTTTTGATTTCTATATCTGCACCATTCATAAATATATATATATATATATATATATATATATATATATATATATATATATATATATATATATATCCACCTGAAGATTACTATAGCGGCATGAAATCCCGCGTAGTAGACGTCATAACATAAAGTATTTTACTATTATTTAATAGTAACTATAATAATATATATATTATATATCAGGTTTATACAAAATTTTGCACTGTTTTATTTTTATTCAAAAAATCTATTAAACTAAAATAATCTAAAATCAAAAATATTTTTTTAAAAAATAAAACCCTCCTGGGAAATTTTGCACACACTAGTTATATATAATGGTGAACAATAAAATTTCAATACTGTAAAGGAGCTTGTTGATTTTGATGTGCATATTCGGTCGTAATAGATATTCTAATGAAATTCAGTGCACTGTCTGTTTTAAGGTCAGACTGTTATGCATTCTGCCATAAGATGTGATAAAACAGTACAAGCAGGTGTCATACCACAGTGACGCACACGGAGTTGTTTGAGACCGGAATTTTGGGTGTTTAAATTCAATGTACTCAGAGATGACACCATGGTTGCTTTCGATGTTAGCAACAGTAGTCAAATGAACATTACTACATCCAGCACAAAATCATAATGATAGGCTAAACGACTTTTATAGCAACGAACAGATCAAACCTGACCCCCTGGAGTATCAGACGGACTGTTTGAAGTAGTTTGCTGTTAGACATGCATAAAGATCATGACCCTGCCGAATGTGCCTCAAATGGCGCTTTTTAGTGTCCAGTTATGAGAATAGAGGCTTATAATTCATGTTATTATGACACGTACATCTATTTTGAGACATTTTCCATTATTTTTCGCTCGCATTTTGGTGTTTCCTGCGCAGTATCTTGCCTACATCCAGAACCTGTTCTGCAGTCGTTTTTGAAACAGGAAAGGCAATATGCTGTACCAACCAGCCGACACGATGACACAACTAATCCACATCGAAGTTCCAAATTGGGTAAATAGAAAAAATATTGTTTAGCATGAAATTCTCTCCAGGAGAGAAACTTTCGCCCGAAGATAACCGGATAATGACCTGTTCGTTATTTTTTTTTTTCAATGAAAACTGAACCAAAAACTCTAATGAGATATGCTTTTGGGCTGTCTAATAGAGTTTTGATAATCCAGGACTTTACCCTGATCCCTGACTCGCAAAGAACTATATGCACTTACTTTCAATCAGTATCAAATGTTTTCTTTGCATATGAATGTCATGAGATAATTTTGGAAAAAGTTTGTTTTGGTGCAAGGCCATGGTTATTGAGTTCTTAGTAACAAAACAAATCCACTTGAGATAATTTACTAGAATAAAGAGTTAACCATCGTTCCATGTACTGAATATATATATTTGTCGGAAAAAGCAAACTTTGGATTAAAAAGTGACATTCTGAAAGCGGCCAGATTGGAATGTTCTTATTATTTGATTAAGTCTCAATAATTTCAATAATGTTGTTTACGATTAACTGTCTGGCTAGTTACTATCAAAAGCAACTCAAGTTAAGATGAAAGAACGCCTAGCAAAAAATGAATAATGGTTGACAAGGTTTTATCCAATAAAAACACTTAATATTACTACTAATATAACTAGTGTAGATAGAGAAGCAAGAAAATGTCTTTTGAAGTTTATAAGAAGTTTATAAGAGATTTTTTATTAGCTGTCAAGATTAAAACTAATGTGAAATGTTTGAATTATTGGCCTTTTGATTCTATTAACACAATGAGTGTAGTCCACTCTTTATATTTGTTAATGAATTGACTTATTTATTAAATTAAGAATAAATAAACATAATTGTGTGCATGGACAATTATATCATCAACAGGATCAAAAATTGGAATTTTACTGCTGAACAAATCTTTTCCCCAAATCCCTTCCTAATAACGGTAAGTGTGTTATTCTCTGTAAAATCCGAGTTCATATCTTTTCCCATCTTCTGCCTGGTTTTGCTATACTTCATTCATTATTTATTGTGCACCTTTAAACAAAGTTTTTGCTTCATCTTTTATCCTTTATTCTTTGCTATGTTCACTGCTTATTTTTACATCTTTAACGCTATTGACTTTCTCAGTAATTCGGCCGTCGCTTTCATTATTTGTTTCCTTAATTGTTTTTTTCCCAACTTCCGGTTTTTGAAGGAGCGTATGAATTTTATTTATTCTTGTTTTGTGGCTTTCTTACAAGTTCACTGATATTGCGTCCATTTCATTTCTCTTTCCTTTTCTACATTTTCCTAAATAAAATTCCATCTTTACTTTTCCAAACTTTTGGAACTTTTCGTTGAAGTCGTTAATTAAAATGTTGTAATTCGAATCACCTTTTTTATCCTATAACCTTACTAATGTCATCACAGAAATCTACCTTTTCCTCACCCTAAAACATTTGAATTTGGTGCATACACATGGATTCTCTTTAGAGTTTATTTATGCACACTCTAATTGCAACACAAGTTAATCCATCAGATATTCAACATTGTCCGCAAAGATATTATTAACTAAAAATTCTACGTTATTAAATTTCACATTTTCCTTTTTTCACTTATAATAAGAGATAGATAGATAGATAGATAGATAGATAGATAGATAGATATGAACAGATTGAGATAGATATGAACAGGCTGAGATAGATTTTTAGTAGAGTATGGATAAACAATGTACTATGAAAAGAAATCAGTTGCATTTACGTGTGTTAATCAAGAGTGTATTACACACAAGTAGGTTTGAGGAATTGCTTTCATTCCCCCGGTTATCTCTCTCTCTCCCCCCTCTCTCTCTCTCTCTCCTTCTCTCCCTCTCATACACATACACACAGAAACACAAATACACACACACAACCCGAATAGCTGTAGGTATCTGACGCAATCAATTCTTCCATGTTGTTCTGGGCAAGTATTTTCTCAATCATCCTAATTGTGCATAATTCAACTAATTCCAGTTACTTTTCAACTTTTGTAGGTAATTGTCATTATCTTAAAATAGGTGACACTAAATACTTCTTACTGTCTTTCGTTCAGTTTGAAATGTTCAGCGCAAATAAAAGTTTCGACAGAAAAATTATGACCACAATATTTCCATGTTTTTGCCTTCAATTTTCCAAAACAGATTCCAAAAATGATGCTTCGTATAATTTTTGTTGCAATTAATTCAACTACTTCAAAATCATTTCATTCGACAAGATGGAAAGGGAAGAGGAACTCAATTTTAAAAACAAAAACCTCTTTTCCATGAAGAAAATGAATTTGTAAAAAGCAGTAACAGGCATGTTCCTGCAAATAAACAATGGAATAAAGTGTCTTTGATAGAAATGTTACACTAAGGAGTTCATCGTATTATCTTCAAAATATCTCCAGTATTCAGATGTTTATAAAAAAAATTTTAAAATCCGGCATTTTTTATTTAAATAGATTTTAAATAACTAGAATCCGACATAATCAATGTTCGATTATAAAGCAAGAAGCTGGTTTTCTTTTTTTTTCCTTAATTCGATGTTAATTTTAATCGCCTACACTGCAAAAGAGACTCAAATTCATTTCCGAAATCTCTATATAGCTAATGTAAAAGATTTTTACTAATTGTATTTTATATGGAATGCGGATCATTTGTACTTACCGTTAAGCTCAACCTTGAAATTACAAGTTCAAAGAATGACGGTTTCGACAATGTTCCGCAGAAGTTTTTAAATATTTTATTAATTCAAGTACAACTCAAATTTTTAGAATGTAGAATTTACGTTATTTTTATGAATGTACTTGATAAATTGCTTCAGATCTGTCACGCCTGCTCGATTGATATATATATTTGGATGCATCTTCATTTACAAGAATGTTTTGTCCCGCGTAAAAACGTAACAAGCAGCAAAATGGAGCCTTCAGTTTACTGCTATAACTATTAGGCCATATCTGAAAATTTATTTTTTTCAGACTTACACACTCCGATCCAAATTCAATGATGAAAATTGCAAAAAGTAAAAATGGGCGTGTTTGAGGGTAGAGGAAATGGAAGTCAATTTGAACTTTGCTTCGAAAATTGGTGGGTGGGGGTGCAATTAAAGGGAGAATGAGGGAGAAAGCTCAAGAAACGAAATAAAGAAAAAAAATGTGTTGTTTTTTTCTTCAGATTACTGAATATTTGAGATAATTGTTTCTTTTTTTTGTTTTTTTTTTTTGTTTTTTGTTTTTTTTTTTCAACGATTAATTTGTTAGGTATAAAGATATCAGACATTTATGAGGAGTTGATGTTAATGAAGAAGAGGATATCGATCCAATCGAAATTCTTATTAATGCTGACGTCTAAATATAACAAGTCGATACAATATACATACACACGGAGACACACACACACATATTCCTTATAAGTATATACATATATATTTCATTCAAATTTCCTACAAATCCCTTTTCCTTCATATATATATATATATATATATATATATATATAGATAGATAGATAGATAGATAGATAGATAGATAGATAGATAGATATAACAAAGTCCTTAATTATGTAATTTATGTAATATATATATATATATATATATATATATATATATATATATATATATATATATATATATATTAATTCATTTTATAAAAATATCAAAATTTGGAAGATGCGACATGTATCGATGCGCATATGCAACTTTGCTTGATATTGTATAGCTTATTTGGCTATACACACAAACACCCCCAAAACGCACACACACACACAGATAGATAGATAGATAGATAGATAGATAGATAGATAGATAGATAGATAGATAGATAGATAGATATCCTTACATCCGCACACGGCATACACATAAGTATACAGAAAGAAGATGTGATTGCCGCGATAGCTATGAACAGACTGGGATAGATAGATAGATAGATAGATAGATAGATAGATAGATAGATAGATAGATAGATAGAAAGAAAGAGACTGAGATAGGTGTGCTTTTAACTCTGAACAAAGTACCAAAATTTTTTAGATTTAAGGAGGAAATAATAAATGCAACTCACAATTTCGATCTTTATAAAGCAACTTAGGTACAGACATAGACACATAGACACCTATAGACATAGTCACGTTTCCACGTCACATATACTCACACAGACGGGGAAAAATAACTTTTCTGAGATTTTGTTTACGACTGGGAATCGGGTGCTACAAAATGGCGTAGCCGAAGTTGAGTGACTGCTCCATTTTGCCAAAAAAGAACTCCTCTTTCTTTCTTGTCTCCTGGCCAGCCAGGCGTGGCTTCCTATCATATTATTCTTCCATCCTCAACCCCACACAAAGATGTATGGCCTCTTGATATTTGCTAGCCCTGCTTGGTCTGTTCGATATTTTGGGCCGAGGGAGAAAAAAGTGCAACGATTTTGTCCAACAATACCGCGAGGCGGCGTTAGTAACAATAAGGACCCCGGCTACACCAGCTTTGGGCCCTCGAGTGTGAATTTCAGAAGCAACGGTTGGTTCGGCCGTGTGAAATCTGTCTGAGACTGTTGGCTCAAATCTTCGATCTCAAAGCCTACATTTGAAAATGTTCCATTTATCTTCTGTCTAAAGAAGATTCGCATTCTAAAGGCAAAGCTCAATGGTTAGTGCGCTAAAAGAACGCATGGATTGTGCGATTCCAATATGAATGGCATATTTCCTTTTCAGCAAGATCACTTACTTTCATTGCATCGGTTCTCAAAAACTTTATCATTGTGTTTAACAACAAAATAAGAAATAAATCACCAAAATGATTTCTACGAATTTTTCTATTTATTATTAAGATTTGAATTCATTGCCCTTAAATAGTAAAACATCTTTCCGTTAAAGAAATGTAAAACTAAATGACTGATTTCCAAGTGACATCTATACTACATTCAAAGTATATGCTGATGTGCCCTTCAGCGTTTGTAGCAATTTTATCATTAACTAAATTAAATATCAATGTTCCATCTCGTTAGAGTATTGGACTAGGGATTTAAAGTTGTAGAATATTCTAAGCTAAGACAAATCTGTGTTCGAAGAAAATCATTTGTAAAACTGAATTTCGTTGAAAACAAGACAAATATTCATCGATGGCAACAATTAGTTTCTGTCGGTCATGAAAGTAGTGAGTTCAAAAGAGAGGACGAAACGCGTCGGCTAAGATAAGTTTTCCTTCTGTCCTTATATATATATATATATATATATATATATATATATATGTGTGTGTGTGTGTGTGTGTGTGTGTGTGTGTGTGTGTGTGTGTGTGTATGTGTATGCGTGTGCCAGTTTCTGTTTCAAGTCTATATTTCTGTCTATATTTCTGTCTATATTTCTGAGATGAGGTATTTTATCCACTGTGCCATGTGTCCTCAAGAACAAAGGCGTTGGTTAGATCCAGTGACAGGACCGAAAGAGTACAATACCCGGTTAAGGCAGTGGAGAACTTGGAAAGGGTAATTAACAGGAGATAACTGATAACTGACATCCATTAAACATGACACGTGGAACTAGAAGAGTCTACCCCAGCGAGCGAAATAAAGGGTTCAGTTCGACATTCCAACCACCCGAAGAAGGCCGGAGCGTACAACGGCCGAAACGTTGTAATAAATATGGCGACAAAGATGAGGACAATAGTCCGAATAATGTAGTGTCTATCTATATTTCTTAATCTTTATCTTAATCCCTTACTATATATATATATATATATATATATATATATAGAGAGAGAGAGAGAGGGGGTCAGAGGGAGAGAGCTAGTTATCTGTTGCAAAATCATAACAAAACTTTGAATGCAAAATATGAAAAGATACAAAAAATCTTGGATTCATGCTTTTTCTTCAAACATCAACGAGAAAGACGAGAACAAGAAACTGACATCCATTAGACATGGCACGTGGAACTAGAACAGTCTACCCCATTGAGCGTAATAAAGGGTTCAGTTCGACATTCCAACCACCCGAAGAAGGCAGGAGCGTACAACAGCCGAAATGTTGTAATAAATATTGTGACAAAGATGAGGGCAATAGTCCGAATAATATAAATAGTGTACATAATACCTCATCTCAGAAATATAGACAGATATTGAAAAAAAAACAGTTTTCTTGTACTTCTTTGCTCAACTCACTCATTTCTCTTTACGATGTTTACTTAAAGGTGGCAGTTTTGTTCCTTTCATGCCTTCTGCAAAACTTTCCTTAATCTTAATTTCTTTTTTTCTGTTTACATACACAACCCTCATCTTCTTCAAATATTTTCTTTGTAAATTAATCCACTTTTCGCGGTTGCTATTATTTTAATATTTCCTAAAGCCATTTTTCGAACTTCCATGTTTTCAGTTTCTTTTTTATATTGTCCTTTGATCTCTCTTCAATTATTTTGCATTTATTCTGACTTAATTTTCTCAACACCCAATAACTACACTTTCTTGTTTTTACTTTTTCTTATATATTTCTTCCGACCCTTGTCAATCTTAAATTAAAAAATCAATATCAATATCTATAATATTATTTGAATAAAGACAAAAGGTAAACTTATTCATATCGTCCTTTTACAGATATAGTCTCTCTGAAATAGTCTACATAATATTATCAACACAGATTGACAATATGTAACACAGCACGCGAGTCGCACGACAAAATCCCACAAAAACAAATTAATGATTACAAATATTTCTTATGAAACTGATAAACTGCAACATTGAGGATTTTTTACCAACATGGTTTAATACCAATTTGATTATAAACAAATTGACTTGCATAATACAATCTGTAGGTATGTTTGAGTGTATTTGAATGTGTGCGAGTGTGTGTGTAAATATGTAAGTAAATGTGCATGAATACATGTGTGTGTGAAGATGGTTGAGTCTAAGTCTATTAATGTTTCTGAATTTGCTTCAGTGTGTTTACCTTAGTTTTATGTACGTAAGAACATGTCTGTATAAATCTGTGTGTGAATATATTTAGGAACATGTGTTCGTCTTAGAGATATATGCATATGTGTTAGAATATCTGTCTGCTTGCGTGTGTGTGTGTGTACTTTTGACACGGAGATGGGGTGTATATCTAAGTCTGTGTATTCGTGTACATTTACGTTACAGTAAAATCCTCATGAAAATGTGAAAGAAATTCTTATGCATTGATCAGAGTAAAGTCAAAGACAAGATCTCGATATTAGTAATTAGATGAGGCAAATGGCGTGTGTTCTTCGACGCCGAAATCCCTTACCGTATCCTCCAATAAGTGTCCTTGTAAAATTGACAGGAGCGAAAAGCAAAAAGGTACTTACCTGAAATTAAAAAAAGAAATTATTTCAGTCATGTGATCAAAAAATAACTTTGTAGATAATTTTACCTATGTACGAAAGCAATGATAAATAATGATGACGAAGAAGATCGATATTTCATAAGGATAAACGATGAAGATGATCAGAGCGATTACACTGAAATCCCAAATTATGTTTCGATTTTCGGGAGAAACATATCTACATACTTATTAACCTGATAGCTGAGAATTCATAAAGAACTTGATCAACATATTTACCCGAAATACGGTCTCGTTTTTTTTTCTCAAAAATAAAGAAATAATAACCTATTCTCATTAATAATGAGTATTATTAATAATTAGTATTATTAATAATAACCTATTCGCATTTTATTCAAAAGATGCACAATTACTAATTAGTAAGTTGCAAATTTCATGAGTGCGGGTGTTACTTTTAAGCTCTTTCTCACGAAGAATAATGACACAACTCTATTCCCCATTTGACATGGCCTTTTATCAGACTAATATTTGTTGTTATCAATCTATCCATCTAATCCTCTGTGCGTCTATAGATGGAATCTATAAATTTATGTTTCTATCTATGTTCCAAGTTTGCATGAAGATGGTGATGATAAAGTAAAATATTTGTGTCGTATTTTATCATTTTCAAGGATGATAGGCCGTCTTCACTTAGAATATTAGCTCAATACAATCTTCTTATCCTACATTATATTTGCAACGAGCCTAAATTTAGTCAATATGTGTATGGTTACTGCTTTTAAGTCAACAGGTAAAGCTTTTTTCATCTTCATTCACAGATATAATGATTACCAAAACAAAACAAAACAGGCTAAAATATTTCAGGGTTCAATCTTGGTGTTTCGTTGCTTAAAAATCTAGCAACAAATATCTCAAGTGGATCTCGACCACACTGTTGTATAAACAAATTTAAAGTGAGACATTCAATCAAGAATGGAAAGGCGACAAAATGACACTGTTGAAGAGATGATGATGATGATGATGATGATGATGATGATGATGATGATGATGATGATGATGATGATAAAAGTATTATTTCCGTTTTAATAATAATATGAATAATATTTAGGTGAAAGGAATAATTATTAAAGTGATAATGATAATAATAATAATAATAATAATAATTTCAATAACAACATTGCTGCTGATAATTCGTAAAGGCCAAGGGTCACGAGTTTCCTCACATCTCAATTTCCATCCATATCTTGCCAGCTTTTGTCATTTCTGCAGTCTGAAGTGTCTTGTCTCTTTTCTTGATTTAGTCAAAAAACATTCATCAAATTCTAGTAAATAAAAAGATTTTCAAATGCAAACAACTCATCTGGTGATCAGACCAAATTATCGTAAACAAAGAAAGATCTGCCAGATCACACATGCAAAGTGAAAAGTAATGAAAGAACTGAAACACTTATAGAATGAGGTGACTGTTTTAACAATCATCACTGGAGAGGTTTGGACAAGAGTTCGACAAAGAGGTTGGGAAAACGAGAAATCAGAAGAAATTATTTACACAAAATTATTCTTGAAATCTAAAGAGAATCTGGGAGATTTGAAGAAACTTGCTGTCACATGACCCCAAACGGCAGCTACGAGATACTAAGAATTGAAAATCAAAATATCGTATGATAATTTTGTAAAAAAAAAACTTCATAAAAATGTCTGAACGAAATGACATTTTGCCGAGAAATCTCCATAAAAGAACTGAGAAAAATTATGGAAGCATAAAATTCAAAAATAGAAATTTCTTTCTTCTTTTTTTCCTTCATTATCTCTTCTTTCTTCTATTTTTTTTTTCTGGTTTTCTTTCTCTTTTTTATTTTTTATTTTTCTTCTTAGTTCCTTTTATTTTACTCTTTCTTCGTCCTTTCTTTTTTAGTTTTTTTGTCCTACTCTCTTTCCTTCCCTATTCTTCTTTCTTTTCTTTGCCTTCCCTGTCTTCATCGTCTTTTCTAATTTTCTTTTCCGTCTTTAGTTTTCTTTTTTATTTCATTTTTTCTCTTCAAACCAAAAAATCATGTGCATTTCATTACTGATAATATTTTGTATTTTATATGCACAGCTTACACATTTGGAAATTGAAAGATGAAATGATATTGTAACTGACAACAAACAATGATACATACAGCAAAGAAGATAAAATACTGACAAAACTGCTAGCATTGTCATTAAATATTTGCTTGTTTTGTATAAACGCTAAGAACGAGTCGAAAATAGATTGTTGTTTCGAAATATTGCAAGCAAATAATAGTGTTTGGTAATAACAGAAGATTGCTATACACCCGAGAACATAGGCATAATCAAACATCTATGTACATCTACAGATATACATGGATATAGATAGATATTAGGTTGGTGCAAAAATAATGACGTAATAATGTCGTTTTTTGAAGTTAAAAATACGTCAAAAAACGACATTATTACGTCATTATTTTTGCACCAACCTAATAGATAGATAGATAGATATCGTGAAGTGCCAAAAAATCTGACGCAGCATATCTCACTTGTGGGTATGGAATCAACTTGATGACTTATGTGTGACGTAATAGGTAATGAGGTTGTGTAATGAATCTAACAGCGGAAATGATTGTTGCAGCAGCAAAGGTAAACGAGAAACATGTAAATTCCACACATACATCAGCGGCACATGAAAACTGCGGGCACCCACATTTGATGACAGAACAAGACTCCGATAACTGACAAGGTTAGTAACGACCCATCGAAGAGGAAAATCGTTTCAAATTACATCCCAAATCAATGTTGTCGCTGCTCAAAGCATCAGTCAATGCACTGAACAGCATATAATACATTCCATGCGATTTGCTCGTCGTCAAGTAACAAGAGTTGATACGATGACATCGGTTACCGTACTTTACCTGGTCAGAGAACAGATCATTCAGACAAGTCACATTTTACAGGTTCTTTTTTGGGCAAATCATCGAGTTTATGTTGAGAAGACCACATACGGCTACGGATATGGTAAATCTTGATAAGTCTGATATATACACAAGATCTTGTAGAGCACGTCGAGATGGTATAATGGTTAGCAAACTTGTCTCGCTAGAACAGTTACAACTGATTAGTGAGTTCGATCCTCACTGGGTGCCCTTTACTTTCGGCCTTGTACCATATCCAAGCTACGCTTGGAAAATTACTATACTGGGCACTCCGAGGCGGTGTAATGGTTAGCAAGCTTGTCTCACTATAACAATTACGAATGAGTAGTGAGTTCGATCTTTACTAGGTGCCTCATAATTTCGGCCTTGTGCCATATCCAAGCTACGCTTGGAAAATCACTATACACAAGATCTTGTTATTTGTAGGATGTATAATAGAATCCGAAGCAAAAGTGAAGATGATGAGAAAAAGTGGAAGACGCGTTTCGTTGGAAAAAGGTTACTGCTAATGAATAAAGATACAATATAAATTATACAGGTGCGAAGCCAGATGAAAGAATTTAAGTCATTGGATTTTTTTTTTTTTTTTCTAAATCTAGTTTAAAAAATAGGGCGTAACTTTTATATGGTATTTAAAATCATAACTATTAAATAAAATAGAAATTTAAAACAATGCATTGTAAATGTAAAATGAAAACAAAATGAAGCAATATGTAAATGTATGAAGCAACTACAATCGACTTTTTCGTTTCGGTGTCATTCTTGCAAAGTTATCAATGACTTCGTAATTGATCTCAGGAGCAAAATGTCTTTTAAGAAATAACAAAGATTATCTTCATTCATTGTAAAATGGAGGTGATAATTTTTTTAGTCTGAACTATTTAAAGGGCCGTTTCACAACAATGGAGGGTCATTGGGATGGTGAGAAACATGTGGTCCAGTGTGGATAGACTCTGAGAATTGGAACAAACATCATTGCCGACCATGAATTTAAAGACATTGTTGATGTTCAATTTCTCGGCACTTGAATTCGCTAAAAAATAAATTAAAAGGTACAAATAAATTCTAGAATTTCCAAAACAAGTCCTTTTGGTTACTGGAACTGAATACATTAATCATTAAACAAATTTAAATTATGTGACCAAATAGTATATAAAGATTGAATTTGGAGCAGCTTTATTAAACTTTGTTTGAAGATCAGATATTTTGTTTTCAATCATTCGTAAGACTGAAAGTAACGCATACTTATTGAGGGTCGTACTTTTTTGATTGATAGAAGAATCTTGAAGGAAATCATTCTTCATTATTTCAGGTAATTGGCTGGATTCTTTGACTCATTCGGCTGAATCAGCGTTCACTATAACCATTCTTATTAATTCTGTTGATATAAATAGCATAGTCGGCATTTATGAAAAATGACATTGTTTTACATCGTCTTAGTTCTTTCAACAATAGTCAGTTGAAGCGGTCGTACATCTATCAGAGACCCTGCTTCCACCTACTGTGCAACTTCAGAAACCAGTGTGTTTTCACTAGCGTCTAACCGGACAGTAGATACCAAAAAATATTTAAGGATTTCCACCTTAAAATGACACCATGATTGCCTGGAGACAATATCTTTGGACAGAAAACAGGCAGCATGTCTTCACTGCAGCGTGTTCTGACCGAATGAAAATAATATTTCCCTCAATTTTCGCTTTCCTTCTGCCTTGTTACCATATTTCTTCTTCTTCTTCTTCTTCTTCTTCTTCTTCTTCTTCTTCTTCTTCTTCTTCTCCGCCTCCTCCTCTTTCCCATCCTCTTCCTTCTTGTTAATGTTTTTCTCTATAGTATACCTCACCAATAAAAATATCACGAGTACTCAATACTGATTAATTTATCCCTTAACGATTCCGAATGTTGTCAGGCTTGCTCTTGCAACATTGGTGTTAAAATTAAAATTTTTACAGAAATGGAAATAATAGTGCAGAGTTATCAGGTGTGGTGATGGAACAATTTGAGGTTACAGTCTAACTATATTAAGAAGGATTTAACCCAGTTTGTATAATGATAGGAAGAGAAATTAATCAAACTGGTGAAAATAATAGCGCGGGGAACTCATTGTATATTTAAACAGCCAGCAAAAAAAAAATTAGATAATTTTTGTAACGAATTTTGTTTTACTTCATAATCTCCGAGCCAAAAAAATTAGTTGAAGATTTCGTAGAAATATCAGAAAATACAAGTAACAAAGGAAATAATCCTAAATCTTTCCAGTTTTACTTTCGTAAGACGTACGAAAAAAAGAAAAGTAAGGGTGACGTCTATAGTAAATAGAACCACTAATAAAACTGACAACTTTCCAGCCTTAACGAATGTCTTTTGTTGATTGAATGCAGATAAGATTAATTAGGAAAAATGTTTAATATGGTTTTGGTTGTTTAAGTTTTATTCAGATCTTAAGAATTTATGTCTATCTTATGGATGACAGAAAAATATTCTTTTACAAAAGTATTACCAAGTTTCGCACGTTTTTTTTATTGATACACGTTACTTTCTTGTCAAAAGAGCATGCAGGAAGCGAAATAAACAAAACCAGGAACTTTACTCCCCAGGAACTGTGGCTATGGAATTTAACAAAAATAGTCGGAACTTAAGTCAGAGAACAAATTTTATAAAAAGAAATTAATAAAAATAATGTTTTAATTTATATTAATAAATAAACTCGTTTACAAATAACTGTATTCTCATTTGTCTAAATCTTAATAATAATAATAATAATAATAATAATAATGCATAAATTATAAACTATACCAAAGAATGCAAATAAAACTATATAGGACTTTGAAACAAATCACCTAATGTCAACCTCAAACCACATATTATCATAGTCATAAGCACATAGTCATAAGCACATAGTCATAAGCACATATTGTCATACTCATAGGCACATAGTCATAAGCACATATTGTCATACTCATAGGCACATAGTCATAAGCACATATTGTCATAGTCATCATTAACAAAGAAATTTCTTCCATTTTGCTGTTTTGAAGTCAAACTGAAAGAAAATCTGAACAAATGATTTGACTTTGGCAAAGAAGCAAAAAATAAAAGTGGGACAAAATTGTTACGGCTGTACCTGCCATTATTAGTGGCCGTCAACAGGCCTAAAAAAATTTAAGGGATTGTATGTCCTTAGAAGGATCGAAAATTATTTGCTAACAACAGTCAAATAAGATTGAATATTGAAGAGAGTTCTCGATTTGTTTCTCGATCTCCAATGAATGTCAGCAGTTTTGCTAAAGGTGTGAAAATGAAATTAAAATCAAAATCACAATAATAATAAAGCTATTTAGAGAGTAGCAATATTGCAAAAGTCAACAACACAAAGGGGAAGCAACATCGTTCTCAGAAGATCCTCCACCTTGATAGCCCTTAATTACTTATAGTGTTTAAATTCACACAATAATATTTTACAAAACACAAGAACTTAGTACTTAGTCCTGTGATTCTATTGTACTGTGTTGTTATAATCACGGATTTTTTTTTTTAATTATGAAGCAACATCTAACACCCAACAGACGCAGCACCTACCCACCCCCCACCTATCCAAAAAAAATAGCTGAAAAGAATGTTGAAAACAACAAAGATGAAGTTAACAGTCTCGATATCCCCGGATAAATGAAAACATTATTCCTGAACTTCAAAAACAACGAATTGATTATTTTCGCGGGAAGTTTTTTTTTGTTTTTCAAATGAACTGATTGATATTTGTTGGCAATTTGATCAGCAATAGCGATTACGTTGACAGAACTTCCGATATTCTCTAGAGAAAAGCTTCCGCTTCTTCTGCCTGAAGAGTTTCTTTAAATGTTAATTCGTATATTCCAATCTTTTAGCTATAATAAAAGTATGAAAAATTGGTTACTGGTTAAATAGTGGTTGAAGAAATATTTCTCCATTCTTGAAAGTTTAGTATAATACTTTATATAAACTAATAGCATCGTCTTATTTTATTTAACATAATTTAATTTTAGTAATATTTTTTTTTAAACTTCAATGGCTCTGTGGGTAAGTTTATAGCTTTGAAGAAAGCAATTACAATTGCGAGGAGCAGGATAGAACTCCCTACGATTGCGAGGAGCAGGATAGAACCTCCCTACGATTGCGAGGACCAGGATAGAACCTCCCTACGATTGCGAGGAGCAGGATAGAACTCCCTACGATTGCGAGGAGCAGGATAGAACCTCCCTACGATTGCGAGGAGCAGGATAGAACCTCCCTACATCCCAGCGAATTATTAAATAGGCAGATAACTGGAGCTTGAACCGCAGGAAACATGCAATGTAGCAAATCTACATTTTAAACATGCAATGTAGCAAATCTACATTTTAAACATGCATTGTAGCAAATCTACATTTTAAACATGCAATGTAGCAAATCTACATTTTAAACATGCATTGTAGCAAATCTACATTTTAAACATGCAATGTAGCAAATCTACATTTTAAACATGCATTGTAGCAAATCTACATTTTAAACATGCAATGTAGCAAATCTACATTTTAAACATGCATTGTAGCAAATCTACATTTTAAACATGCAATGTAGCAAATCTACATTTTAAACATGCAATGTAGCAAATCTACATTTTAAACCTGCATTGTAGCAAATCTACATTTTAAACATGCATTGTAGCAAAACTTTCATTTTAAAAGGTCCTTTTGCCTGTACACTTAAATATTAGTGAGGTTATCGAATATCTATGGGTTGTCACAAGTAATTTGAGTAATTTTATTTAACGCCATGATTGCGAATAAATGAATTCTGTGCTTGTGCATTTAGGGTTTCAAAATCAACAATACCGTGTCTAACATTAAGAAAATTGGTCTCTTATAAAGGAAATATACTCCTAAAGCTTTAAAATCTACAACCTTAAACGATTTTAGTTCTTGACAATCTTTCGAAAAATGACAAACAGCAACTCGGTTTATCGAAATATTTCTTTGATTAGACATATTTTTCTTGCCAAGATATAAATTCTACTATTTCGAAGAGCAAAGAACATTATTTCACATTAACGAATCAGTGAAAGCAACAATAGAGTTAAGTAGAATAAAAAAATGTTTGTCTTTTTTTCGTTTCTCGTTTTGCTTTGTTTTGGGATTATGTGATTTTTATTTCCCTTGCACTTTACAAATAAGACATTCGTTTGTCTTTATCAAACACAACTGAATCCCTTCATTAGGGCTGATTGGTTTTATTTCGTTTGTTTGCTCATTTATTTTGCTGCTTCACGTCTGCAGTAGATGCTTACGCAATTCTCGTTCGAATCTCGTTCACTCACAGCACAACTCTCTTTGCGTGTGACTCACTGTTTATTAGCTTTTCTTTCATCGTTAGTTCTCTCAGGTCGATACATTCTACGGCCGTTAAAGTAAGCAGCCTGAACTGAAAATAAACACTTCATCTTTGAATTCGTATAATTTAAGATTCATTTTCCATTAAAGCATATTTTTTCCTTCCCTCATTATTCAGCCTGTTGAAATGAAATCTACCTCCATTTTAATTTTAGTTTTACTATCACACAAAAAACACGTACATACTCACACAAACAGGTACATACTCACACACGCACATACGTACATACTCACACTCACGTACACACTCACACATATGTCCACACGTCGCACATACACCTTTTTTCTATCTTGTTCTGATTATCATTTCTTTTCAGATAAATGATGGCAAACATCAAGCTAACTCAGCAATGAAAAAGCACACTGTAATCGTTGACTTAAAGGTAGAGCATTGGGATTTACAGATTGTTTACATCCTGAAAGTTGCACGCTTTTGCAGCAGTAGTTAAAACGTAAAATGTCTTTTAAGGGTCTTAATACCATCAGAACACACACATTTGTATGAAAAGAGCAGAGAATTATCGATAAGAAACCCAGACATTTTATTAACGCCATTGCTAAGGAGATCAAAGTTTCAAGTGACATTGTTGAAAGATTTGTATATTTGGACATTCAATAAAAGTCATATGCGATGCGGAGAGGTCAATTAATGTCTGTAAAGATATAGGGTAACCGTTTGATCCGCATAAAGCGCTTATTAAGTTGATGCATGTCTGATGAGAGAAAAGATCAAGTGGTGGGGAATGACAGATGGTTTTGCAGAGTCGCAACGGTCATGCGTACCAAGTTTCCTGTAGCCTTGATGCTTCTGGGATTCGTGAGCAATGCACAAGTCTTCATGTCTCCTCACTTCTTTCCTCAGGGTCAATGCTGCTGACTATAAGGATATGTTGGAGAGGATTGTGAGGCATTGGATATATAGCGTGTGATCAAACGGGGAGGACACTGCGCCGTCCCATGAGGCCAAGAGGACCCAAAAATGGATGAGAGTTACAATCTCCACAATCCCCTGACTCTAAACATATGTCCTTCTAGCTTTCCAGACCTGAATCGGTTGCACTACTCATAAATATACGTATGGGGCGTAGTCGGGAAGAAAGTTAATCAACATCCCCATAACACTATAAGATCTTTGAAGTTCACCATAAGTAGCACACTCTCTAAAATAAAGATCATCTGTTTCGGGTATGTAAAACTTTCTAATCTGGTAGTGAAGCAGTCATCGATGCTAAAGGCGGATTCATCAAATAGATTCATAGAGAAAAGTCCCAAGATTATTCATACCAAATTTTCTCAAATAAATCT
Source organism: Acanthosepion lycidas (assembly GCA_963932145.1). NCBI lineage: Eukaryota > Metazoa > Mollusca > Cephalopoda > Sepiida > Sepiidae > Acanthosepion > Acanthosepion lycidas. Next base: position 159,182,965 of record OZ010571.1, read on the forward strand.
CTTCTTTAATGATATGCGTCTTTAACTAAATTCATCCAAATGTCCTCAAAGAATTCAGCAAATATTTCTAGTAAAGGTAATAAATCCGTTGGTATATAATTCAAGTGGGCCATAGTAATATAAAATATTAAAACTGATCCACAACAAGATCTCAATGTATTTATTTTGCATAACAAATAAATCGTAATAGTGTGTGTGTGTATATATATGTGTGTGTGTGTGTGTGTGCGAGCGCGCGCGTGTGTGTGTGTGATGAGAATATAGTTTTAAGTAAGCTATACTTTGGGTTAAAAGTTCTCAATATTAGTGATAGAATGTATGTAAATATAAATATAAACGTGAGCGGCGACAATCTTCAGGCCATGTGTACTATGCTTTGGCTCGACTCTTTATACATACTGACCAATGAGGCATTTTGGGTAGTAAAATCCATTGTTTTATGCTGACGATTATAAGGTGAGCGGTAATGGTTATGTTTGAAATTCTTCTTGAGTAGAAAATAATCGTGGAATTAAATGTGATTCTTTCTACCTACTTTCTAGTATTTGTTAATTTTTTACTCATCATTTATTATTGATTACTTAATTATTTGTTGATTATTATTATTATTATTATTATCCTAACATTTACTTGCCTTTATTTGTACGTTCGTAGTTTGTTCATCTCATTATTAGTTACTTAATTTGTTTATTTATTTAGATTTTTTTGTTTATTTTGGCTTATTTTTTTCCGTGTTTGGGTTATCTTATATGTTTAATGTATTGGCTTTATCTAAAAAGTATGCTTACATGCTCTGCGTTGTAGATAGTGCATGTACTTGCATTTTTCATGGTGGTATTTTGAAAGGTATTCTTTTTGGGTTTTCGATTTTAAGTAACGTTGTAAAAATTAGTTTTCTTGTCTGCAGATAGATAGATAGATAGATAGATAGATAGATATACAGGGTGAATCAAAAATACTTTTACAAACTTTGGACAAAAGTACGTTTAAACGTGTCCGCAAATACTTTGTTTTTTAGTTAATTTTAAAGAAAGTTTACGGTATATGCAGCTCTGTTGCCATACAGACTAGGTTACATTTGTCATTCGTGTACATTTGTGGCTGGTCTGTATTCAACTTTTAACGTGTGTAGTAGTAAGTTAACTGAGAAGTGTTCCGTTTAATAATAGCAGGATATTCGTATCGTGAGCAGGCAGATATGATTTTTACATACGGCCGTGTGAATGGTAATAGATGTGAGGCTATACGAACTATATCAAATTGCATGCTAAGACTGAAGGCAGCCGATTCCTCCAACCTTTTTTGCTGTTTATCGTCATGTTTCTAAGACAGGATCCGTGGCACCACAAACTATGGATCAAGAAAGGCTGTGATCCACTCGTACGCCTGACGACAAAGAGTACATTCTACAGGTTGTCGGAAATGATCCAGGTATCAGCATACGTCAAATGGCCTGAGAATGTCGCACATCCCATAGTACCGCATGGAGGGTACCTCAAGAGTAGCTTCTGTATCTGTAGGGACTTTCGCCCTCTGATAACTCACCATGGGTGAATTTTTGCCGATGGTTTATTGCACAAACTGACGATCCGTTGTTTGTCTTTTCAGTCTTGTTCACGGATGAGGCAACATTTGAAAGAGATGGAATAAATTTACACAACCAACATTTGAGGGCAGATTGGAATCCCCATGTTACAATACAGACTAGACATCAGCATCATTTAACGTGTGGCCTGAAATTGTAGGTGACTTTTTGGTTGATCTATATGTTCTGCCAGCATATCTTACAGGAGCTTTCTACAGGGATTTTATTTCGAATAAACTTCCAGACCTGCTAGAGGATGTATCTCTGCTAATACGAAGATGCATGTGGTCCACGCATGATTGAGCTCCAGTACATTTTAGTGACATTGTTCGCGGTGCACTGACTGACATCTACAGTTGGTTTATGCAGAAACTCTTCATCAACCTATCACAGGGGCCTTTTGAAGCCATTCGAGATCGTGTGGGAGTATTTGAAAGGGTTCGCCAGTTAATGATCCAACGGGTGCATGAAGAAATATAGTTTTAAGGTGTGCTATATATATGGGATAAAGTGCTCAATATCAGAGATAGAGCATATGTCAATATAAATATAAAAGTGAACATTGAAATCAACACTCAAAGGCGACAGGCTGTTTCATGCGGAACGCAATCGTCAGGCCGCGCGATTGCGTCCCGCATGAAACAACCTGTCGCCTCTGAGCGTTGACTTCAATTTTCACTTTTATATATATATATATATATATATATATATATATATATATATATATATAATATAATAATATTTTTTGTTTAAAAATATGATTCCTTTGCTACATAAGAGTTCTCATGTTTCAGAAACGAGAGCCGAAATCATCCAAATAATTATCCCTAAACACCACAATTCAACTTAATTTTAATAATTATTTGGATGATTTCGGCTCTCGTTTCTGAAACATGAGAACTCTTATGTAGCAAAGGAATCATATTTTTAAACAAAAAATATTATTATAATATAAGCTCTACTTCTGTATGGAGCACTGTCTTCTTAAAAATAAAAACAAAAATACTAAGGAACCCCGGATTATGCACCCAACGTGTTCTTTTCTATTTTCTGCATACCTGTACAATGATACATACATATATATATATATATATATATATATATATATATATATATATATATATATATATATATATATATAT